>CM076574.1:992986226-993240230 GCA_034641835.2 Pinus albicaulis
GGATTGGGATCCGACTATGCAAGTCGTTCCATGGGTTGGACGTCAATCTAAAATGAAAAACCCTAATTCTAAAATCACAGAAATAGGGAGAAGAAAGAGAAAAAAACAAAAAAAATAAAGGTTTTAGGGTAGAAATGGATAAAACTATAGGAGAAAATAAAAAATTGTAGAAAAAATCTAAAAGAAGAATTAAATTTAATCACGAAATGGTTTAAAGTTCTATGATAAAGGGCTTGAATCATTAGAGTTCTGGTTTTTGATTGTCTAAATACTTCTGTTGGAACATATTTCACCATCCACAGTGCCCTTGTGCTCTCTTGCTCCAAGTCTGTCACCTTCAAAAATGTGACTGAAATTTTTCAGCAAAAATAGTGAAATAATGAAAAGTGTTTAGTATTTAAAGAATTATTTTATCAAATTAGATTTTCGAAAATATTTTTCCACCCATTTTTCAAATTGGTCTTTTTTTTAACTTAAAAAAAATAGAGTTGTATTGTTTTTATTTGAGTTTATTCATTTACGATGCGCGTAAATGTGACGGACTGGGGCCTGTTAGGATGATAAGTGCACCAGACTTTTTAAAGTGTTTTTTTTTTTTTTTTTGTATGTAAGATCATAAAAAAATAATGATAATTATAAAGTACCAATTTATTTTCATTATTTTCTAAACTTTATATATGTAAGATCATAATAAAATAATGATAATTATAAAGTACATGAATTTATTTTCATTATTTTCTAAACTTTATGTTACAAAAATTAGTATTATTCTAGATTTGTTATTTTACAATTATTTGAAAATTTACAAATTCAAATATTTTAATAAAATCATTTCACATTAATACAACTAAAATTTTCACATTAATACAATTAAAATTTTACAAATTAATATTTTACATACAATTACATTAATTAAAATTACAATTACAATTTTACATTAATTTCACATACATGAATTATTAGAATTACAATTACAATTTTAATTTTACATACAATTACATTTACAATTTTACGTATAATTACATTTACAATTACAATTACAATTTTACAAATATTTTACAGACAATTCAATTAAAATTACAGTTACAAATACAATTACATTTAAAATTTTACATAGAATTACATTTACAATTAAAATTACAATTTTACAAATATTTTACATACAATTCAATTAAAATTACAAATACAAATAAAATTACAATTTGTGAATTTTACATACAATTAGAACTACAATTACAATTAAAATTTTACGTTAATAAATATTTTACATACAATTACAATTAGTACAAATACAAATACAATTTCACAATTTTACATAGAATTAAAATTTAAATTACAATTACAATCACGAAATAATATTTAATAAATATCATGGTCATTTAATAATGTTAAATTAATTAATAAACATCATCAAGATCATGATAACCATCGTATAAACATCATATTCGACTAATAAACGCATTCAATTAACATCAAATTAACATTATATATTAACATCATCACAACACAAACAACAAATACACATCTCAATATAATGCCAAACAAATCATGTGCCTATCACATATACACATCTATCTGCAAGCTAAACCTTAAATGAACATATCTAACATGACTAACAATATGCGCCACATCATGATGATCATCAACATGAAAATTAAGTACAACTGCAACATGAACATAAAATACATGAACCATATATATATATATATATATATAACTGAATAATGTTAAAAATATACAACTGTAATATAAATCATGTCATGGATCAGGCATTGGTGGTAGTATAACAACATCAATAACACTAGTAGAAGTGGATGCGGCCTGCTCAGTAAGGCTAGGTGCAGCCTCAACAGTCGATGGTCGACTAGCCTGCTCATGATCATAATGATCACTAGTACTAATGGATGCATCTGCTGGTGGTAGTACAACATGAGCAATATGAGGTGCAGTAGTAGTGGAGGCAGCCTGCTCAGTCAATGGTACTGCAACATCGGCGGTCGCTAGTCCAGCCTTCTCATTATGATTGTGACTAGTACTCATGATGGATGTTGCAAGCTGCTGACTGGATGTGCCTGATGGTCCAGCCTCATCTCCATGATGACTAGTGTCAGATGCTGGCAGTGGAGCCTCGTGATAATCATCAGGAGCGTCGTGAGTTGAACAATCATGAGATGCATCTGAGTCGCTGCTGGCAGACTAACCATCAAGTGCCACAGCTCGACTACGCCTATAGCTATAGATAATCCTCCTCAATCGCATAACAGCTGTTGTAGCTCCTACGACATGCCGCATCAGGCTATACATGTCACGCAGCATGCCTCTCCACATCTGTAACAATCTATCATCACCTTGTATCTCTCTATGATGAGCGAGCCTAATGGCCACATCTAAAAATAATCCACAGAGTTGGCTACCCAACTGCATCCGGTATCTGGTCTCAGGTCGACCACGGCTAGCAAAAGGTGGTACCGATGCACGATGAGGCGCATGAGGATCAACACGTCTCTCTCCTGTGTCACCGGCCTCATCATTTGACACATCAACCATCTCCTGATCGTAATCATTAGGATTGACACCTGGATCATGTGGTGGATTCGACATCTCATCGCCATCAAAAGAGCCAATGTTTGCAAAATATATACAAGTACACAACAATAATTAGACAATTTCATTACACAATTTAATAAAAAAAAGTTAAAGAAAATGTTAGAATAAATATAAATAAAACAATAATATTACCTCTATCATCTGGCGGCTCATTAGGAGTGAAGAGGATGTCGGGTCACCCTCGACAACCTAGTCCAGCATAAGGACATGGGACCATAATGAAGGGATGTAGCCCGCCAATGTTGGCTAGTAAGACCAGTGAATCATGTGATATCATCACTGGAAACATAGTGTCTCCCCTCTTGGGCATCATCTACCCCCACATGCACATCCGGGCCTCGAACATCGGCCTACAAGGCTGTCGAACAAAACTAGGTCTCATCTCTGGAAACCCCTCAAAAGATAAACAAAACAGCTATAAAGCAAAAGGGAAGTTGACCATCCATTGTGCATGAGCATGAAATCTATCTAAGGCCTTAAAAAAATGTCGCAAAAAAATGGCAAACGACTTGACAAGTCGTGGTTGTTGTACTAAAGAATCAAAGTGAGCAACTAATGCATTGCCTGTGACTGGTGTTGTGTGAAATGATCAAAGTGATAATAAAAAGTCACTGCACATCATGTCTACCAAAAGCACCTATACGTAACTTACCTCTAGGTACCTGAAACTCTTAAGGAGAGAGTACATGTGTTCCAATGTATCTCTGGGAGTAAACTAACTGACTCCATATTGCAGAACCAGGTGGAACATCTGGGAATGAGGGAAAATCCACCCATCTCCTCGATAGTGCTGTAATAAAATAAATGTCCTCCCCAGTGGGTGTGTACCACTGGTCAGGACCAACCTAAAAAGCCTGTCGGTGGGCATTCCACCTACCAATAAGATGTCTTAAAAGCACACTATGGGCCTTTAGGCCGGAAATAGCCTCCTCATAGAACTTGAGGAGGCCTACCTACGTAAGTATCTCCTGGGTATCTGCAGTAATAGGGCAAGGGAATCCATCTCTCTCCCTCTCCCTCACCTCCCATTGGTGAATCATGTCATATTGTTCTGCTTGTTTTTGCTGCTGTTGCTTTTGTTCTCTCTGAATCATTGCCATATTAAATACCTTTTTTTTATGAAAACATAAATGTATTTGTAAATATACATATATAATTTTTTTTGAAAAAAAACAAACATACAAGTCGGTGCTCCATAAAAATAGTCACGCACCGGTGCTAGTTCGTCCTAATATTTTAGCACATTGTCCCTGAGGCCCCTAATGAAACAGACCACACCGGATCAGGTGCCAATGTCTATTTTTCAAGCACCGTGGATTGTATATAATTCAGAATAGCGATGTGTTAACTGAAATATACACCCCGGCGCGTATAGTCATGTCAGCGCACTGACCTCATGACAATGAAATATTTGACGGTACAGTATTTTACCTGACAGCACCATTGACCCTCTCAGAATAAAAAAGGTGGTGCGCTGACATATACTGGGGAAAAAAATGTATTCAACGCACCGCACTGTGATTTCCAGGGTCAACGGTGTGCCTGGATAAATGAGCGCACCACCTTTTTTTTTTTTTTTTTAGTTTCAAATTATTTGGGGCACCTTCCGACACCGCCCTGGAAATGGTGCTATTACTGTTAGCACCAGTAGCAATGCTGCTCGTAAATTTTACAGGTAGCATCGCTATCGGTGCGAGTCGAACAGCTCAGGCACACCGTGCGAGAATTATTTATTTATTTTTTAATGGTTATTTTTAAGTTTATTTCAATATCTAATCCGATAAAAGGCCTAATTATAGAAAAACTAGAAAAATACCTATACATTACATGGTCGAGGAGGCATATTGGCTGTAAAATTTGGAAAATAAAATTTTCCCACTATTTTTCAAAATGCAAGCTAGAGATTGGTGGCCAATCTATAGCAGCAGTGTGTGCAATGGGTGCAATGGGAGCACCGATGTCAGGGTGGCTTAGAAATAAGGAAATAGCAATGAGGCTTGAGAGCTCTCGAGAACTGAGGAAAGTGAATAATGGATTTTTTTGGCTGTTAATTTTTTTTACTAACCCTATTTTAGTGCTCGGGGTTTTATAAGTGTGTTGGTGCAGTTGAATAAAACCACACCAGGTGGTATCAATTTTTGCGCATTGTTAATAACGCGCCAGGGAATTTCCCTAACCGTTCATCGGGATGTTTCAGTTTCGGCGCGAAAATTTGATGATGCACCGGGGTGGCGTAATGGTAAAGCATCAGTGCATAATAGCCGCAAAGCACCAGTCTTTTGTCCTTAATTTTTTTTTATATAACACTATTCCAGTGCATGCAGTTTCTGGCCCACCGATGCTCTTAGAGAAGAACGCACTGGTTCATTTCTATTTTGGCGTGGTGTTTTACAATGCACTAGCGTGGAAGAGTATTGACGCTCGGTTACAGTAATTGGACGTCCTGACAATGTGTGTACTTCGCGCATGCTGTCCGATGTGCCAATGTTTGGTGTGCATCGGTGCATTCTATGGTATCATGCGTACCGGTAATTGATAGCTTAGGAGCACTAGAAAACTAAAAAATCCAGGTTTTTTGTCCTTTAATTTAACCCTTTACCGGTGCACCTTGTTTATAGGTGCACTGATACTGTTTTCTACAAACGCACTAGTTGGTTTGTGTTTTGGCGCATTTTTTATGATGCACCGGTGCGGTCTCTGTCTACTGCACCGAGTGGTTTCGGTGTTTGCATTGTGTTTTATAATGCACCAGCACAGACGAGTTGTGAGGCACTGGTGCTCTATTATATTATGATGCACCGGGCGTGTGTGTACGGAGTGCATTGTGTCTGGTGTGCCAATTATTTTTTCTTCACTGGTGCTTTAGTTTTTTGAGAGAATCGGGTGAGTTTTAACGATAAGAGCACCGATAGGAAAACATCTACAAAACCCTCCGCCCGCCAACCTCCTCTAGTAACCTCCGCTAGAAATGGATATATGGGGTATTTTTCTTTCTGGTTCCTCAAAAACATCCACTAGAGGGTCTTTTCCTTGTAGTGAAAGTTCTTTCTCTCCTCTAGTAGTATTGGTGCACAAGAAGGATGGATCATGGCACATGTGTCCAGA
Organism: Pinus albicaulis; assembly: GCA_034641835.2. NCBI lineage: Eukaryota > Viridiplantae > Streptophyta > Pinopsida > Pinales > Pinaceae > Pinus > Pinus albicaulis. The sequence continues at coordinate 992,991,939 of CM076574.1, forward strand.
TTATTCGGATCTCAATAATATCACTATTAAAGATAAATTTCCCATTCCTGTGATTCATGAATTATTGGATGAATTACGTGGAGAAATTTATTTTACTAATTTGGATCTCTATTTAGGATATCATCGAATTAGAATGAAGACTGAAGATATTCTGAAAACGACATTTCAAACGCATGAGGGCCATTATGAATTTTTGGTCATGCATTTTGGCCTTACCAATGCACCTTGTATATTTCAAGGGTTGATGAATTCCATTTTCAAAACCTTCCTTAGAAAATTTGTGTTAGTATTTTTCAATTATATACTAATCTATACTAGGTCTTGGAAGGATCAGGTTCAATAGGTTGAGACGGTGCTCAAACTATTGGAAGAGAAACAATTATATGAAAAATATTCCAAATTTTTCTTTCGAGTACAAGAGGTGGAATATCTGGCTCATATTGTATCTCGGGAGGGTGTTAAGGTAAACCCTAACAAAATTAAATAAATTAAGAAATGGAAATTCCCCATAGCCATAAAGTAGTTGCGATGATTTCTAGGGTTAATAGGGTATTATCAAATGTTTATTAATAATTATGGGAGACTAGCAGCACCTCTAACAACATTATCGAAGAAATATGTGTTTTCATGGAATCCTAAATAAAATAAGGCCTTTGAACGTCATAAAGAGGCAATGTGCCTAGTATTGGTCTTAGTTATGTCAGACTTCACAACTTTATTGCGGAATGTGATTCCTTGGGAAATGAAATTGATTTTTTTTTAATTCAAGAAGGAAGACCCATCACTTTTGAAAGTCTTGCAATCAAAGGAAAGTATTTAGCAGAAGCTATTTATGTGAGGGAAATGTTGGTAACACTACATTCACTAAAGAAATGGCGACCTTACCTAATGGGAAGAAACTTCAAGGTAAAAACTGATCATGATAGTATTAAATACTTTTTGTAAGAAAGACTATATTCAAAAGAGAAACAAAAATGGGTCACAAAGATGTTGGGTTATGAATTTGAAATCATCTATAAAAAAGAGAAGCTAAATGTTGTTGCAGATGCACTCTCAAGAAAGGATGAGGAGGTGGAAGAATTTCTTTGTGCCATTTGTCACACCTCCCATTTTCCTTCTACAAACAATTTTTTTTTTTTTTTTTGTATATTTTCAAGTTTAAGGCTAATAAGGCACTCTGTTATTACGTTGTAGGTTTACACAACTTTTCTTTTCAATTTCTATTCAAATACCAACACTATCTCACCACATTAGAATTTATTTGATTTGTAATAATTATAATTACATTAGACATAACCTAATGTTTTTATTTTATCACCCGCCACTTCCATATTCCATCTTCATTGTATATCATCAAACTTTGAACCTTCAATAGATTCATATCGAGGGGGTCGATTGGGTTCTACATGAGTACCATATTATTATAGTTCTACGGACCTGTGGGAATCCATTCGGTCGTTCACATTTACCCTTCATTAAGAACATATAACCTTAGTGGGATTTGATTTACCCCGTCGATAATTATGCGAGTCTGGAATTCGGTCCTTCCTTTTAATTTCCGTCTTGTCAACATTTATATGAATTTGGGTTTGTTTAATTTGACCTCCACGTAATTACCAATTTATAATTTTGTTCAACGAAATTGGGAATGGCGACGTCAATATGTCTTCCACGAGAGCTTTCATAAGGTCTTTAATCTCGTTGTAAAGGTTATAGTTGGTCTCGTTCCATTTGTGATCCCGTGTTTTTGGTTCCACGTAATACTGGATTCATTCCACCAGCTTTCTTCGTTCCCAAAGCAATTTCCACGGCATGGCGAGATAGATATTCATTTATTTCACTGCTTGTCATATTTAATTTTGAACGGATGGTGTACATGACCTATGAACTCCTCGATCCGTGGCTTCACCCTTAGGATCTCGCCAGGTAGACGACTCAGATGTATCTGGCTATTAGGGTTTCGTTGTTTGATTCATGGAACATTGATATAAATCTAGCTTGGTATTTTCTCGGCGGTTCTTTTACCTCCCTATTCGTTTGGGTTATCTCTTGACAGTGAGTTACAACACCATGGACGATGTGCGTGATTCGTTTCAGTCTTTGCCTTATTCTTGTGCTTTAATTTGCTCTTTCGGTAAGATCATTTTAGAGTTTTGTAAAATTTCGCTCTATTATTACCATTTCACAGGCTTCCCATCTCTGGTTGAGAATTTCACGCATTTCTTCGTGCTAGTGCTAAGATTTTGTATCATCGTTTACTGTCGTCTGATCTAGATTGTGATATGTATAATGAGTTGCTATATTAGTTTTGCAGAGAATGTGTTTTCTTCTCTCCAGGGATTCGATTGGCTTGGTTTTCTTTCCTAGCCTTTGCGTTTCGTTGTGAGTATGCTCATAAGTGAGACTGAACGTATGCTATCATGGCTTCGTAGCCCTACCCTCCACTTTACTCTCAACTGAAAGTGGTTACGAGGGTATTAATTTGGCGCTATAAGGATTCTCTGCTTCTTGGCACTCTGGTTAGTTAAAATTTTTTTGACCAAGCGTAGGACGCAATTGCTATTGTTCGTTCTCTGGAGGTTTATCTTTGTTATTCGACTCTTAACTGCCAAACTCTATTCATGAAAATTCCACATTTATATGTAGCAGGTTAAGGATGGAATTAGGGTTTCTCCCTTACCAGGTACTATTCCCTTCTCAGTCATTATTTTTACTTGGTTCATGTTATTCTTACTCTCCATGTTCGGCGTCATATTTATATTGGGGTTTTATCTCTCGCAGGTAAATTCGACTTGCGTCGTGTTCTCCTTCTCAAATACAGAGAGACGTAACTCCCTTAGACATTAACATTTGTTTCCTCATGCTACTTGCAGGTCGGTATTCACCGAACTCTGTCAGAAGAAATCCGTTCTTCTCTCCTGGTTATATAGTTTATCTTTCGACATTTAAAAATTGTAATGATACAATTGTAATTATTTTGAAAAATATAATTAAATCCCAACTCTAAATATTTATTGATCTCTGTTCATGGGACATTATAAGGTTGTCCTCGGATTTGTTCTATATATACATATATACCTCTGTCAATACTAGATTTTCATAATACCCATTTTCGATTCTGGTTATTGTTATTATTATTATGTTCCAGCAGTACTCTCTCCTTGCTCATTTTGACTTGGTTGTAACTTAATACTTAACTTTGGGAATTTTAAATTTTATATATAGATCTATATACACATATTCAGTATTCTGTGTAGTTTATTGCCTTCAAGCTCTCAGGCCATAAAATTGTTAAACTATATTCATAAATGTGGTGATATTTGAATGAATAATATATTGTCATATAGAGTTTCCTATGCTAGGAGAACCTAGCTTCTGTGGTAGTAAATTTTAGATATCTGAATGTATTCTATGGTTTTATTCTTCTGGCATGACATTCTCAATTTCTTTCACCAGTTTACTAAGCTGACCCTAAAGTCCAAATTCACAGTTTCCTTTTTCTGGGTAATTTAAATAACCAGAGTGATATGATTATCTGTAACAGAATGGTACAGTAGTTCTATGCAGATAATTGAGGAATTAATTTGTTATGAATTTGCACAGAATATTTATCCAAAATATCTACAGGGATGAATGCATCTGTATTTCTATTTTTATGTTTAGAATACATTTGGATTTATAATCTACTATTTTACCCCCTTGACTTGGGTTATCATGATAGACTAATATACATATATTTTAATATGCCAGGCTGTGGTGAATATGCATGTTGGATATTTACTTAACTTTCTTTTGTATTTTAATTTTATGCTCTAATATTAAGATGGTTCCATAAGATAGCTGTCTATGATCAGTCTTTTGCAAATTATTAGTTGTTTCCTTCTGCTATAGTATTTGCTGCTTACATGCAACTTCCTTGACCATTGAATTTCTGGTTACCTATGAATGGTGTGCTGACCCTGAGGTCAGTTTATAAAATCTATCCTTCCATTCTTTCATGCACAGTGTAAGTTACATTTCATTTCCTACTATTTTCCAATATAATACAGGAAATTCAAATTCTCTCTCTCATGTATGTATATATTAGAATCATTCTAGGAAACAAAAGCAGATTAAAACTAATTCACAATTTTTTCCTGTGAAGAGATAAGTATCCTCAGATTTAAACCAACACTGGTTTAGAGACTCTGTTGGATTCTACTTCACAGATTTAAATTCTGCAACTATACATAGTTTCAAGGGTAAATTCCTTATGATTAATTCTGTTAAATGTAGAATTTATATTCTAATATACAGTCAACTTTTATATGTAGCCAATTCATACTATATGAAGTAGAACATCGATAAATTTAGAGACATACCACTCATGCAATTGACCAACCTCCCAACCTCAGAGTCCTTCTGTCTCCCAGAACTCACCCCCGAGCTGAGATCATCTCCTTGCAACAGATCAACCCCAAATCTGTACAAGAGCAGCTTATTTAAGCTATTGTTCCCCAAAGCATCTTTCTAATTCTGCGTCCAGAATCTCAGGATGCTTTTCTTCCTGTTTGCCTAGGCTTCCCATTTTAGGGATTCTTTAAAGTTGTTTTATGCTTTTCCTCAGCTTTTCCAGCTTTTTACCTCTTCCCAACTACTTTCCTCATCATTGGGGAAATTCAGATTTTTCCTCAAAAATCTAAATTTAAAATTAATTTCTTTCAAGGATTTTTGAAAGATTGTGGGGAAATATTTTCCTCATCCATCCTCATGGATTTAGCAAGTGATCTCATAAATCTTATTTTTGTCAATCTGCACCACATCCTTTTATTCATTTCCTCAATTAAATATTTAATTACATTCACAAAATATTTATCCTTTGGGGTCCACTACCCTTAGGATTAAAGTTCAACTGTCTAGCTTTGAAATTCAAACACATGAATTGGGGGTGTTACATATTCCCCCTCTGAAAATAAACACCGTCCTCGGTGTTGTTATTCAACTACTAGAGTTCATTTTGCAAATAAAAATGGATATTTTTCCATCATTTCAGCTTCTCTTTCCCAGGTAGCTTCTTCAACAGTAAAGCTTCCACTGCACCTTTACTCTTGCTACTGTTCTGCTTCTCAATTCAATTTCTTCCCGCTCCAATATTTGAAGCGGTTCTGGCAGAAACTCCCCTTCTCGTTCCACCTGTACAAAATTCCAATGAACTATGTGAGAAGCATCATGAACATATCTTTTTAATAATGAAACATGAAATACATCATGAACTCTAACATGGGGTGGTAAGGCCAGCTTGTAAGCCACTGGTCCCACCCTTTCTAATACTTCAAAAGGACCACAGTATATAGGGGCTAGTTTTGCACAACTTCCATCATAAAGGGTGCTCTTTTTGGGTTTAATACGCAAATACACATGCTCCCCCACTTTAAATTCTCAGTGCACTCTTTTCTTATCAGCATAGTTCTTCTGGCGATCTTGTGTTGTCTTGATGTTTCTTTGTATCTTTTTGACAATTCTTTCCATCTCTTGTAAAGCATATGGTCCCAACATTAGTTTATCTTCTGGCTGACTCCATCTCAAAGGAGTACGACACTTCCTTCCATACAGTGCCTCAAACAGACTCATTTTGATGGAGGATTGGTAGCTGTTATTATAGGCAAATTCAGCTAAATGCAAGTAATCTTCCCACTTTGATGGTCTATCCATCACATAAATTCTCAGCATGTCCTCCAAAATTTGATTAGCTCTTTTCGTTTGACCATCAGTCTGAGGGTGGTAAGCAGTACTAAAATTCAATTTAGTGCCCATACCTCCAAATAGCCCTTTCCAAAAGGCGGCTGTAAACTTAGCATCTCAGTCAGAAACAATCACCTTTGGCACCCCATGGAGCCTTACTACCTCCTTCAGGAACACATTCGCTACTTGAGCTGTCCCAAAGATAGATTTCACTGGTATAAAATGTGCAGCTTTTGTTAAAGTGTCTACTACTACCATTACTGAATCATGTTGATGTTTGGTTTTGGGTAATCCTGTTATGAAATCCATGGAAACTGTGTCCCATTTCCATTTTGCAATCAATAAAGGGTTTAAAAGACCAACAGGATGCTGATGTTCAACTTTGACTATTTGACATTCCATGCATCTACTTAAATATTCTGCTACATCTCTCTTCATTCCTGGCCAAAACAACTTCTTTTTCAGGGCTGTTAACATTTTCTGATATCCTGGATGTCCTGCATATGGCTGTTTGTGGTACTCATCCAAAATTTCCCTTTTTAAGGACTCTACATTGGGAATATACAATCTGTTTTTATAATAGATCATCCCTTTTTGGTTTTGAGTGAGATCATTTTTCTCCTTTTTCTATAATTTCACCAGAAGTGTTTCATAATTTGGGTCTTGGTTTGCTGCCTTATTCACCAAATCTTCTACATCGATCTGAGCACTACTTCCAATGCTATTGATAGTCTGACAAGCATTTCTGCTCAATGCATCAGCAACTTTATTTTCTTTCCCTCTAATATGTTTTATATCCATATAAAATTCACTTAGAAAAGACAGCCATCTGGCTTGTCTAGCATTCAAATCATTTTGGGAAAAGAAATAGTTGAGACTAATATGATCAGTCATCAATGTAAATTTTTTTCCAAGAAGATAGTGTCGCCACATTTTCAAAGCATGGATAACAACTGCTAATTCTAAATCATAGGAACTGTAATTATTTTCATGTATCTTCAGTTTCCTGGATTCATAGGCAATAACTGAATTTTCCTGCAAAAGAACTCCTCCCAATCCCTCTCTACAGGCATCCGTACATACCACAAATTCTTTGTCAGGATCTGCAATCTTCAGTATAGGGGCTGTAGTAAGTTTCAGTTTTAATTGGTCAAAACTGTTTTGGCATTTTTCAGTCCATTCAAATTTGACACCTTTCCTTTGTAATGACGTGATGGGATGTGCTATGGCAGAAAACCTCTCTACAAATCTGCGATAATAGCCTACAATCCCCATGAATGATCTCACTGCTGAAACATCAGTTGGTACAGGCCATTCTTTTATAGCCTTTATCTTTTCAGGGTCAACAGCAAGGCCTTGTTTAGAAATAATATGACCCAAATATTGGATCTTATCTTTATAAAACTCACATTTGCTAAAATTGGCATATAACTGATTTTCCTTTAGAGTTTGAAATACTATCCTCAAGTGTTCTTTATGTTCCTCCTTACTTTTTGAATAAACTAAGATATCATCTCTGAACACAAGGACAAATTTATCCAAGTACTTGTTTAACACACTGTTCATTAGGCACATAAATGTGGCAGGGTCATTTGTCAAACCAAAAGGTAGGACTACAAATTCGTAGTGACCATACCTGGTTCGAAAGGCTGTTTTGCGGATGTCTTCTTTCTTAATTATAAGCTGGTGATAACCAGTCCTTAAATAAATTTCCGAAAATACTGAAGCTCCTCTCACTTGATCAAAAATATCATCAATTCTAGGCAAAGGGTATCTATTTTTAATGGTCAACTTATTCAGTTGACGATAATCAATGCACATCCTAAAAGTTCCATCTTTCTTTTTCATGAACAACACCGGTGCTCCCCAAGGAGATACACTCGGTCTGATATACCCTTTATCTAACAGTTCTTGCAATTGCATTTTTCAGTTCCATCAGTTCAGGAGGACTCATTCGATAAGGTGCTCGGGAGACAGGTGTTGCTCCCGGCACCAGATCGATTGAGAAATCAATCTCTCTTTTGGGGGGAAGATGAGGGATTTCCTTTGGAAAGACTTCCTTAAATTCTCTTATTACTGGTACAGCATCCAGTAATTCCTCTTCAGTTTTCTGTTCTGTTTCTTCCACATGCATTGCATAAACTTGGTATCCTTTTCTAGCTGTTCTTTTTAATTGCAATGCTGAAATTTGTCTTACAGAAATAGGTTTTTGTTTCCCTTTGAGAATAAAAGGTTTCCCTTCCTCATCTACACAATGCAGAGTCTTATCCCAGCAGTTCATCAAGGCTTTCTTCTTTTCCAGCCAGTCCATTCCTATCAGTAGATCATATGAACCTAAGGGCAGGATGTTCAAATTTACCTCTGTTTGAAAATCATTTAATTTGATTTCTGTTCGGGGCAGTTTATGTGTTACCTTTCTCTTAGTTCCAGTGGCCAGCTGTACCAACCATGACTGTTGAAATTTTTCAGTTTTTAAGTTACATTTTTCTACAATATTTGGACTAATGTAACTCAAAGAAGCACCCGGATCAATCAGAACAGTAACAGATAGGTCAGAAATCTTACCCTCCATTTACACCATGGTTGCTTGATGTTCTGCTTGCCGATTTTCCAAAGCTGCACTGATAGTTGGTATATTTCTGACTATATCATTTACTGTAGTGGCTTCTCGATCTCTCATAATCATCTGGATGTTTCGATGGGGACAATCTCTCAACAGATGGGGTTCTCCACATCCCTAGCATTTCAGAGGTTCTCTCATTTTCACTGTGCCCTCCTTCTTACTGTATCCATCTATTTGTTTTGAGGCCACTTGGGACTGAGCAGTTTGACTTTCTTTGGGTTTATTAAACTTTTTCCGCCGATGATCTCTGCCAAAATTCTTCAAATAGGCTAGTTTCTGTTTCCTCCCTTTGAACTCATTCTTATTTACCCAGCATTTCCCTTGTTCAATTTTTCCTTTGAATTGTTGGTAACATAATCTGGCTTTTCTAACAGCTTCATCCATTGTTTTTGGGTTGTCAAACTTGATTTTATCTTTGTATACAGCAGGAAAACAATTAAGAAACCTTTGTACTTTTGCATTTTCTTCCCTTATGTAGGGTACATATCTCAGCAGATTTGTAAACTTAGTAACAAACTCATCAATAGTGAGTTGTCCCAATCTAAGTTCATGAAATTCTTTGGCTTTATCGTCATAGTAACGTTCATTTAGGTAGCGATTTTTGAACTTAACCTAGAAATCTTCCCAGGTGACTGTCTTTTCATCAATGGCATGCACCATTTTTGTCTCCTCCCACCACAAGGTAGCCTTACCTTGTAGCTGGTAAACAGCTAATCTTGCCTTCAGATTGCTTTCATATTCATAGACCTGGAAATACTTAATCATATTCAGCAACCAGGCTTCAACATCTTCCTCCTTCTCCCCATCATAGGAGGGAGGTTTAATCTTTCGGAATTCCCCCTGTAATTCCTTTTTCTGTTTATTCTGATGCCTAACAGCATCTTCCTCATCAGACTCATCAGTTTTCCTCTTTCCGGAACCTTTGCCTTCTTGGCTGTTCCGAGAAGTTAATTCTCTGATGAGCTCTTCCTGCTCCTCACTGGCTAATGACAATCTGTCATTCTGGCTTTTTATCTCAGCCAACTCTTGTTGCAATTCCCACAACATAGCCATCATGGGCGCATTTGGATCTGGTGCATTATCCTCATCACGCAGATCAACATAGATTTCATCACCTTCTGCCATCTCAACACCACTGTACACTACACAACACATATCAGTGAAAATAAAATTTAAAATTTTTTTCTACAGAAATACATTTATACAGTGAACACACAGCAACAGTGAGCACAATGTCACCAGCCCAGTTTTATAACTTGGGCTCTGATACAATTTTTCACAGCTCGCATTTTCCTTCTACAAACATTTTTTTTTTTTTTTTTTGTTTGTTTGTATCTTTTCAAGTTTAAGGCTAATAAGGCACTTTGTTATTACGTTGTAGGTTTAGACAACTTTTCTTTTCAATTGCTATTCAAATACCAACTCTATCTCACCACATTAGAATTTATTTGATTTGTAATAATTAGAATTACATTAATTATAATTACATTAGACATAACCTAATGTTTTTATTTTATCACCCGCCACTTCCATATTCCATCTTCGTTGTATATCATCAACCTTTGAACCTTCAATAGATTCATATTGAGGGGATCGATTGGGTTCTACATGAGTACCATATTATTATAGTTCTACGGACCTGTGGGAATCCATTCGGTCGTTCACATTTACCCTTCTATATATACATATATACCTCGGATTTGTTCTATATATACATATATACCTCTATCATTACTAGATTTTCATAATACCCATTTTTTATCCGGTTATTGTTATTATTATTATGTTCCAGCAGTACTCTGTCCTTTCTCATTTTGACTTGGTTGTAACTTAATACTTAAATTTGGGAATTTTAAATTTTATATATAGATCTATATACACATATTCAGTATTCTGTGTAGTTTATTGCCTTCGAGCTCTCAGGCCATACAATTGTTAAACTATATTCCTAAATTTGGTGATATTTGAATGAATAATATACTGTCATATAGAGTTTCCTATGCCAAGAGAACCTAGCTTCTGTGGTAGTAAATTTTAGATATCTGAATGTATTCTATGATTTTATTCTTCTGGCATGACATTCTCAATTTCTTTCACCAGTTTATTAAGCTGACCCTAAAGTCCAAATTCACAGTTTCCTTTTTTCTGGGTAATTTAAATAACTAGAGTGATATGATTATCTGTAACAGAATGGTACAGTAGTTCTATGCAGATAATTGAGGAATTAATTTGTTATGAATTTGCACAGAATATTTATCCAAAATATCTACAGGGATGAATGCATCTGTATTTCTATTTTTATGTTTAGAAGACATTTGAATTTATAATCTACTATTTTACCCCCTTGACTTGGGTTCTCATGATAGACTAATATACATATATTTCAATATGCCAGGCTGTGATGAATATGCATGTTGGATATTTACTTAACTTTCTTTTGTATTTTAATTTTATGCTCTAATATTAGGATGGTTCCATAATATAATTGTCTATGATCAGTCTTTTGCAGATTATTAGTTGCTTCCTTCTGCTATAGTATTTGCTGCTTACATGCAACTTCCTTGACCATTGAATTTCTGGTTATTTATGAATGGTGTGTTGACCCTGAGGTCAGTTTATAAAATCTCTCCTTCCATTCTTTCATGCACAGTGTAAGTTACATTCCATTTCCTACTATTTTCCAATATAATACAGGAAATTCAAATTCTCTCTCTCATGTATGTATATATTAGAATCATTCTAGGAAACAGAAGCAGATTAAAACTAATTCACAATTTTTTCCTGTGAAGAGATAAGTATCCTCAGATTTAAACCAACACTGGTTTAGAGACTCTGTTGGATTCTACTTCACAGATTTAAATTCTACAACTATACAGAGTTTCAAGGGTAAATTCCTTATGATTAATTCTGTTAAATGTAGAATTTATATTCTAATATACAGTCAACTTTTATATGTAGCCAATTCATACTATATGAATTAGAACATCGATAAATTTAGAGACATACCACTCATGCAATTGACCAACCTCCCAACCTTAGAGTCCTTCTGTCTCCCAGAACTCACCCCCGAGTTGAGATCATCTCCTTGCAACAGATCAACCCCAAATCTGTACAAGAGCAGCTTATTTAAGCTATTGTTCCCCAAAGCATGTTTCTAATTCTGCGTCCAGAATCTCAGGATTCTTTTCTTCCTTTTTGCCTAGGCCTCCCATTTTAGGGATTCTTTAAAGCTGTTTTATGCTTTTCCTCAGCTTTTCCAACTTTTTACCTCTTCCCAACTACTTTCCTCATCATTGGGGGAATTCATATTTTTCCTAAAAAATCTAAATTTAAAATTAATTTCTTTCAAGGATTTTTGAAAGATTGTGGGGAAATATTTGCCTCATCCATCCTCATGGATTTAGCAAGTGATCTCATAAATTTTATTTTGGTCAATCTGCACCACATCCTTTTATTCATTTCCTCAATTAAATATTTAATTACATTCACAAAATATTTATCCTTTGGGGTCCACTCCCCTTAGGATTAAAGTTCAACTGTCTAGCTTTGAAATTCAAACACATGAATTGGGGGTGTTATACCATTTCTGCCATCCAGCTAGATTGGCTAACCGAAGCAAGGGAGGAATGGAAGAATGACCAAGAAATTTGGACACACATTCAAAATTTGGAGAAAGATCCTAGGAAATATGATACATTTAGTTGGAAAAATTGCTCATTATGATACAAATATCGGTTATATATTTGTAAGAATTCCCAACTGAAACAAAATATTATTTTGGAATTGCACAAATTTCCCTTAGGAGGACACTCGAGATTTTTAAAAACATACCACACAATGAAGAAATAATTATTTTGGGATGGCCTTAAATATGATATTGAAACATTTGTGCTGGAATGTTTGGTTTTCCAGCAGAATAAAGTTGATAAAATTAAGACCTAGGGTCTTCTACAACCTTTATCCATTCGAAGTCAATGTTGGGAGGAGGTTTCAATGGATTTTATCACATGTTTACCTATATTGGAAGGAAAGAGTGTCATCATGGTGGTAGTCGATAGACTTACAAAGTATGCACACTTTTGTGCATTATATCATCCAGTTAAATAAAGTACAATTGCCAGTACATTTATGGAAAAAATTCAAAAGCTACATGGAAACCCAAAGATTATGTAAGCGACAAAGATACGATTTTCACTGGAAATTTTTGGATGAATTTTTTTCTTTTTTGGGTACTCAACTACCTCGTAGCTCATTTGATCATCCTAAATCTAGTGGGAAAACTAAGATAGTGAACATATGTTTGGAAGGATATCTTTGTTGTTTTGTATTTGATAAACAAAGACAATGGGTCAAGTAGTTACCTCTAGCTGAATAGTGGTATAACAATTCCTTCCATGCTACATAAAAAATGACCCCATTTATGGCACTTTATGTATGTCATCCATCATCCATCTGCTCATCTTTAAGAGAAAATTTTAAGCTTCAAGAAGTGGAAGATCACATCGAGCATCAACAAGAAGTTCTCCAACTCTTAAAGGATAACATAAATTTGGCACAAAATCCAATGAAACAATAGGCATATCAACATCGCAGCGAGAGAAGTTTTGATGTAGGATACTGGGTATTTTTACGACAACAAACATAGAAAAACATATCCCTCAAGCAAGTTAAGAAGGATAATAAATTATTGCCAAAGTACTATTGTCCTTACAAGGTGTTACAAAATATTGGTAGTATGGCATGCAAATTGGAGCTTCCTCCTTCTTCTTGAGTGCACCCAGTTTTCCATGTTTCATGCTTAAAGAAGGTTATAGGTGACAAAATTCCAGTTCAAACAATATTTCCAGAACTTGATGAGGAAGGAAAAATCATATTGGGACCTGACATAGTCACGAAACGAGAACTCAAAAACTATGAAATCTATCAATTTCAGAGTATCTCATTAAGTGGAAGAACTTACCCACTAAAGGTTCCGCATGGGAGGATGATAATTTTATGTAGAAGCATCCTGGGCTACTCAAGCATTGAGGAAAACCCTGTTTTGAAGGAGACGAGCATGCTATGTCACTATATTACTAGTGTATTACCTTACTGTTGTTAGTGTACCCACTTATTGTTATTTTAGTACCTGTGTAGTCCACATATTGTTATTACTGTGCCCCAAAAAATCCGTCTATTTTTATTGTTGTGCCCTTAAATTATGTTGTGAAACGAGCTCCAAAAATAGAAGAAAAGAGATATCAACGCCTTATAAATAAGCCACTTCGAGGGGGAAACCTCCAATACATTACATAAATAAACAATTCTTGGATGATTCAAATTACAAAACCTCCTTTCTCTATATAGGAGTCCATGGGGCCACAATGTAATCCAAGTGGGGCCTTAATGTCATCCTAGCTGACCTAACAATAATAATTTAAGGGCATAATAATAACAATATGGGGGTTACAGGGGTACAATAATAAAAATAAGGGGTTTACACTAACTACAATAAGGTACTATACTAGTAATATAGGGACCTAACATGCCCCTATTCTTTAAAAAAGTGTTTTCCTCAACACTTGAGTAGCTCTGGGTGATTTTGTATAAAATTCCCATCCTCGCATGTAGAATCTTTAGTGGGTAAGTTCTTCCACTTGATGAGATACTCTGAAATTGATCAATTTTGTAGCTGTCGAATTCTTGTTTTTGTGACTGCTTCAGGTTCCAATATGATTTTTCCTTCCTCATCAAGTTCTGGAAATATTTTTTGAATTGGAATATTTTCACCTACAACCTTCTTTAAGCATGAAACAAGGAAAACTAGATGCACTCGTGAAGAAGCAGGAAGCTCTAATTTGTATGCCATAGTACCAATATTTTTCAACACCTTGTAAAGACCATAGTACTTTGGCGATAATTTATTATCCTTCTTAGCTTGCTTGCAGGACATTTGTTTGTGTGGTTGTAGCCGTAAAAATACCCAGTCTTCTACATCAAAACTTCTCTAACTGTGATGTTGATCTGCTTGTTGCTTCATTCGATTTTGTGCCAAATTCAGGTTATCCTTTAAGAGTTGGAGAACTTCTTATTGATTCTCGATGTGATCTTCCACTGCTTGAACCTTTGAATTTTCTCTTAAAGATGATGTGATGGATGGTGGATGATATCCATAAAGTGCCATAAATGGGGTCATTTTTGTTGTAGTATGGAAGGAAGTTTTATACCACCATTCTGTGAGAGGTAACCACTTGAACAATTGTGTTTGTTTATCAGATACAAAACAACGAATATATCCTTCCAAACATTTATTTACTATCTCAGGTTGACCATCGTATTGAGGATGATAATATGAGCTATGAGCTAATTGAGTACCCAAACAAATAAAATAACTATGTCCAAAAATTTCCAGTAAAAACGGAATCTCTGTCGCTCACAATAACCCTTGGGTTTGCATGTAGCTTTTGAATTGTGTCCATAAATGTAGTAGCAACTGTACTTGCCTTAAATGGTTCATATAACACACAAAAGTGTGCATACTTGGTAAGTCTATCAACTACCACCATGATGACACTCTTTCCTTTGGACTTAGGTAAACCTATGATAAAATCCATTGAAATCTCCTCCCAATGTTGACTTGGAATGGATAAAGGTTGTAGAAGACCCGAGGCCTTAATTGTCTCAACTTAATTTTATTGGAAAACTAAACATTCCACCACAAACTTTTGAATATCAGATTTAAGTCCATCCCCAAAAATTATTTCTTCACCCTCTGGTAAGTTTTTAAAAATCTTGAGTGTCCTCCTAAAGGAGAATTGTGCAATTCCAAAAAAATATTTTGTTTTACTTGGGAATTCTTACAAAGATATAAGCAATCTTTGTACCATAAGGAATCATTTTTCCAACTAAATGTATTAGATGTACTAGGATCTTGCTGCAAATTTTGAATGAGTGTCCATACTTCTTTATCCTTTTTCCATTCATCTCTTACTTCGGTTATCCAATGTGGTTGGTTAATAGAAATGGCACAAAGAAATTCTTCCACCTCTTCATTATTTCTTTATAGTGCATCTGCAACAACATTTAGGTTCCCTTTTTTGTAGATTATTTCAAAGTCATAACCCAACATCTTTGTGACCCATTTTTGTTGCTCTTCTGAAGATAGTATTTGTTCCAAAAAGTGTTTGAGACTATCATGATCAGTTTTTACCTTGAAGTGTCTTCCCATTAGGCAAGTTTTCCATTTATTTAGTGCATGCAGTATCTCTAACATTTACTTCTCATAAATAGGTTTCTGTAAATACATTCCTTTAATTGGATGACTTTCAAAAGCAACAGGTCTTCCTTCTTGCATTGAAACAACACCAATTCCATTTCCCGAGGCATCACATTCCACAATATTTTTGTTAAGTCTGGAATACCTAAGACTGGTGCTAGGCACATTGCCTCTTTAATATTTTCAAAGGCCTTAGTTGCTTTAGGAGTCCATGAAAATGCATCTTTCTTCAATAATGTTGTTAGAGGTGCTTCTATTCGGCCATAATTCTTAACAAACTTGCAATAATACCCTGTTAACCTGAGAAATCCTCGCAAATAATTTATGGTTGTGGGGACTTTCCATTCATTAATGGGTTTAATTTTGTTAGGGTCTACCTTAACACCCTCGTGAGTTACAATATGACCCAGACATTCCACCTCTTGTACTCCAAAGAAACATTTGGATGTTTTTGCATATAATTGTTTCTCCTGCAATAGTTTGAGTAGCTTGTCTACATGTTGAACATGATCCTTACAAGACCTACTATATATTAGTATATTATCAAAAAATACTAGCACAAATTTTCTCAGCAAGGGTTTGAAAATGGAATTCATCAACCCTTGAAATTTAGAAGGTGCATTGGTAAGGCCAAAAGGCATGACCAAAAATTCATAATGACCCGCATGAGTTTGAAATGTTGTTTTTGGAATATCTTCAGTCTTCATTCTAATTTGATGATATCTGAACGAAGATCCAACTTGGTAAATAAATTGCTCCATGTAATTCATCCAATAATTCATCAATCACGGCAATGGGAAATTTATCTTTAATGGTGAGCTTATTGAGCTCCATATAATGCAGACACATGCACCATGGTCCGCTCCTTCTTGTGTACCAATACTACGGGAGTGGAGAAAGAGAAGAACTTTGGTGCATTTTGACTTATACTGCTTCCCTGCTTGTTCTACAATCATACATTCAATTTCGCTCTTTTGGACATAAGGATATCTATAAGGCCTGATGTTTGGAGGAACACTTCCTGGAATCAAATGAATAGCATGACCATGACCACGAATAGGTGGGAGTCCTTTGGGAGTTTCAAACACCTTGGAATGATTGTCCAAGACTTTTTGGAGATCTGCGAAAATAGATGATTTTGATGTTGGAACTTCTAGTGAGCATAATTGTGCAATTACGCTTCGTTGTTATTTCTTCAGAAGCTTAGTCATGAAATTAGAGCTTATTATCTTTCCTGAATTCCCTGCAATACCCTGTAATTCGACTTTTATTTCCTTCTGAAAAAAATTTCAAGAAAAGTTCTTGAAAATTAAAAGCTACCATCCCTAAAGATTGTAACCATTGTACTCCTAGTACAACATTAGCACCTCCCATAGGAATGGAAAGCATTGGACTATTCAATACATATTCCCCCATGGTTAGCTTGATATTATGGAATTTTCCAGAGAAATTTATAGTTCCTCCATTTGCAACCATCACTTGAAATTCTAGTGCTAGGTATAGGAAAAAATTCAATTCATTGGCTACCTTACAATGAATAAAATTATGGGTACTACCCAAATCAATCAACACTATTACCTTTTTCTTCTTGATATGTCCTTCTATCTTGAGAGTTTGAGGAGTGGTAATTCCTGCCAGTACATTACACGATATGGTCAGATTCATTTCTTCCTCTTTTAGGGCTGGTGTCTGATGTATATCCTCTTCTTGTTCATTTTCTTCTTCCTCTTCACAATCTATGTAAAATAATTTCTTCTCAGCACACTTATGACATTTAGCGTATTTTATATCACAACTGTAGCAAAGCCCTTTTTCTCTTTTTTCTTCCAATTTTTGTGGTGTCAACCTTGTAGGTTTTGGAAGTCTAGGAGTAGCAAAACTTTCATCTTTATAGATGTGAGTGGTAGGCTTCCTTGTCACCATAATTTTACGTTCAATTTTTCTTCCCAGCCTGAATGCCTTCTCCAATGAATCGGGTTCCCAATCGCGTACTTCATGTTGGATTTTATCCCTTGAAGTCCCTATGAAGACATCAATCTTGTGTTCCTCTAGAATATTAGTTACCCTTAATTTCAATTTTTGGAAGTCCTCAATGTGCTCCACCACTGAACCCTTTTTTTTGAGATTTATCAATTGGCTAAAGAAGGTGTTTCTCTTTGTCTCCTCATAATCTGCTATCATTTGCTCCATAAAAATTGACCAAGTAACAATTTTTTTATGGGAGAAAGGCCATCAATACCATACAAATGTATTTTGTTCTAAATGCAAAGTTGCAATGCATACCTTTTGTGTGTTTTGCACATTATGGACATCAAAATATTATTCCATTTCTAGTATTCATGTTATAGGATCCTTGCCATAAAACTTCCTCATATCCATTTTTGGAATATGGTGGTTCTTCCCCCCAACATTAGAGTTTATGAAATCATGATTAACATTTATTTTGTTCTCATCATGAGTTTCCTCTATTTTCTTTTCACCATTAGGAAACATTTCTTGTATCAAATTTTTCAAACCTTCCATTTCTTCTTTTAGAGAATTCGTCATGTTTTCCATTTTTTCATCGATCTTAGCTTCCATGCCAGCTTCCATGCCATCTATCTTAGATTCCACGGCTTTATTCTAACCATCCATCTTAGTTTCCACAATTTTCTTCAAAACTTCCATGTCATTTTTTGTTTCTCTTTGCGAGAGAAAAATTTCTTGTACTTTCTCTTCTAATTTTGATACGTCATGTTGCCATTCTTCATCTTCATGAGTCATAGTATAGACTTCTAATGGCTTAATGAGTGTTGAATTCTTTTTAGGGGCCATTTTAGGAACCAATACTGATATATATTCTACAATATGCCCTTGGAATCAATTCAACTTGATTCTTCAAACAAGACCGATGCAATCCAGAAAAAACAATACACACCTTTTACTTGCTTTTGCAGAGCTGTATATTGAAATTGAATTATATCTATAATTGAAGATCCTCAATATTTGAAATTTGGCCCTGTAGTAGTCCTCTGAAGCTTCTTTCAATTTCCATAGGTCTGAACTGATTTATATTCTTCATGAAAATCTTATGTCCAGTGTCCCACAATGACCTAATTATGGACTAGTTCATTAGAGAGAAGTTGTACGACTTGCCACGTGTCACTGTTTCCTCCTTTGGTTCTAAAATTTATAAACAGGACACTACAGTCTGTGTACTTACCGACACTTTTTACAGAATTCCAATCCTATGCTCAGAGAGAGAGTTATGAATATTCTCCCATGATCACTTCTTTGAGATGAAATTAGGGAGCCTGAAAAGGACCTAACTTCCACAGGTCATATCTCCGAAAATATTGCGAAACAAGCTATGAAATTTTGTGACGATGTTCCTTAGGATCGTGGCTTCGCGCTCTGAAAATTTCAGATTTTGAACCTTCGTAGAAACAAAGTTATAGCGAAAATGTTGTGATGACCTGTTTAAGTGAAATTCAGGAGCCTGCAAAAATCCCTACCTTCCATAGATCATATGTCCAGAGATATTGTGAAAGAAGCTCTAAAATTTTTCGACGATGTTCCTCAGGATTTCTGCTGCGCACACTAAAAATTTCATCTTCTGAACCTTCGTAGAACAAAAGTTATAGTAAAAAATCCATGATGACTTGTTTGGAGTAGCGAAACCCTAGAATCCAAACTTTTGATTCCAAATGTTGTGAAACGAACTCCAAAAATAGAAGAAAAGAGATATCAACACCTTATAAATAAGCCACTTTGAGGAGGAAACCTCCAATACATTACGTAAATGAACAATTCTTGGATGATTCAAATTACAAAACCTCCTTTCTATATATAGGAGTCCATGGGGCCACAATGTAATCCTATCCAACCTAACAATAATAATTTAAGGGCACAATAATAACAATATGGGGGTTACAGGGGTACAATAATAATAATAAGGGGTTTACACTAACAAAAATAAGAGACTATACTAGTAATATAGGGACCTAACAAATTATTATTGTTAGGTTGGGTAGGATTATATTATGACCCCATGGACTCCTATGTATATAAAGGAGGTTTTTTAATTTGTATCATCAAATAATATATTATTTATGTAATGTAAAGGAGGTTTCCCCCTCAAAGAGGCTTCTTTATAAGGCATTAGTCTATCTTTTCTTCTATTTTGTGAGCTCGTTTCCTAACAATGAATGCATATTTCTTAAGTAATTATTCAATATTAATGGTAACAAGAGCTTCGAAAAGATGAAAAAGATATTTCAAGTATATATTCATATTGTAATGGATGAACTACTTCCATGGAAATGGCCTTATTAAGAAATGAGAGCTCCGTAGAATAAGAATAAACCTCTATATTATGATACCAAGAAGAATAAAAATTAGTGGATGAAGGAGGTGACATATTTACAACATAGAGGCCCAAAACGTGTTCCAAGTATGTGTAGAAACAAAACCCAAAAAGTCAAATTATTGGTTAATGTAGGCTTAGTGTTCAAACTAGAAACAATTTCCTTGACAGTCTGAGTTGCGATAGTCTTGCCTTGATGTAACAAATTGAACCCAAAATTCTTAGTCAGGAAAGTGAGGAAAGCTTCTAGGTTAACGAAATGAATGAATAATTGAAACTCATTGAAAAAAATGATACTTGGGAGCTTCTCCCTAGACCAAAAGAGAAAAAAATTATATGCACCAAAAGGGTCATTAAAAATAAGATGAATGACGAAAGTCATGTGATACGGAGATAACCAAGATTGGTTTGGAAAGGGCATGTTCATATGAAAGGGATCGAATTATTCGATACCTTTCCCCCTATATAAATATTATAAGCAATTAGAATGTTTCTTTCTTCTTCCAACCATAATAATACCAAAGTATATCAAATGGATGAGAAGTCTACCTTTCTCAATGGATATCTAGAAGAGGAAGTATATATCGAGCATTAGAAAAACTTTAATTCTATGATAAAACAAATATTATGTGTTCATACTAAAGGAAGCTTTATATGTGCTAAAAAAAGACCCAATAACTTGGTATGTCAGGTTGGAAAAAACTCTTCAGCAATAGGGATTGAAAAGAGGGTATGTTGATAGTAACTTGTACATAAAATCTGTAAATCCTCATTTTTTGGTTTTGGTAGTCTACATAGATGATATTATCAAATATTAGGTGTGTCTCCTCCATAAAACTGACTCAATTAAAATGATTAGTGGTAGATACTCAACTTGTTGGATCAATTACAAAGTATTCTCCAAAGTTTTAGGGGGAGTTTATTCTATCAAGTCCATCCTTTTCCATTGATGTCAAATGGGGAAAAGAAGTTTAAAAATGAATTATTATGATGACAACGGGAATGTAGAGATGGAAAAAACCTTGATTTTTGTCAAGGGGAGCTTTTTCTATTACCATCATTGCTGAAGGGGGAGATTGATTAGAATGATGTTGGAATTAGCATCAAATTTTAAAGGATCTCATGAGCATGGTATATCAAGAACAGGGGAATTTTTTCGGTTTTTGCAGTATTTGGTAGAGAATCATGATAGTATTAGGATATGTAAAGAAGATATAAAATCTTGTACCTATGGTGGTTTGGTTCTGTAGGATTTGAAGGAATTTTTTTTTTGGGAGGTCAATTAAAATGCTTATGAAAATGACACAACTAGAATTTTCTCTAAAATAGTTTTCCAAGGGTATGCTAAAGTCCAAAAAAGGGCTCATGGATAAAAATTTATTATAGATGAAAGCTCGAAAGGTGAAAGATGTAAGTTATAGAGATAAATTAGATGGTGGAGTTATTTAGATAATACTAGCATCCTACATGGAAATTTGACCAAGGTTGGTCAAAACATCACCGTAAGAGGATTTACCCGGAGGTTCATAAAAGTACAAAACTCAAAATAGCTAAGGATTTGACTCTGAGATGAGACACTAGGACGAGTTGAAAAATGTGTCAATGTCACTAACCAATGAGAATATTAGGAGGGTTAGAATGATAGTCCCATATGGGAGACATCATTGTTTGGTCTATTTACTAGGTAGACTAACATAAGTATTTTATTATCAATACGGGGTTGTAAAAATTGGAAGCATGTCCAAAATATATGGATTTCAACTATAGTAAACTTTATAATATGAACTATTGAATTTAAATAAAATTCACATTACAAATATAAAACTTAACTAGATAACTTATAATTCAATATGTAATAATCAGAAGAAGAGGCTCTTAGCTTAGGAGAACTAGGTTACCATTCTCTACAATAATACTTCATGAATACAAATCAAAATCACTAATGAACAATAGCTCAAGATGCATAAAATAATAATAGAAGAGGCTCTTAAATAAGGATTTCCTTTCGTCCCTTATTTATATATTCATTCATCATTAATGTCATTGTAAGAAAACTGGAAATTCAGAAAATCACTTAAAATCAAGAAAGATGAACTCTAGTTTCTAGTCTTTGATTAGATAAAAGGAGAGTTTAACTTAAACGCTAGTTTGAACCTTCATATGAAGATTATAATTAAGATTAATATTCATCATAAATCATAACATATCATCAGACATATAATTAACTGATTTAAACATGAAATTAAACTAGTTTAAGAAAAAATAGCTAAATTAACCAGAAAGTGCACTTAGCTCGTTGTGGGGGCCCTCCATCCTTGCTTCACACACTGAAAATACTTATCAATTACTGAAACTCAATAAAAAAATTCACCATAGAGAATAAAAGGAAGAATATAGAATGGGTTCTTCAATTAACTCTCAAATTTTACAAATATCAAAGTGAAATCATACAAATTCTACATATTCTAGAAATTCTACAAATAGAAAAATATGAAACAAAATTGACTAAAATTTTTCTAATAGCCATTTCTATCCTTATCCCATATATTCTCGTTGATATCATCCATCCAATCACTCAAAATCTAGAAAATCCCGACTCTTCACTCTAATTTGATGATATCCTGGACAAAGATCCAACTTGGTAAAATGCATTCCTCCATGTAATTCATCCAATAATTCATCAATGACAGGAATGGGAAATTTATCTTTAATAGTGATATTATTCAACTCCCTATAATCTAGACACATGTGTTGTGATCCATCCTTATTTTTCACCAATACTAATATATTAGAGAGAGAACGTTGACTACCTTGAATTATACCAGCCTCTAAAATTTCCGCAATCAAACATTCAATTTCTCACTTTTGGACATAAGGATATCTGTAAGGCCTGATTTTTGGAGGAACACTTCCTCGAATCAAATGAATAGCATGATCATGATCAAGAATAATTGGGAGTCCTTTGGAGTTTCAATCACTTTGGAATGATTGTCCAAGACTTTTTGGAGATCTAGAGAAATAGATAATTTTGATGTTGGAACTTCTAGTGAGCATAATTGTGCAATTACACCTCGTTGTTATTTCTTCAGAAGATTTTTCATGAAATTAGAGCTTATTATGTTTCCGATATTCCCTGCGATACCCCACAATTCAACTTCCTTTCCTTCCAAAAATAATTTCAAGAAAAGTTCTTGAAAATTAAAAGCTACCATCTCCAAAGATTGTAACCATTACTCCTCATACAACATCAACACCTCCCATTGAAATAGAAAGAATTGGATTATTCAATACGTATTCCCCCATGGTTAGCTTGATATTATGGAATTTTCCAGAGTAATTTATAGTCCCTTCATTTGAAACCATCACTTGACACTTTGGTGCTGGGTATAGGAAGCAATTCAATTCCCTGGCTATCTTAAAATGAATAAAATTATGCATACTACCTGAATCAATCAACACTATTACATTTTTATTCTTCACATGTACTTCTATCTTGAGAGTTTGAGCAGTGGTATTTCTTGCCAATAAATTACAGGATATGGTCGGACTTATTTCTTCTTTTTGTAGAGTTGGTTCTTGACCTTTTAAAATTCTGAAAATAGAATTTCGAACTCATGAGGGTCCTTATGAATTTTGGAGATGCCTTTTGGCCTTCCCAATGCACCTTCTACATTTCAAGGGTTGATGAATTCCATTTTTAAACCCTTCCTTAGAAAATTTGTGCTGGTATTTTTTTACGATATGGTAATATACAACAGGCCTTGGAAGGATCATGTTCAACATTTATACAGGGTGCTCAAACTATTGTAGGAGAAACAATTATATGCAAAACCCTCCAATTTTTTCTCTGGAGTACAAGATATGGAATATCTGGCTCATATTGTACCTCGGGAAGGTGTTAAGGTAGACCCTAACAAAATTAAAAGCATTAAGGAATAGAAATTCCCCTCAAACCTAAAGCAGTTGTGAGGATTTATCAGGTTAATAAGGTATTATCGAAATTTTATTAAGAATTATGGGAGAATCGTAGCAACTCTAACAACATTATTGAAAAAAGATGCATTTTCATGGATTCCTGAAGCAACTATGGCCTTTGAACATCTTTAAGAGGAAATGTTACTAGCCCCATTCTTAGCTATGCCAGACTTTATAAAAATATTTATTGTAGAATGTGATACCTCAAGAAATGGAATTGGTGTTGTTTTGATACAAGAAGGAAGACCCATTTCTTTTTAAAGTCGTCCAATCAAAGGGAAGTATCTACTTAAATCTATTTATGAGAAGGAAATTTTGGTAATAATACATGTACTAAATAAATGTTGACCTTACCTAATGGGAATACACTTCAAGGTAGAAATTTATCATGATAGTATTAAATACATTTTGGAACATAAAATATCTTCAAAAGAGAAGCAAAAATGGGTCACAAAGATGTTGTGTTATGAATTTGAAGTCATCTAAAAAAAATGGGAGCTAAATGTTGTTGTAGATGCATTCTCAAGGAAGGATGAGGAGGTGGAAGCATTGCTTTGTGCCATTTATATTATCCAACAAAATTGTATAACCAAATCAAGGGAGGAATGGAAGAATGAAGAAGAAGTGTGGACACTCATTCAAAAGTTGTAGCAAGATACTAGTACATCTTATACATTTAGTTGGAAAAATGATTCCTTATGGTACAAGGATACCCTATATCATTGTAAGAATTAAAAAATAAAACAAAATATTCTTTTTGAATTACAAACCTCTCCCAGAGGATATTTTTAAAAGCTTACCACAGGGTGAAGAAATATTTTTTTTGGGATGGCCTTAAATCTGATTTTCAAAATTTTTTCTCAGAATGTTTGTTTTTCCAACATTATAAAGTTGAGACAGTTAAGAATCGAGGCATGCTACAGCCTTTACCATTCAATTGAACTTTGGGAGGAGGTTTCAATGTATTTTATCAAAGGTTTACCTAAGTGTGAAGGAAATAGTGTCATCATGGTGGTAGTTGATAGACTTACCAAGTATTCACACTTTTGTGCATTATCTCATCCAATTAAATAAATTATAGTTTCTACTGTATTTATGGACACAATTCAAAATTTACATGGAAACATAAAGATTATTATAAGTGATAGAGATCCCATTTTCACTAGAAATTTTTGGAAGAAATTATTTTCTTTTTTGGGTACTCAAATAGTCCATACCTCATCTTATAATCCTCAATGTGATGGGAAAACTAAGATAGTGAAGAAATTTTTGGAAGGATATCTCTGTTTTTTTGTATCTGGTCAAGTGGTTACCTCTCGCTAAATGGTGGTATAACAGTTCCTTTCATACTGGAATAAAAATGACCCAATTTATGGCACTTTATGGATAACATCCATCCTTCATCACATCATATTTAAGAGAAAAATCTAAGTTTCAAGCAGTGGAGGATCACATCGAGCATCAACAATAATTTCTCCAACTGTTAAAGCATAACCTAAATTTGGTACAAAATCGAATGAAAGAACATGTCCATCAATATCGCAGTGAGAGAAGTTTTGATGTAGGAGACAGGGTATTTTTACGGCTACAATCATACAAACAAATGTCCCTTAAGCAAGCTAAAAAGGGTAATAAATTATCGCCAAAGTACTATGGCTCCTAAGAAGGTGTTACAAAGGACTAGTACTATGGCATACAAATTAGAGCTTCCAGCCACTTTTAGAGTGCACCTAGTTTTCCATTTTTCATGCTTAAAGAAGTTTATAGGTGAAAAACTTCCATTTCAAACAATATTACTAAAACTTCATGAGGAAGGAAAAATCATATCGGAACCTAAAGCAGTCATGGAAAGAAGAACTTGACAACTACGAAATCGATCAATTTCAGAGTAGCTCATAAAGTGGAAGAACTTACCCACTGAACATTCCAAATGGGAGGATGATACTTTTATACAGAATCATCCAGAGCTACTGAAGTGTTGACGACAACACTTTTGAAGGAGAGGGGCATGTTACGTCCATATATTACTAGTGTAGTCCCTTATTGTTGTTAGTGTAGCACCCTTATTATTATTTATATACCCCTGTAGTCCCCATATTGTTATTATTGTGCCCCATGAAACCCCATTATTGTTATTGTTGTCCCCTTACATTATTATTGTTAGGTCATCTAGGATTATATTGTGACTCAACGGACTCCTATATATATAAAGGAGGTTTTTTCATTTGAATCATCGAAGAATTGTTCATTTATGTAATGTATAGGATGTTTCCCCCTCGAATTGGTTGATTTCTAAGTGGTTGATATCTCTTTTTTCTATTTTTGGAGCTGGTTTCATAACAAAAAATGTTAAAAATGAAAACAAAATTTCTGCAATAGAGAAACCATTCAAAAATAGACATAATATATGTTTCTGTCATTAGTGCATTTTGCAGCCACAAGTTGAGGAACCAACAGAGATTTCACTGCTTGCAAAAATGGGTGTCATCTCATACTGAATTCAACATTGTTTTAAAAAACATAAAAAAAAAAATGATTAAACAAAACAAACCAACATTTTTATTGAAATATTAAAAATGCAAGAAATTTGAGAAAGCACCTGCACATTCCTCAAAGGACAAGTTTGGAGACTTTCACTGCGACAAACAACATTAGCAGCAAAGTTACATGGAGGGACACTAGGGCCAAAATCCCAAATAGATTTCCACAAAATTTCAACCATCCTAACAGGAATTTTGCTATGAACGAACAAATCAGACCCAAGCAATTGTTCAAGACCTTCACTTAGATCACCTTCTATTATATCAATTCACGCATCATTTCCATAGTGCCCACAATTCCCACTTCTTTGAATGTGGGATTTGTAAAGAAAATGCACCGAAATAACACAAAAAAAAGAGAAAAATGTCACAAATGTGGACAAAAATTATGGAAGAAAACATGTGATAAAATGAATATTTCAAAACATTATTGCTGGAAAAGAACAACAAAGCTTCCATACTCAATGTCTTCATCATCACCACGCTCACAATTTTATCCTATTTCACAACCCAATTGACAAGGTTCAAATATAATGCTCGCTACCTCACCACTAAACATGAAAAAAAAAAAAAAAATTTCACCAAAACATTAAGGAATAAAAATGTGGAGAAAAAGAAAACCATTCGACAACAATTTTTTTTATCAACACCAAATAAGAATTGCAAGTAAAAAAACATGGACTGCCTTTACTTCTTCAACGGAAACAACACGCAAAGATTCAGGTGGAATAACAAAGTTAACTATATAGCTACTGTTAGGAAAAATGAACGTTTCCATTATATCAATCCAAATTTCTGCAAATTCGAGGAACCATATTACTATCAACAAAATATCCGGAGGCTGCAAATTGTCCATTTGCAGCTGACAACTCCTATTACAATGATCAATTTCCTCAATTTTGTTCAGATGACACTTCATTGTTCTTCTCTTGAATGGACTCTTAGAGAAGAAGAAGGTGCAAAAACAAGTGAAATTTAAAGAAAATTTACAAATATAAACAATTTTGAAAATCAAAATCAATGGCAGAAACATTCAAACAAATTATCACTCCAAACACAATTTTCCTATTCTAATAGTCACAAATGTGAACTTGAGCATCTCCCTGATTTGTTGACGCATTCTCCCTTCGTTGGTAATAATCCCTGCTGCGAGAATTTATAACTTCCTTGTTCTATTGATACTAATGCCTGAAACATTCATTTTTTCTCTCACGAGACGAGGGAGAGTGAAGTATTTTACCTTCATGTTTTCTCGTTTCTTCTCTCCACATTTCTTCAATCATTTTAAACTCTTTTTTCTCACTTTATTTTCCAAAACCCCAACGACGATAAGAAAACCATATTCACAACATTATGAACCCCCAAAAGTTTCAAAAAATAAATCTATAAATGAAATAAACACTTCCTAAAATAATAACAAAAAAAACCAACAAACAATGAAATTAATGAAAAAAAAGTAACGATATATTAAGAAACTGGGAAACAAAATTGCAAAGTTTTATTTCCCAAAAACTATTTTCTGAAAAAAAAATTTCCTAAAACAACATTAAGAGAGATTGTAGCACATGAAAAATGACATAAAATGTAATATTTATCTGTGAAACAGAAATTCAATGTAAAAATAGATAAAATGTCACAGTGCAAACTCTATTCAAATTCTATATATCAATCAAAGATATTACACACATATTTATACAGGAAATAATCTCAAGATAGGAAATCTATCTTGGACTTACAGTAATGTGGTTGAGCGATTCTCTCAACCACACACTAGACTAGGAAAACATATAGTTCTAATTATCTCCTATTATGTAGGAACAAACTCCTCAGATAGAGAATTACAACCATAGACAAGTAGGAATTAAATATTCCAACTCCCCCACTTAATGACTACTTGTCATGATTTTAATTCACAAAGTCTGGTTGTGGTCATACATAACAAAGGATATGTCGACATCCATATAAAAGAGAAACCATACACCGGAATGCATGGGTACCAACCGCTGCAACCGTTATTCCTGTAGGATGTCTTTCACATACATGATTCTGTCGACCATTATCATTACATATATGTACCTACAAACCTACCACCATCGGGAAAATTGCATGTGTAGAACCTCCAAAATAGAGAGAGATAGGTGCCTTTCTAAGCCAAATATTCATGTCCAAATAACAATCCCTAACAAATGCGTTGATTGCACATTTCGACGCAATTTTCAGATAGAAAACATGCACCGACCCTCTTGTGCTTAGAAACAACAATATCTGAGACCTGTGAGTGAGGTGTTAGCTACATTCCACCTCCTCCTGTGAGCATTTAAACTCTCGTGTACAAGCTAGACACTCAGGAAATATGCCACCACCGGGCAAGTCCGATCTGCCACCACTGGGAAAATCCACCAACTTCAATATGCCACCACCGAGCAAGTCCGATCTTCCACCATCGGGCAAATCCGGAACTTAAATGTGCCACCATTGGGAAAATCCTGTAGCCACTAAGGCTCTGTATGTGGTTTCTGGTTCACCACAAACCATCACTTTACAGTAATGAAAGATGGTTTCAGGCTAACTATAAACCATTACAAAGTGGTTTTAAGATCACCATGAACTTTCAAATGCCTTTACAATGCTTACATTCCATACTTCAACATTTGGAGTTTCTGGGTACATATAATGACCATTACAACAACCAACTAGACTTGCTTATAATATGCTAGGGAGTCTATTCCACAAACCACACTAACTCAAACAAACATCTACTTTTTTGTCCATCATAATAATTGTTGTTGCTGCTTTACCTCATCTTCTCATAGTTCACATCTTGGGCATCTTTGTCTTTATCAATTAAAAACTTGGAACTCCATCCTTAACCTGTCATTTGTTAGAGTAGTCAATTCTAACAAAAATAAATTCATATTGAGGTGACTAATCTCAATATGTATATTAATTTTAGTTCCAAAATCCTTCCATCATGACATATTTGTTTTACGCAAAACACACAGACAATCATGCTTTCAACTAGCTACAAAGACACATTAATGCCCAAAAAGCACACTAATCTGCCTCATTTCCAATATCTCCCTCACATATTGCCCTGAACACCCATTGTAACTAGGCAGGCATCCTTGTCACTTCAATCCGATTTTGATGTCTGGAAAAATTTTTCTGAGTACCCCACCTTGGTATACGATTACAACATCACTTCATCGATCCCGCTCGGGCCATCTTCCACAAGTAAGTGAAACAAAAGAATATGTTCAGGCGAATAGTAGCTCTTCTCATAATTTCGCATGACATAGCTTAGCAAGACCCAATAGGGCAATGATTTGTCGTATCTCAACACATGGTCGAATTCATGCCCATGACCAGCAAAATCTAAAGGTACTCACCAGATTCAGATGCTCACTATCTCATTAAAGTCCTTCGATGACGCCCCAAAACGCAGAGTACATCAGCGTTTAGAATACGACAGCATCTTCGAACTTGAATTTTTTCGCCCATTCAAATAAAGGGGAAGAGGAGAATTGGTACTCAAATAACTGCTCTACTTGGCAGGAGAATTCAGAGAATTGTGTTTCTGTAATGATCAAAAAAGGTTCTCACCGTGATCATAATTTTTTTGCCGAGGAAAATAGCGGTCCTATTATTGTGAGCATGCTGCCACCGGCATTGCCCAATTCTCCTACTGATTCATGGGTCTGGCGAGCAATGCCATTAGTCTCATTAAAGTCAGAAGAGTGAACTAGATCTGCAATAACCAGATCATACCAACGTAGGTGGAAAACGCAGTCTTTGGGTCCTTGGACCCAGTCACTCCTTCCACTGCGTAGATCACATACACATGACCACTCCTCTGCTAATCAATTCGCAACAACACTGAAAAGGAACGACATTCACAACAAACACGCACACAGCTAGTGATCCGCACATGCAGTTCCAAATCGCTCATGGTCTTATGCAACACTCTCCTTCAGCGCGTCCTCCAGCGATCTTTCTTTCCCTCCAAACACTTAACGAACGATGACTTTCTGCAGCATTCAAAGGGAATGGACAAACTAAAAAAAATAATCTCTCTTATTTCCTATTTCCGTTGGCCCACGAGGGGCCAAGGCCCAGGCTTTGATACCAAGATAAAATGTCACACTGCAAACTCTATTCAAATTCTATATATAATTCAAAGATATTACACACATATTTATACAGGAAATAGTCTCAATATAGGAAATTTATCTTGGACTTACAGTAATGTGGTTGAGAGATTCTCTCAACCACACACTAAACTAGGAAACATATAGTGCTAATTATATCCTATTATGTAGGAACAAACTCCTCAAATAGAGAATTACAACCTTAGACAAGTAGGAATTAAATATTTCAACTAAAATAATTATGTGTGAAGTAAAACATGACAATTCAAAACACACTGATTTCAAACTCAAATTTGAAAATATTACAGAAAGTTTACATTTCCAACAATATGTAATAACAAACATCTTCAATGCTCTACAACGAAATCAACATTTGGAATAAGAGAGAATACATTCTCATTTTTGATTTATTCATTGAAACGATCAATAGTTGGAACATATAACCTTTATGTTTCCAACATAGAGAAACCATCAAAAATTGATTATGTGCAAACCCCACTCACCAAGTCATATAACATTGATTTCACTTCAATGGAACCCAGAAGAACCACTTTTTCCTTTGAAACATGAAAAGGAAGGTACCTCGAGAATTTACTGTTTATATCCACAAACATCTCTTCATAGAAATGTGAAGATGAACCCCCAATCACCTTAAAACTAATCAACAGCTTGCTCATTCGAAGGTTGCCCAATTTCAAAATTATTTGTTTCTTCTAGTCACCAAATAGAAGTAGCACGCTTATTCACAAAACAAAGAAGCTAGTTCTTGTAGTGCCCTATTTTGATACACCATATGTCTGAGATAGTCACAAACGTAAAACTCAATTTGTTCATTTCTAGTTCCAACCAATATATATTGTACCCATACGTTGGATAATCATCAAATGTTTTTCTATATACAACCAAAATAATTTTCCTTTATAAAATATATCCTTCGTCAACAATGGCACGCCACCATAAGGAATTATTTTTCTCCTCTAAACCATGTCATCACTAGTAAAGAGTCAAAAATGTGGATCCATCTCACAAGAAACATGTTTCAAAACAACCCAAACATATTTCCCAGGGCTAGTTTTTTGCAAAACAGATAAGAATCCTTTCTCTCCAAGATAAAGAAAGCCAACCTTTCTATACTCCTTTGTAAAATGGTTTTCAATAAAGAAACCCTTAAGACCCAAAAAAATTGGAGGAAAACTTAATAGAATTGTCAATCCAAAAAATCGGTCAATTCAAAATCCAGATTCAAGAAAAGGGAAATGCATGAAAGATATTACTCTTGTATCTCTAATGTACAACCCAATGAAACAACTAGCGCTTGTACAAATACCTAAAGGAATAAATCCAAACTCTTTGAAACCACATCGATCAAGAAACACTAGGTCTTGCATGAAAAGACAACATCATTAGCAAACCATCTTAA
The DNA here is from genome assembly GCA_034641835.2 of Pinus albicaulis. Taxonomy (NCBI): domain Eukaryota; kingdom Viridiplantae; phylum Streptophyta; class Pinopsida; order Pinales; family Pinaceae; genus Pinus; species Pinus albicaulis. The sequence goes on from CM076574.1 coordinate 993,023,966, forward strand.
ATATAATTAACACATACAAAGGAAGCCAACGAAAAACAAGTGCAATAATTTAAAGCACTAAAAACTCCCAAATAGCCACATCCATGATTACAGGAATAACTTTGTTGAAATCAAAGAAGATGTTGCAAGTTTTATGGTATAACAATACAAAAAAAGATATCAACAAAATGCACACAATATTCAACACTCGAACATCTAAAAACAATGTATCAACATTTTTTAAAATATGACTCATTGAAAACATCCAATGTAACTACATTCATATGAAATGAACAATATCATAATTTCATTCCACAAGCAAACATCTTCCATTTATAAAAAACAAAAAAAAAAACAAATAATAATCTATAACCAATAATACTATAAACCTAAAGGTTAAACCCAGGAAATAAAACTCATTAATAATATTACAATATAACAATCTTTATGACAATATCAATCAAACCTATTATAAACATAAGAAAAATTAATATCTTTTTTCTCAATCTATATGATAAGCTAATATACCATTTCTAAATTGATATCACAATTTTCCCATACATATTTCTTTACCAATTCCAATTATTATAAAATTTCAAGTTTCAAGATATTTCATATTTGATCTCCCATCCCAAATATTTTCTTTTTCAAGATTTAAAAATTTCAAATTTGTCTGCATTTAATATCTGATATGGCAACCACACTTTTGTTCAACGTATATATTTTCAGTATATAATTGTAATAATTTTATTAATTTTCATTTGGACTTAGTTTAATTAATTAATTAAACATTAAATAAATAAATTCATTAACCAAATCAATAACATGCCATGTAAAGCAAAAACCTAAACGACATAATATATAAATTCATTAAAAATAAAGATATATCTGAAGTTCGTGTGCCAAAAAAATATACATATTCTTAATATACATAAGTTGTTAACATAAAATAAATATATTATTTTCCATGCTAACATGACATTCACCCAACATTATCAACCTTACTTATTACAAAGGTTCAATATTAATAAATGAATTTCTCTTTTTTAATACGAAATGTTTGGTTAATAATTTATATTACATTTATATTTTAACATTTTTAATTAATTTTTATTATACGTCTGTTACTTTACCTTTTCTATATTTATGTTACAATAAAATAATTTTACATCTAAATTTAAAATTAAATGATACCAAAGAGTCTAATTATAATTATATTTAAAGTTATTTTTATTTTTGATGATGATGATGGTTAATGTCCACTGAGACTAATCTTTGGTCTATCGGACCTAAAGAAAAGAATTGTTTCGTTTGATTTTAATGTTTTATTCCTATGCTCAAAAATTTTGGAGAGAAGCCTCTCGAGCTTACTATAATTTTGAAATCTTAAAAGGCTAGGAAGGTCAAAGATTATGAAATTGATCTCTAATGTGGTTGTACACGGGGCACTCTAAGAGGAAGTTATTTCCATCCTCGATGTTCATATTCTCACAGAGATGGAAGATCCTTTCTATCCATGATGTTTTAGGAACTGTCCAACGACCTGCTTCATTATGGAGCTCATGAGAGTTCGTTCTAATATTCACTATATTAATTTTCTTCTTTGAGCTAGTTAAAACAAAGAGAAACTTTTGATCTTCTAGGGTGGGGTTGATGACCTCCTTATAATATGTTAATTTTCTTTTAGCTGCTAGATCTTTCTCACACCACATTTTTTCTTTGAACATAGAAGTAACAATTTTTTTAATGTTATTAATGTTTTGGAATGCAACATTCTCATGGATCTCCCAATGGTTTACCTAGGCCCTGGTGTCTTTATACCAACCTCATTTAAGCCTTAGGTGGTTTTGACTGGAATTTAAAGCTAGCTTAGAAAGTCTATGGTCTCTTATGCTATTGAGCTTCTTCTTGTACAACATAAGCTTAGTTAGCTAGGCTCTCGATAGGGGAATGACCCACTTCTATAAGGAGAATATGGTGGGGTGTATTTCTTTCAATTTAAAGCTTATACGTGATAAAATGTTTCTGATTTGCTCAATCTTTCTCCAGGATTCTCTATAGATGCTACAACCCCAAACCTCACATCCATATAAGATAACAAGAGTGACTAAAGTTTCAATCCCACATTACGAGTTTTTTTTGTTTTACAATTATTTTCAAGACCAAAATAAGCTTTCCACCCCCCATTAATCATTTTCTGAATGCTATAGTTCGAGTTGAGCTTGTGATGAATATCAATTCCTAGGTACTTGTAAGAAGACACTCATCCAAGTTACTATTTTCATACATAAAATTAGCGTAAGTGTCCTTCTTGGAATTGATAATCATAACTTTTCTTTTGTCAGTGTTAACAGACATACCCATGGTAGAGAAGAAATCCTTAAGAAGTCTAAGTTACTTATCAAAGTGAGATGGGCACCTTCTGATAAGAACAATATCGTCAGCATAGAGAAGACGGATGATGACTATCCCAGCTAAGATCATTCCACCACATCCTGCTTCCTCTAAACAACCTTCTAGCTTGTCGATGTAAATTCCAAATATGGTATGGAAGTGGGGGCAACCTTCTTTAACTCCGATATTACACATAATATATTTCGACCACCCCTCATTGCTCTTTAACTTGGCAATTACTTTCTCATATAACCTTATAGTGACTACTCTTAGCTTGAAAGGAATATTTAGCTCTTCTAATCTATTCCATAGGTTGTTTCTAGGAACCTTATTGAAAGCCTTTCTAAAGTCCACAAAGCAACAAAAGATATTGGATTTATCATTGCGGCAATCCCTGACAATGATCCGAAGCGTAACGAGGTGGTCTGTTGTTGAGTGTTGCCTTCTAAAACCCGCTTGGCCTTTACCTCGCTTACCTTCACTTTCAAGCCAAATCCTCAACTGCTTTTCCAAAATAATACCATATAACTAGGCTAAGAGAGGGTTGATCATAATTGTCTCATAATTAGAGGGATTATTTGTATCCCCACTTTTAAAAATAGGGATAATGAGGCTCTGAGTCCAAGGTTTAGGGAACCTTTGTTTGACTGCTTGGTTGAAAATCTTGTGGATGTGGGGGATGAGGACAAGACCTCCAATTTTTAAGATTTCCGTTTGATAACCTTCAATGTCTTTAGCTTTCCCATTTACCAGACGTTTAACCCCAAAATCAATGTCTTCTAATGAGAAAACTTCTTTCGTTGTGAGAAATCAATATATTTTTAATAGTATTTAGGTGTAAAAATAATTTTTCCTCTTTCCCATAAATTAAATAATATACTTATACTTGAAATTATAACCATTTTAAAAAATTATTGAATTTTAAATTATAAAATTTCATATATTAAAAAACATAACATTAAATTTATCATCAATTTGATTACATAACTTTCAATAACAATTAGTTTTAAGAGAATCTATAAGAATTAAATATAATTCTAACCACTATTTAAAGTTATAAAAAAAATAGAAATAAGAGGCTAAAATACATTAATTTTATTTTCTAATTAAGGATTTAAGTATATCGATTATTGTAAATGTCATAGATTTGTTAATGGTGAATAAATGTAAAACTTAATAAAATTTATTTCACCGAAAACTTATAAAAAAAAATTGTCTTTCACTTTCAACAACCCCCATGTTGGAACAAAGAAATTGTTAATTATGAAAATTAATGTTTGTGGCTTCGCCTAGACTTTTATTATAAACTCTCATATAAAAAAAATTGAAATGAACTCTAATATGAGGATCAAACAGTATTTCTTTTGAACAACGATATTATTCCGGTACGACTATATAATTATAAAATTTTGATTATAATCTTCTGAATAAATTTTGATTAAAATTATAAAAAATAGTTTATAGTATAACAACTGTGATATGCATCATTCCAAAAATTTAGCATTATAAAACATATATATATATATTTAGCATCATCATATAATACGTAGCATTATAGCGATGAAGATTGTGCTTCAGAATTTAATTTCACATCTGTGAATATTATTTCTAGACTTATATGATTGGATCTTCTTAGCGGTCAATCTGACCGTCTTGCATCGCTTTGGTTGGTTTTGGTAACCACCACCTTTTCTGTGAATTGTGAGCATTCCTTTTTTGCATTCACCTCTTCTAGACGGTCAGCATGACCTCTTTCCTTTGCGGCCATGTTTCGGTGTGAAGATTTCCAAGAGATAGGAGCTTCCACACTGTTTAAATGTTTTTTCTGATTGTCTGCTCTCTTTCATTTTTGTTTGTTTTGAAACTCCTTTAAGTGTCGGTGAGGACTCTGTATTTTAAGCTAAATTATTTGATGGACAGACTGGAGATGTTTTGTTTTTTCTTTAATAATAGCTTGTTGTATGCCCCTCTATTTCATTTTTGAAGGCCTATATTGGTCACTGTTAGACCTTACTGTTACATAAAAAGGTTGACTTTCTACTTCTATGATTTGACTTTTGTATAATATGTTGATAGGCATTTCCTTGTTGGAAATTGCAACTTTAATCATTTTGTTAATCACAAATTCCAATCTGATGGTTGAAAATACAAGATGCTGAAATATTTTCGTCATTGCCACTACCTCAATGGATAAGATTGATGAACATAACTCCCTTGCATATCTAAGTCAAGTGATTAAACCCCACTTAAATAAATCTTTTACCAAATTATGATAGAAATCACTAAAATCACACACAATTACTAAACAGAACTCATATATTATACACAAATGGTTTATGTGTAAACACACTCACACACAGATTAAATTCAAAATACTCTATTAAATAGAGTTTCTGAGATCCAACTTATTCCTAATTTAGAGAGAGAGGTTGAGAGAATTTCTCAACCATCACAAACCAACTTTTCAAATATGGAATGTAAGCATTAACTCCAACATCCCCCCTTAATGATTACATTACATGAATTTATTGAATTCACTCATAAATAACAAAATAATCAAGCTTATTCGTAGATGCTCCATCAAGTTGCCTCATAACTTTCGGAAAGGTGTAGTTGGCAAGTTGGATTCCCAAGTTTGCTTCCTCAACTTCTGAATCAAAGGCCTCCCTAAGTCAATTGCTGGACAACATCCCAATCTATCGCATAGCCTCATTAGGAGACCACTTCCGTATCTACCACTAATGAGGGATCATTCCCTGGATCCACAATTGTCTTACTATCTCGACAACCACCCATATTGAGCCTTACTGCTACTTGATCCCTTCAAACACAATTGATTGCATGTTTGCAATAGCTGAACTCCTAGTCATTCTATGGACGAGCTCCCATCCACCAAGATACATGGGTGCTAAGCGTTGTACTCGCCAGTTATCTAGAAAAGCTGTCTAAATACAGAATGTATCTAGATTCAGTATTACAAAATAACTTCCTTAATTAGTCACCCCTTAATTTACAAATAATTTATAATAATACATAAATCAACACCGAATTTACCCTTGGATTCCTTAGATATACAATGGAAAAATGTGCTTCAATATTATGCCTTAGAATAGTTCCAACAAATGAAATAATAGTTGTGGCTAAATGACTCACAACCTGATTTGAAATTTCAGTTAAGGAATCTAGCATGTTGTACTCATTTAAGAGTACACCACTGGTGCCATTCAACATATTACTTGTGGATCCTAGAACTCTTGGATAGCACTAGCTTCATAAATTTTCATCAGATATTCAAGTATCGAAAGTGACACGACAGGGATTTGAAATTATTCAAGAATGGATCTAGATAAAATAAAAAATCAGTGAGGCAAAGATCCTATGGCATTATGAAATATTAGGTATGGGTTTCAACATTAAAACAAACATGTGCGTCAACGCATTCTTAAGATCTTCGAACTTCAAACCATGCAATAGAACATATCGACCTTCTAAAGGTCGCAGTAAGGCATCCAAGAGTGTCACCCCTGTACACAAAAGGGTTGCTTGTGAAAGAAGGTGGCGATAATGGACTATTGCTCTGCTTTGGGTTCATTTCTGATACTCTTCTTTGGTTCGGAGATGAGGTTGAACCCTCCTTCTTGTCAATGTACATGGATTGCTATCTTCAAAGACTTTCCTTTCAATGAAAAAGCAGATGCAAGAATCGCGAAAACGCATCATCCAACAACTACAAGTTGTGACTGCACAGGCATACGAAAACAGATCAATCAACATAGGAAATCAATTTGCACTCTTATTCTCCCAGGAGTTAGACTCACAACACGCAGGCCTCTGATCCTGTGCTCCGATACCATGATAGAAATCACTAAAATCACACACAATTACTAAACAACACTCATATATTATACAAAAATGGTGTATGTGTAAACACACTCACACATAGATTACATTCAAATTACTCTATTAAATAGATTTTCTGAGATCCAACTTATTTCTAACTTAGAGAGAGAGGTTGAGATAATTTCTCAACCATCACAAACCAACTTCTCAAATATGGAATGTAAGCATTAATTACAAAAAATTATAATTAAAATTTTACTATGCCATTAATTATTGACCACGTATGAAGATGAATTCTAATTAAATTCACATCATTAAAGTGATGGCTTCATGAAACGTCCAAAAAATGCCGCCACTATTTAAACCACCATAAAACTATGAAACATGTCATATAGCTACTATGAAACATTTTATATAGCCACATGTTCGTTCATTTTCCTTCATAACAGTTCAAAACCTGAAACGTATGGCTCTTCACATTATGAAACGAGAAATAGTTTATTCACAATTAATCATATAGAATTTATTATGTTTTGTTGTTATTTAAGAATAGAATAACATGCCAAAGTGTTATGTTTTCTTGGTATTATATGAATTTATTATGTTTAATTTCTATGTAACAATAATTAGTTTAATATTTTAATCATTATTTATTGTTTTAATAATATTTTTGATATTTTAATAATTGTACTTACATAATGTAACTTACTCCATGGCATGCAATGGAGCGCCATGGGGCACCACCATTGGACCTGTGTGTGCCATCATGTTCCATATTATTTATTTATTACAGTTTTATTTAATTGAAACGTCTCTCATTCCAATTCCACAAAACAAATTCAATACAAAAAGAAGTGAAACAATGAGATGCTTCAAGTTTCATTTGATAAAAATGTTGTGCAACTGTATTTTTTCTTCACAAGTTTCAATTTGATATCAAGGTTAGTCCAATTTGTTGTTAATTGGTTTTTTCAATACTGTAGAGAAATTTCCTAAATTTCATACATCGAATGGTATCTAATAGATTGACTCTGTTAAGCAGGTAAATGGAGCTTTTATTTGATCCTAGGTTTAGTGCCATATATTCAGCCTCTATTAAATTGTTCCAGTCTCAATAGAAATTGGGAGGTATGTAAAACTCATGCCCTCTATGTTTTGGTACTCATGCTCAATTAGCCATGCAACTAGAGAATAGAAGGATGCAAATATTAATTGCGGATGTAAATTATAGTGAAAATTTTGGATTAGGATTACAGTCATATTGATTACAAAACAAATTTTATTAACAAATTTTATTATGATGTAGATCTGAACCTTAGCTCTGTAGCATTTTGAGTAAGTTAAAAATGTGATATGTTACCTAATAGATTAAGAGATTTTAGTAAGTGTGTGTGTATATATATATATATATATATATATATATATAGATATATATAACCTTATTTAAAAACTTGTACTGTATTATATTGAATTGATAAATTTGTGTATAAATTGAGACTAGGCATAACAAAGATGCATGGAAAAGTCAAGGTTGTAAGGCTATAAGTTATTCATGTCAATAAGTTACTGTTCTAAGATTAGGTCTTTCTTGGTGTTAGTAGTGGAAGCAGCTTGGTGTTTCTTTTTGGTTTGAGTCATTACTTTTATCTCTCTATATTACTTTTTGGCCTCATCTAACCATAATCATGGCTGGTTTGTTTCACTTCCCTCTTCTCTTTTTTGACAGCACAAATGTCAAACAAATTGACTCACCCATATAAACTTTAATTTTATTTCAAATTAACATTTTGACATTTATTTATTAATAATATTTCATAATTTTAATTTTCCCATTTGATATAACTCACAAATTCTCTTTCCGTGACTTCCTCCACTCTTTGTAATTTTTTCTTTCATGCCCTCCGTATATATCTTCGGTTTCGATAGGATACCAATGACTTAGGCTTTTTGTTTTTTATTTTTTAATAATTTCTCCAAAGAAAACTTAGAGGATACCAACAATTTAGGTTTTCTCTAATAATTTATGAGACCTTTGAAAGCAGATTCAATTCCAATTTTAAATTCGATTTAAACAAATTACACAAAACCTATAACTTACAGATACAGGCAATTTAGGTTTTCTGTAATAATTTCTGAAACCGCCAAATGTGAATTCAATTCCAATTTCAAAGTCCATTTGAACAAATTACACAAAACTTATATGAATTTAACAAATTTGTTATTCGCTATTTATCTTGCAACAAATTTATTCAAATTTTATGACTTCAATTTTTTTCATTAAATTCTATAAAATCTTGTTGCTTAGTTTACGAGGTAGTTACTCCATCCACACTACCATCTTTGGAGCGTGCTTATAATTTTCGCTGTCCATACCTCACATCCTCATTATGCTTGACTTCATAACCTTGCTAAAAATACAGTACTAATATATTTATATGTTGTGTTAATTTTAAAAAGAGTATTGATACTTATATTTAATTGAAAATAATATATAAACATATAAATCTAATTTAATTTAATGTGTTAAAAACTTTCAAATGTTGATATATTCCTAAAATATTTATTCAAGTCCAACAATCCTACCTTGCATAACTATAAACAACTATGTATTTAATTAATATCCTATATTTTTTTTTTTATATATATTCCTAAAATCTACTGTAAAAATGTTGAGGTATTGTTAAAATCTGTTTTCAAGTTAAACAATCCTACCTTGCATAACTATAAAATACTATGTATTTAATTAATATCTTATATTTTTTTTAAAATTCATTAGTCCCACACCCATCAACCTTTAAATTACATATAAATCGTAACCAAACAGATTCTCAAACCTCTGCTAATTACATGTTTTGAATTCCAAAACTCAGATTTGGAAATCTGGTCTGTTCCATACCTTATGGGTACTTTTATTTTTCAGATGGTTCCAACGTTACCATCTCGGATGAGTTCATTTCTTTTGAAATAAGCCGGCAATATCTTCAGGAATATGGTTGCAGAATCTCGAATGACACCCCACAGTTTCACAGAAAAACTTTCAGATTTTGCCATTTTTGCAGATAACTTTTTTTTTTCTTGTCCGGGATTGGACTACATGAACTATGACACCAAAATTCTCACCTCACTATTAAACAACATCTTAGTAAATTATGAGCTTAAGAAGATTACCCGTATTAAAAAGGATAAAAAATTTGAAGAAATATATATATATATATATATATATATATATATATATATATATATATATATAATGCTAGTAATATTTTGGGAATCCATGGAATCCACAATGGACTTAAAAGATGTCATATATTTTTTTAAATAATTTTTATTTTATTGATTAAATCAATATATTAGAAGAAAAATATTTTATTGAAATTAAATATCATTCACAGATTTATTCTAAATATTAAAACATTTCATTCCAATTCATTGAAAATTAGTTTTTATATATGTTGGTACTGTGTTCCATTTTTCTGAGTTTGGGATTGCGTTAAACAGTGACGAATTGTAAATTTGTTTGTAGTAATACCTTACAGGTTCATTACTAAGAGCGTGCATTTTAATTTGTTTTGCTCAATTTATGAAAAGAGCTAAACTGATGTATAATTAAACCTCATTTCATATAGAAGTTGAGTATTAATTTTGAAAAGCGGTTTTGAAAACCCATGAACAGTTTATCGAAAGCTTTCTTGTGGTAAATGGGAATGTTTAAACTTGTGCGATATAGCCGTGAGCGACACGTGTTGAATGGTTGATGTACAAAACTATTTTTATCACACGTTTTTAAAAACTTTAAAGATTGGGTGAGTTTGAATGCGATCACCGTCAGATCGAACAGTGAATAAAGGTGGAGTGCGGTGACCGTTGGATCCAGGAAGGTTTGTTTCTTCGGTGGTAATGGGTGAAGGACGAGAATTAGATAGATCAACGAGTTGACCATATTTAATTATTTTTATTACTGACCCACTTTTAATTAAAAAAGCATTGCCTTGAGTTTTTATGTATGTATAGTTTTGATTGAATTGGTGGTAGGTTGTCTTTAGTGTGAACATTTATTTAAATTGTAATTTTTTTGATGTATATCTCCAGCATCGTATTTATAAATATTTTTATTTATTAATATTGTTAATATTTACAGAGTTAATATAATATAATTAATACCATTAATATATATTAATATTAATATGTTGATCAATTGATATAATATAATTCATGTTATCATTGCAACTTATATTAACAAAATTTCAAATATTGATTATTTATTATTTTTATATTTATATATATATTTTTTAATTTAATTAAATTATATCAAATTAATATAATAGATCAAATTAATATATATTTATTATATTTATGAAATTATCTTTTCATTTATTAAATAATATATGATATAAAATTTTATAGAATTAATATTTATGTATGGCTCAAATTTATCCATATATAAAAACGATCAGTCATGTAATATAGATAATCGATATTATTATATATTGCTAAATTTTCTTATTATTAATTTTAAATTTTCAATATTCATATTTGTTACTAAGTTAAATATTTTTACTTTTTATTAAAATTGATAAGTATTAATAAACATAAATGTTTTAAATTAACATATTAATATTAATTAATATTGATGTATGACTTAGATTCATCTATATACAAAAATTATCATAACGTATAGTACTAGATCTTGCTAAATTTTCTTACTATTAAATTTATTTTTTTCAATATTCATATTTGTTATTAAATTAAATATTTATGCTTTTTATTAAAATTAATAAGTATTGATAAACATAAATGTTTTAAATTATTATTATTATTATTGTTGTTGTTTTGGTTAGTATTAATATTAATATTATTATTATTATTATTAATAATAAATATAAATATTTCGAATTAAATAAGAAATTATTAACATTAAATTAAATAATTATTATTCTTTAATGTTTATTTATATTAATTAATGTATATTATTATTATAAAGATGAAAGAACATATAAATTTATATAAAAATAAATTTAGCATGTATACACTAATGTGAACATTGAGGTTAAACGTCAATATCGATATTTCATTAAAAATTAGGATTGATAACTTTACGTTTGCATAGGTTTTATGACATTGGAATTTAACTTAATATTTTTTTAGGCTCAATGACATTAGAATTAAAAAAATTAGCACTTTCATATCATTTCGTCCATATATTATGCTCTTTTATAACCCAAGGTAAGTTTTCTTATTATTAACTTTAATTTTTTCAATATTCATATTTGTTATTAGTTAAATATTTATGCTTTTTATTAAAATTAATAAGTATTGATAAACATAAATGATTTAAGGTAACTTCTTCTTCTTATTATTATTTACTTAATATTAACATTAGTATTATTCAAATTAATATTGATTGATATTAACACTAATAATAAATATAAATATTTCAAATTAAATAAGAAATTATTAATATTAAAATTAAATATTAATATTTTTTAATGTTAATTAATATTAATAATAAATACTACCATGTGGTAGAATAAAGGTATAATAAAAAAATCATATATAAAATTGTCATTGTATGTCACCGTCAAACCCGTGGGTGATGGAAGGAGAAAAATTAAAGATTAGGATTAGTCTAAACGAAAAATATTAATAATAAATACACATGTTAATGTTAGACATATAAACTTATATAAAAATAAATTTCACATTTATACATTAATGTGAATGTTGAGGTTAAATATCGATATAGATATTTTATTAAAAAATATAGGATTGATAACTTTAGGTTTACATAGGTTCTATGACATTGACATTTAACTTAATGTTTTTTTTAGGTTGAATGACATTAGAATTTAAAAAAATTGGCATTTTCATATCATTTGGTACATGTAACATTATGCTATTTTATAACGGAAGGTAAGTTTTCTTATTATTAACTTTAATTTTTTCAATATTCATATTTGTTATTAAGTTAAATATTTATGCTTTTTATTAAAATTAATAAGTATTGATAAACATAAATGATGATGATGATGGTTAATGTCCACTGAAACCAATATTATTATTATTATTATTTATATTAATATTATTGTTTTTGTTACAATTAATATTATTATTATTTATATTAATTATTTAATATTAACATTAGTATTATTCAAATTAATATTGATTGATATTAACACTAATAATAAATATAAATATTTCAAATTAAATAAGAAATTATTATTATTAAAATTAAATATCAATATCTCTTTTAATGTTAATTAATATTAATAATAAATACACATGTTAATGTAAAACATATAAATTTATATAAATTTTTTTAGCATTTATACATTAATGTGAACATTGAGGTTAAACATCAATATAGATATTTAATTAAAAAATAGGATTGATAACTTTAGGTTTACCGTTCTGTGACAATTCATTAATGTTTTTTAGGTCTATATGTTATTATGCTATTTTATAACCCAAGGTTTATAAGATAAATCTTTTTAATATTAAAAAAATGTTTTAAGTTAATATTTATACTGAGCATCAAACATTTACATCAATAATAAACATATAAATTAATAGAGAAATAAAAAAATATTTATTGAGATTAATAATAAAATTGTGAGTTCTTTGTAACTATTGTAATAATGTTCTTATAGCTCATATGATTTTATACATTATGTATATGTGCATTTTACAATATTTGTAGATGGAAAATTGCTTATGTATGTTAATTTTAATTCTATTCACCATTAATTGAAATTTGTTTTGTTGACATAGTGTGTTTTTTCTTTTATGTTAAGTGATTTCCTTGTTTTATCATGGATCCAACTATTTGGAGTTCTATTCCATTTGAAATTCTTGAAATTGTCTTCCTCTGGCTCCCTTTATCGATTGTGATAAAGTTTAGCACTGTTTGTAAGCAACGAAAGAATATTTTGAAAAATCCTTCTTTCTTATTGCGTTGCAAGCATATCTGTACAAATGAATTTGGATTTATGGTTCTTTTCCACAATAATGAACAAAATTATTTTGTTGCTGAATACCTTAATCAAAATGGGCGCATATCTCATTTTCATTTGCGATTCATAGATTCAAGATACAAAGTAGAGTCTACTATTGGACGAATGGTAGTTTTATCCTTACCAATAGAATTCTCCCATACACGAAAATATTCTGTAATGAATCCATTTACAAAGGCCTTAAAAAAAATTGGGCGAATACGAATTGGAGATTGAGGATTATTTTTGTTATTGGAAAATGTAAGCAGTAGAAAATATGACTGGGTTGTTCTAAAACATATCTATGATAGAATTCAGTCTAAATTTTATGTTTACAGTAGTCTTGATAGGGTTTGGCGAAGGGATGATCTTCCATCTGGTGGCACTTCACCCCTCATAATGGAGTGTTTTATAAAAGTAAATTGTTTTGGTTCTATCTCGACACAGAGTGTGAAGATTATCCTCGATATGGGTATACAATCTATTGGTTTGATGTAATAAAAAATGAATGGGGTTTTTCATTTGTTTCGATCACTGACATACGGTGTATGTCATTAGCAATATGCAAGAATCATTTGATATGTCTTATCAATGATGGCTCCACTTTTGTATGGTCATTTGAAGAAATAGATAATTTCTAATTCGGTCACCCGTGTGTTGAACAAAGAGTTGACTACTTTGAGGATGATTGCGGCTTCAGATGGAAGTTGTTACAAGGAATGTCTACACATATAAATATCAAATGTATTGGTTATATTCCATTTCGAACGGTCCAAGGTGTGGATCTTATGTGAAAATACAGTGAAGTTCCTTTCCTATTATATGACATGATCACTAGCCTCTACTTCCCAATAGATATTGATAATTCAACTAATCAACAGATGCATGGATTTTGGTCTCCAACGTTGCAGGAGTGCAACGATTTGATCGAGTTTGGGAATGTTTTTTCAATTGCTCCCCGTATGGATTCTATTTATGATATTCCACCATTAGATATGGACATGGAGTCTTAGGATATTAGTCATTTTATATTGTCTCTGTCATTGTGGAAAATATTTCTATTTTTTTTTAACTTTACATACTTCTGGGTATGTAGCTAAGACTTTAAAATTACAATTCTATGGATATTTATATGGCTCCATTTTGAGGGGGTGTCTTCTATATGTGTATGTATTGGATGTTGGACATTGAATTCCATTGCAATTTTCTCAAAAATAATTATTTTTCCCCCCTTTAGTTCTCTTAATTGCATTTGAATGTGTTTGGATGTTATCATTTTTCGTTGTTTTTATAATTATAATTATTCTGACTTATTTTATACATGGTGTTTGCATTATTTTTTTCTCACTGATTATCAAACAATGTTATATCTTTAGGTTGATTTTATTATTTACATTTATATTTTGATGATATATACTTCCAAATATTTAGATATATTTCCAATTCATATAATTCTTATAGTATTTTGTTCTAGTTATATGGATTTCCCATTACAATTATAATATGAGACACGGAATTTTATCCTTTTTTGTTTTGGCGATTTGAAAAAATCCATTTCTATTTTTAGCCATTTGGAAAAATCATTTTATGTTTTCATAACTTTATATGGTTGGAAAAATAGCATATACGATTTTAATGTTTTTATGTGGTTGGAAAAAAAATGTGTTCCTTTTTCATTCTTTTGTGTTTATGTATATTGGATATGTTATCTGTTCCATGTTTATGGTTACATAATAAATATGTTATTATTCATTGTAGACATGTCATTTGAAGGAACAAACAAGTGTACAAGAAAAAGGAATCAGTCACCAGCATCGCGTGACAAGTCTAATGAAAGTCATCGTTGACGGTATCAAAAAAATAAGGACACAATAAATGAGCATAGGAGAGCTACATATCATAGAAGAATGAGTGAAACAACTCTTCAAAATCATTTTATGATTCCTCGTAAGTATCATACTATGATTGATATCAGGGAAAGAACATTTCCCCATGATAGTTCATTGGCAGAATATGCTCCTCATCAGCATAATTTTGTTTTTCGATGCTCTCTTGAAAATTTTCATAATATTGGGGAAACATCTCGTAATAGGGAAAAACATCATATTGATAATGTGGATGCAAATGTTCACCCTACCCCTTCTGTCTCCACAATTTCATCTTGTGAGAAAGGCCAAAGGTTACAAAATATCCATAGTGGAGGCAATGATGACATTGTATGTGATGACTTGGATGATAGTTTGATTAGTCATTTGTTTGATAATTTGGATCCAGTTGGTAGAAACATTATATCTTCCAATCTCCCTTCTCAAAATAATGTTGTACCATGAACAGAATCAGTCATCCTTGATAGCATTTCACGTGGAACAGTGGAGGTAACCCAATGATATTTTTATAGTTGTTGCAATAGTGGTTGTTTTATTACATTCCTATATTTACATTTTTTTTACTAAACTTATAAGGTATTTTATTGTCTTGGAATAGGATACACGTCATTTTACTAGAGGTCTAGAAATTATCTCCCCAAGTCTTCCATCTACTAATCTGAGAATTGAATATGAAGCATGTCATAACCTTCCACTACATTCTCCTTGACAATCAAATTGGAAAACTAATTTAAATGTTCAATGTATTTGATTTGATTTTTCATTTTTTGAATTTTTAGTACATTGGACATGAATTTTATTGCATAATTTATTTTCTTCAAACATGACACAACTCATTTCAATAGAGGCATACAAATTAACTTTGTAGATGTTCCGTCTACTGATGTTATAAGTGAAGAGGAACCATCTCATAGAGTTCATCCACATCGCCAACAAAAATGCATTTGATACTTTCGTCCTTTTTTCATTTATTGCTAGTTTTACAATTTTAAATCTTTATTTGTTGGACATTTTTTTTTATAATGAATTTTATTTTTTTTAAATGGGAAACAACACATTTGAATAGAGGCATCAAAAATAACTCCCCAAATTTTCTATCCACTGATGTTAGAAGTGAAGGGAAACCATCTCATACACTTCATCCACATCACCAAACAAATGTAAATATTGCATGAATCTGATTTTTTTTCATTTTTTCAATTCTAGTTATTTAGATATTCAATTTTAAAAAATGTATGCTAAAGTAACCTTAGCATCCTCTGAGGTTCCAGAAATGTAGACCATAAATTTGGA
The DNA here is from genome assembly GCA_034641835.2 of Pinus albicaulis. Classification (NCBI taxonomy): domain Eukaryota; kingdom Viridiplantae; phylum Streptophyta; class Pinopsida; order Pinales; family Pinaceae; genus Pinus; species Pinus albicaulis. The sequence goes on from CM076574.1 coordinate 993,040,347, forward strand.
AAGACCGTGTCATAGATCTGTTCCACATGTTTCAAATTTGGGAAGGGAATCTCATGGTGCTGAAAATCAAGTACATTTTAGAAGAAATTATACTCTTCCTCATCGTTCTCCACATGGTCCAACCAATACAAATCATATTCATTTTTATGAAAACATGATTGCAGTGCATAAAATATTTCGAGAAAAGATAGATAGCTTGTTAGTTTTCCAAAGGTGCCACATCTGCCAAGAATCATATCCTGGAATCTAGGTTTTGAGAGATTCTGAAGGACTTGTTTGTAGACGATGTAAGAATGAAAGAGGTTCACGTCATTTTTCTGGATATAATAACATGGATCTTGGTGAGAAACCTCATATTTTAAAAGTTCTTACTCAAGTTGAAGAAATTTTAATAGCACATGTAAATCCTATTTTTCAAGTGACACATGCTCGACGTGGGTAATATAAGTATAGCAGACACACAATTAGCTTTCCCCAAGATATTTCTACAATTTCACAAAGTATTCCCCGACATGTTGAAGATCCAGAATTTCTAATTGTGAGGAGAGATGCTACTCAATCTAAATATTATGAATGTTATGTAAAAAGATCTCGAGTTTTGGCTACATTTCTTTTCAAAATTGAACATGATCAATATTATCGAGATGTTGTAATTGACTATGATTCGGTGAATGCTCTACCCACAAGATCAACAGATGTCTTCTCTAGGATTAAATTTGTTGATTTCGATATTGCAGAACATGAGATCAATGCAACGAATAATGAAGGTTTTCCTCTTGAAAATTTTCCCTCTCATCCTTCTTCTTTTGTTTCTCGCCTACCCAATGAATGGAGATAAGTGGAAGAAATTAGAACATTTCTTGGTAATTTTGATTCTTCACATGTTCAAGAAATAGATTGGCCCAGTATTGGAACATCTCCGGTGAATGAATATAATACTGAGGGTTTATTAGATATGGCATTCCCCACATTGTTCCCCCCTAGTTATGTTGATTGGTTGCAACCATGCATTTGTGCCCAAGACATCATGGTGTTACCATTTCACAGACACAATCTGTACCTCTCATATTGGAGGATCTTACATGACTGTGTGGGTGACAAACTCACCAAAATACCTTCTTTGCTCTTAGCATAGGACACTTAGATTTCTCTGATAGACTTGTTTTATCATGCTCAATATGTTTTGACATTCGGAGTGATCGGTTCACCCCTCATGCCAATGGGGAAGATTTGCACCTGTTCCTTCAGTGGCGCTATGTCCACATGTTCCACCACTAGCCTTTTTTGGAATGTTTTTTAACAAATTGGAGGCGAAAGTTTCCTTTAACCACCTCAGGAATGACTCATTGCAAGTGGTTAAACTCGATAAGCCACGACTCTCTTCCTTTAGGAAATGGTTGATGGAACATTCTTGGAGGATAGGACTCCCCCCATGATTATAGGGATCCTAACCTCTCCTTCTCCCTCTATATAAACAAGCCTTCTCCCTTTACAAAAGCTAGCTGAACATATAGCCAAGAAGTTGAACTTGGAGAAGAGATATTATAGCTGAGTAATCACTATAGAGAAGGTCGAACCAAGGAGGATCCCGTAGAAGCCCCTTATGAATTCCACGAGTTTACAGCCTCTTCCTTCTTTAATTTAATATACTCGACTATGATATTGATTCCATCTCTGTGTTATGTTTATTTAATGCATGTGATTTAGTCTTCTTCAACTAACTGATAGTTAGAAATGCAAAATAGTATGTTGTGTATCGTCTTCATTTCTTGTGTATGTGCAGGTATCCAGCCATGAGAACGAATGGATCATGATCTGTCGAATTAGGAGTGGGAGGCAATCATTCTTCCGAACGACCCAACAACGTAGGACCTACAGTAAGTGATCTACCATGTCTTTGTCCATTCCTAACTAGGAATTGATGTCATAGCGTGTCTTGTTTGTGGCTAGACCCACTTTAGGGCTAGTGGGATTGCCTCTCTCCGCAGAGGGGATTTACCTCACCAAAAAATTGGTGACTCCACTGGAGATCAGTGTGAGTTTGTCTTTTATCTATTAGATCTTCTTCTTGTTCTTTTCTTGCTTAGCTTCCATTTTCTAGATTGTTTCGTTGAGTTTTAGACCCCTGTTCAGCCCCAGAGGATCAGTTTTGACCTCTGTTTTTCCAAATTTTCATCTTTTCAAGGTTGGCTTGATTGGTGCATTTTCTAGCCTGACAGTCGCGCCCACTGACATGAGTTTCTACTTTATCACCCGCACCATCCCCTGTCTGGCACGAATTATAGCTAGACAGTTGTGCCAATTCCTGTAGGTGCTAGGGTTTCCCTTGTTTTGGAGTTTTTGGTCCATCCTAGTATCTCTGGGTGTTTTCTTGACTTGAATTGAATACTTTGGGTTTGTTTGTGACTATGATCAGCCTTCTTCCTTCGGTTGTTTGTCCATTTCTTTCAGCATCATGGCTTTAGTGATTTCTAGTGCTTTGACGTGCTGAGCCTCATGTAAGAGTTTGGGTCTCTTGTTTCGCGGTCACCTTCGTTATTTTCTTGATTGCATTCAGCTCCGTGGATCCATTTTGAGTGGTTTCATTTGGTGAAATGTGTCTTGAGTGAGTCTTGTCTCTTTCATTCAGTTTTGCTTCCTGTCACTCCAAGCATAGCTCACATTTCTTGTATGGGTCCGTTTTGACATCTTTCTTCGATTTGAGAGATTGCGACATTGGTTTGAGTCTTTGTTTTGTTTTCTTGTAGGTTGATTGAATTGTTTCACTTCGACTCTTACATTAGCATTCTCGAACTAGTGTGAAGATTCGTTTTTCATGTTATTTAGTGCAATGTCTACTCTATTACATTGAAAAATAAAAAATATAAAACATATTTTGTAAAAAATGTTTAACGTAATAATCACATGCAATGGAACATTGTCGATGTTTCGAACCAACCGATCTGGTTCATCATCAGAGGACTAGGTGAGAGATCATATTGGGACATTTTCAATTCAATACGGTAAAAAGAGCTAAACTAGCCATTAGGCTTGACTTGTTGACTTTTAATTTTTTTTGTTTGCATTCTTGTTTGCATCATGAAATTGAAACTCTTTCGCATAACTAGCATTAGGCATTCTAGGAAATATTTCTCATTTTCGTTAGCTTGCATCAGGTATTGTAGTGGATGTTTTCACATTTTTTTATTGTCGTTATCGCTTGAAAACCTCTAACTTTCTCGTAGATAGATCTTCATTAAACGAAATGGTATTTTATGGCATGTAGATTGCATTCAAGGATTTGTGAGATCCAACATTCGGTAGGACCTTGGAATTGAAACATAAATACAAGATCAACTTAAAATTTATTCAATTAACCTAAGGCAACATTGAAACTTAACGAAACATTTAGTGGTCTAAGTTAGAGACGTGTTCTGGCGTATTTAAGCCTAGCAGCTGTCACTCGCCATCTGGCTTCAAACAGCGCTAGTACGGACTTGTGCTCCCTGTACCGTCGAGTATATAAAGGGAGACCCCTCTAGGTTGCAATCCTTTTATCCGTAGGAAGCCGAGTCTGCCGCCTTGTGACCGTGATACACCTAACACAACATTCAGATCGACTACCTACATGTACGTCAAGTCCTTGGTTGATTTCTCTTTCATTTATTTACCAAGGTGTATATGGCAGTTCATGGAAACTTGGTACACCCTTTTACCTAGACTACCTAAGCAATCATTTTCGATCTTTACTGACTCCGTAAATTTGAAAAGATCATCGAGCACTTGTCTTTTCATGCTCATTCCAACCTGAAAGTGATAGAGTCACCTTTTTCCTGTTTCTTGACTCTTAAAATATGAAATGGCATATTTTTGTTTCAATGTCTTAAAAATTAACTACCCACAAAATATTCCTAGTTAAAGTTAGTTTCCTTAGGGTGTTGTTGTAAATTTGTTTCTGATGGCAATGTTTCCAAAGTTCACTAACCCAGGAATCCCTTCCGAAGGGAATCCTGGTCCTTTTCCTGATTTTGGGAATGTTGGTGCTCGTTATATGTGCGTTCTACCTACCTGGTTTAGCTGATTAATTTGCTTGTATGGCTATTTCGACCTCGGTGGTCTTCGATGTTCATTCCACCGTACGACCATCCCTTCCACGAACAACATCATGTTTCTTCCCAAGGTGTGGACCTCTCCCCTTCTTTGCCTATTTCTTCATCCTCCTCTTTTGCTTCGCACATGGAAAGTCTGGACTCTAGTAACCAGGTGGCTAAGAAGAAGAAGAAGACCAAGAAGAATTCGAATGTGGCTAATATGTTTCTCTATTAGCAAGAAACTCTTCCTTGTGGAACCATCCATGCTTCCGCGAGAAGTAGAATTTCACGGCATGCTTAACGAAGGTAACCATTTCTTCGAGACTGCCCTGGTATTCCCAAGGTGCTATGCATGCTCACGATGACCGTTCGCTGTTAGTTTTGGCTTAAGGTCATGACACATCTTCTAGCTAGCACTCATAAGACTCATAGAAAAATGGGGCAAGATTAAAAAATCTGTAAGTTGTATTCGACATCATCCACTTCATTTTTTTCCATATATGGATGAAGCCAAAAGATTGTTGGACAACCCTACGTTTTACTTTTGCCTTCGGGGAATTTGGTTACCAAAAACTTTCTTCGAGTCCTCCGCTAGTTGATTCAAGGTTGGTCAAGAGTCATCCTTTGTCAATCTTGCTCACCCGAAAATTAAAATTCAGGAATTTGTTCCTGACCAACCGTTGGTCGTGGGATCGGTCGATCTGACCCCATCGGTGGTTCATCAGGTCTTTTTCGTTGAGAGTCAATCTCATCCCCCTCATGTTCTTCTTGTTTCTTCAGATTCCTCGGACTTGGCGAAATATTTCCTATAATGCAAAAACTCTTTGAATATACAGCCCCGCTGGTGGAAGTTTGGGAAGTGCTCCTCTTACTCCGGTAACACCGGAGGAAAACCATCTCAGTTTGATGGTATCCCCCCCAAGTAGTTTGATCGCTTCCTTTGATTGGGGTCGATTCTCCGGATACCACCTTCCATCTTATGTGCCTTTCGAGATAACGGTACAAACCTTTGATCTGGTCGTACCCAACACTATTATAGATGAAGGCACGTCTGTTAGTATTATGTCTTCAACTACTTGGCAAGATTTTGGTTCTCCATCGCTTATGCTTGTTACCCAAAATCTGTTGGCTTTTAATAGAGGAACCAGTCAGCCGTTAGGGATCCTTCCAAAGTTGCCTGTTACTTTGGGAGGGAAAACCGTCCATATAGACGTGATGGTTGTTCTAGGCCCCTTAGATTTCAATTTTCTCTTGGGGCGTGACTATACTTATGTCATGGGGGCAATTGTCTCTTCCTTCTTTCGAGTGATCTATTTTCCACACAAAGGACAGATCGTGAACATCGATCAACTTTCATTCTATTGTCCCGACGTGCCATCTAGTCCACTATCATCCCTTCTGGGTCTTTATCCACCAGTTGCATATTCCCCGCCACAGGTTAATTATGTGGCTACCTATCCCATGCCTGAAATCAGTGATAGTGTCATTGTGCATCATGTGTTGGGAGCATTGGGTCCTGATTTTCAAGATATTGTTCTCCCACTAGAGGCGAACCTCTTGGAATCTATGACTTCTTATTCATCATGATGAGTTGTTGTCGGAGCATAGTTCATTTCTTGTGCCAAGCTCCTTAAAAAATGAAACAAGGTTGTTGGGGCACAGTTCGTTTTCTTGTGTCAAGCTCCTTAACAAATGAAACAAGCTCTTTCGAGGATAGTTCGTCTTCTATGTCAACCTCGTTAAAAAATGAATTAGATCTCAAGGATAGTTCTTTTAATGTGTCAACCTCGTTAAAATAATGAAACACGTTCCCATTCAATTCGAGTTTTGTTAGATCTCGTAAAATCCCAGTCGAGTCTTTCTCTTGATCTTGTTTTTGAACCTTCACTCCATTTCCTATGGAATAAAGCTTGGGGGCATGTACACCTCAAATTGAGTCACCATAATAGGGGGCATGCCTGTTTTTCAAGCATAGTTTACTTTTGTTTCAAGCTTGTGTCAACATGAAACCAATCTCAAGCATAGTTTACTTTTGTTTTTGAGCTTGCATAAAAATGAATTTTTTTGGTTTTATACCCTGTGTGAACATTTTTCTTGATTCATGGGTCATTACTTATTATGCAGATTATTTAACTAATACATTAGCTAAACATTGTATTAGGCATTTGCATGATTTGTATATAAGCATCATCACATGTACAAAGATCTGTGCAAGAAAATAGATGTATATATATATATATCGATTGTTTACAACTGTGTGCATCATAAAACCCACAAAAAATAATATATGTTTGTTACATTACATCATGAGACAACACGTCTCTCAAAATATGTGGAAATGAAACCTAAGTGCCTAGTCGGCGTGGTGCTCATGATAGCACGTCACCGCCCGTACCAGCCGCCTCAGCAAGCGGTGGATACGGCTTGGCACTCCCACATCGTGCCTCTGGTAGGCTCGGGGTACATCATCCAAACGAGCATAATCTGGGACCCCACAGGCGATTCCCTCCAGGTTCTGCACCAGCTCCTCGTCAATTCCCTCGGCCTGAGGATCAAAGTCACAAGGAGTCCGCGTCGCTATTGGAGACATGCCTGCGGGGCGTTCTGGGCCAACATATGCATCCATATAAAATTAGCTGTTAGAACATGCATATAAAAAAAAATTATAAACTCATGAAAATACAAAATGAGTCTTACCAAGTTCTTCGTCCCAGTCCTCTCCCTTCGGGAGCAGAAGGTCTAGGTCTCCGATGAAGTCTGTGCTGGTGTAGGACGATTAGCTATCGTCGGAGCCAATCAAAGAACTCTGGCGTCCAAGACATCTGCTGGCCATCCCCTACCTTGGGCATCAATGCCGCCCATCGGTCCATTCGTGGCTCTCTCAGTGGTGGCTCCGGGACTTTGGCCTCCTGGCGCTGAAAGATAGGTAATTTTTCCAGGAAGAACGATACCAGAATCGACCCATGCCCAAACTGATTTAGTTTGGAATTATTGCATTTGGTGAGCTTTTTTTTGATGTTCATGGTCACAACCTCGCCCCAGTTGAAGATAGTCGGGCTCATACACTCCGAAGCAAGAAGTAACTGCGTCTTCATGGCCTTGTGCGGTGCCTGCGATCCCGCAGCCTGCGTAATGGTGTGTAGCACTACTCTCAGTGCTAGATCAGGGACGGTATGGATGTCCACTTTACTGCTTCCTGTTCCTTTCCGTGCCCTTAGGCACACCCTGTTCATGACCATTGTCATGCTTTCTCCAGAAGGCTTGGTACCATTAAGAATAGGGACTGCACCCCTGCGTGACAGTCCAGTGATGAAATATACATTTGATACTTCGAGCTCAAACTCTTGGTCCCGAAGTATGAACTTCTCCTAATCCTCATCCTAAATACTGATGAGATACTGTAGCAATTCGGGCTGAGCTCGGAGACATGGTGCCAGGAAGAACTTTTTTAGCCTGCAATTCCTAAGAGCATTCATACATTGCTCGTTTTCCATTGCTTGTTCATCTTCTTCGCTATGTTCTCTCTCTTTCCATTCGATAACCATATTTTTTTCTTGATACCTGCATCAATCAATCATAGGAACATTGTAAGCCCCCTTGGGTATTCAAATTTACATTCCATTGGTTGCATTTTGTGAATTTTGAGTCGGATTTTGAGTTGCGCCGTTGGCACGACCCCTGTGTAAAACAGGGCAGATTGGCGTGGGTCCGTGCCTGAAACCTGCGCCAACCACAGAGCCCTAAATTTTAACAATCCTCCCCTAAGGGACCTCAAATAACAATAAAATGAAGTAAAATGTAACTTAAAAGATGGCCAAAGAGGTCGGATCTTACCTAAATCGAACGGAATTCAATTTGGTCCACTAGATTGATCACACTTGTCGCCTGAAGATCGAGGAAAAAATGGGTCACCATTGCTCTGCAAAGAGGTAAAAGTGAAAAGTAAATACTTTTTTACCACTATTGGTCTTTTATAGCTTTTCAAAGTCCTAAAATAGCTTTTAAAACATATTTTACGATATATTTTTGCATTATTTTCATGGAATATGTTTTACACACATATTTTGTGTAGCTACAGGTTTTTCACATGGTTTTGACGAAGAGACGAGTTGTGTTTTATACATTTTTGGACTCGGTAAAAACACGAAAAAGTCACTATTGGAGTCACCTTTCAGCTCTTTTTTGACTCTCTAAAATTGAAAAGATTGCCGAGTCGCTTGTCGTTTTGAGCTCGTTAAATTGGTTGTGAAACGACATCTACCCAGTATACGTTTACCCCTTTTTCGGGCTGGGATAGATTATTTACCAAAAAGGAATACCCTAGCCTATCGTGACTAGGAGGTTCTCTCAGACATAGTTTTCTACCTTTTCGAATTTTTGGGGCTACCTACGAAAAGGGACTTCTGGAGTTTTCTTTTCCGTTGTCTTTTCAAACTCTCTAAACATGAAAATATGTTGAGTTCTCCCTTTTTCAGACTCGTTAAACTCTGATGACATTGGACTCCGTCGCAATGACGTTACCCGAGTTCCTCCTTCCTAGGGCTCGTAAAATGTACTAGGTTGGATTTGTCCGAAGGACAAACTTACATCGCAAGCACATGCTATCCCCTTCAAGCTTGTTTTAAAAAATAATTGGGGTACTCACTAGAAATGGTGGGGGAAAATGGAACCAAGATTGTAGTCGTGTTGGTAGTATGTCGCTCTTGAACATGGCACTTGTCTGCATTTGTGTCGGGTTGGGGACATCTCATCTCGTTATCTACTTGCCTCCATGGGTTTGGGTAATTTCTTTTGACCGCTCATCTGCTCTTTGCCACGTCACCATGACCTCAGATCCCTTGATGTCAAATATTGCCAAATCTAGTGTCGTGCCGCCAAAATGTTCAAGAGAAGTTTGCCTCTGCAATTTTCAACCTCCCTCTTATTCTTTGTTGGTCTTGATTCAAAAACATCATATTCCTCTGTCTCATGTCGATGATGTGGGAAAAATTATGGCCCACCTTCGATCAAGGTCACTTCCTGTCGAATTCAGCTCATTATCCAGGAAATTGGTCTAGAGACTCCCTTCAGGTACCTTGGAGCCTGCATGTATCAATGGCAGGTTCTTCGCACTCGACGTAAGGTCCACATCATTGGCCTTCGATCGATTGAATCTGCAAGTTTTTGGTCATTTGCTTGTTCCTGTCGTGAATTGTACCTTTTGTACCTTGATAGCCGTTGTCATTATTGGTAGTGCAGTTTCTCTGGTACATTGTACGCTCTACTCATCATTGGATGGTAATTAGATGACATTCTTGCATGTTCAACTTCAGCTCACATATTCGCATGCTCGAGGCTGGCCATGATCGGAGTCAAGATGGAGCGCAAGACCCTTGGGATTTTCTGATGAAATCTAGGCTATGGGTTCTTTGTGGATTATTGTGACTTATTGTATGACTCCTTCGATGGATGGATGCGACCATACTTGAGTCTATTTATTGATCCCTATTGCTGGATGGTTGTGTCCATACCTCAGATCTCATTGTTTATATACTCTCTTATGAATGGCTACACCCATGCCACATGTCATATATCTAATGTATCAGTTGTATTCGTACTTGCAGGTTTTCCGACAGTAGTGTTTTGGTCGAACACATTCTCATAAAGCATCTCACCCCTCCCTCTCTCTCGAACCTCATGCTTTAGGGGGCATCTGTTACACAACATTTTGTCATCGTCCTTGTAATCCCTTGCCCTGCATATTGGAGGATTTTTCCCGTGACCTGCGAGTAGTGTCAAACTCTACAAATACCTTCTTTGCATCCTTCTGCATAAGGACATGATTCTTCATGTTGAACATTTCCTCATAAGGCACTCAAAAACCTATGTTTTGGCATTGGCGTGGGTACCCAATTCACCCCTCGCGCCAATGGGAAAGATTTGCACTAGAGGCTGCGTCATCTGGCGCTCTGTCCCTGTGTTGAGCTCGTGCTAGCCTTTTTTGGAAGGTTTTTTAACAAATTGGAGGCGAAAGTTTCCTTTAACCACATCAGGAATGACTCATTGCAAGTGGTTAAACTCGATAAGCCATGGATCTCTTCCTTTAGGAAATGGTTGATGGAACATTCTTGGAGGATAGGACTCCCCCCATGATTATAGGGATCCTAACCTCTCTTTCTCCCTCTATATAAAGAAGCCTTCTCCCTTTACAAAAGCTAGCTAAACATATAGCCAATAAGCTGAACTTGGAGAAGAGATATTATAGCTGAGTAATCGCTATAGAGAAGGTCAAACCAAGGAGGATCCTATAGAGAGAGCCCCGTCTGAATTCCCGACGAGCTTTGTGAGACGTGCTTTGCTAGAATCCTGCTGGAGGATATTGCAACGTCGAAGCCTGGTTTTACTCTTGCTTCTTTAATTTAATATACTCGACTATGATATTGATTCCATCTTTGTGTTATGTTTATTTAACGCATGTGATTTAGTCTTGTTCAACTGACTGATAGCTAGGAATGTGAAATAGTATGTTGTGTATCGTCTTCGATTCTTGTGTATGTGCAGGTATCTGGGCGTGAGAACAAGTGGATCGTGATCTATCGAATCAGGAGCGAGAGGCGACCATTCCTCCAGAAGCCATCCTTGGATCATGATCATTATGCATTGCATCTTCTTAGATACTATGGTCAGAGGTTTTGAAGCCATCCTCGCTTCCGATATTACCTATTGAACATGATAATGAGGCATTGTAGCCAAGCAACTGCTTCAGTTTTTGTGAAGAAAAATTTACATGATAACTCACCGACAACAATTGATGAATTGCGTCAGCAACTTTTTCATTTGCCAGATAATAAGTTGGCTGAGCATCTTATGCGGTTTGGGTCTTCTCTAAGAGGTACAAGGGCATACTGGACTAAATTTCGGGCTGAATTGACTGACATGATTACTTAGTTGGGATGTCCATCTTTGTTTTTTACTTTGAGTGCAGCTAACACAAAGTGGCCAGAGCTACATAGCCTCATGCCTGTACCGTCACATTCTCGTTCCTTAAATGAGCATCGTATGAAAGTTGAAAATGTTATCCAGTACCCTCATATTTTTGCCACATTTATGCACCATAGATTCAATATATTTCGAGAGGAAGTTATCCAAAAATATCTTAAAGCTAAATACTTCTAGTACAGGTCTGTTTTCTTGAATTTATTTTCTATTCGTTGTCAATTTCTTATTGATTTTCCATTCATATTTATCGTAGTAACTCTATGTTCATTTTTTCTAGATATGAGTGGAAACATAGAGGTTCAGCACATATCCATGGTTTCCTATGGTTGCAAGGAGCTCCTGACATGGAAAGACTTGATTGGTCAAATGATTGTGATTTGCAACATGCAAAGAGATTCTTTGACAATTATGTAACTGCATGGAATCCACGTGAAATACATCATCACAATATAATGGTTCCAAGAAGTCTCAATGATGACCCTTGCCTACTGAATACTGATCAGATTTTCTCTTGCAATCCTCATAATGATTATGAAGAATTGTTGAACCATGTCCAAAGGCACACAAAGTGTAGTGTAGATTCTTGTTTGCGCAAAAAGGGCACTATTCTCGCTTGTCGGTACAATTCCCCATGGGATCTTTATGAGGAATCAAGATTGTTCATAGATGATCAAGGAAGAAAAAAATATGACCCGGAAAGAAATGATGATAGGCTTAATGTACATAACATTGACCTTCTAACAATGTGGCGTGAAAATTTTGATTGCCAACCAGTTCTTTCTTGGCATGCTGTCTTGAAATATATTCCTAAGTATGCATCAAAAGCAGAGAGAAGGTCTGAGCTATTATGATATGTTAACTAGAATTTCAAATTCTATTGCCTCTGAGGATCATGCTTTATGTGCTTACAGGAGGTTTCTTGCAGAAATAGTCATTGAACGTGAAATTGGAGCACAAGAAACATGTCATATGTTGCTTAAGCTGCCTCTTGTTGTGTGTAGTTGACAATTTGTTTCGTTAAATGTTGGAAGAAAGGTGTTCAGGAAAATTTCAAGGGATGGCCTGCACTGTTCATATGAAAATACATTTGTTCAAAATTATCAGAAGAGGCCTTCTTTCCTTGAACATATATCTTTGATAGAAACAACAAGATCTTGGACGTTTATAGCAAGCGTTAAAAAGATCCATGGAAGCCTAGAGATGCTCATGCGATTGTTCGGGTCTAGCCACGGTTTTATTCTATTCCTGGTGAGGATTCAGAGGAATTTGAAACCTTTTGCTGGACAAAATTTCTCTTGTACAAGCCATTTCATGACATTTCTGCAGAGATTGGGCTTTCAGCTGAAATTATTGTTGAAAACTGGAGGAATTTCCGATATCGAGCTTGGCATGTTGATCGAAATCCATCAATTGATGGAAATATTGAAGATGGAGAAGATGGTGATTTTGCTAACCAGGAAATGAATCTTGAAGATGATTTTCAAGAGTGGAAAATTTTCTCTCGCTTGGTTCCACCAAATAGTGTTAATGTTTCTGATCTTCACACCCTTGGTCAAAGGGATTTTGATATATCCTTTGACTGGCAAGGTATAACTATTTCTGATGATGTGGCCGAAGAAGCTATTAATTTGATAAGGAATGCAATATCAAGGGGTGATATTGGTGACCTTTCAAATAGAACATTTGCCTCTCCAAATTCATTGGCAGAAAAACAACGACTTGCTTTTGAAATATTTTTAAGGCATTTTGATGAATATGAGATTCATGAAGCTCTTCTTATGATTATTCAGGGCACTGCAGGCACTGGCAACTCTTTCCATATCCATTGTATTTCTGAGACTCTTTCTATTCTGTCAAGTAATAGAAAAATTCCTTTGCTTCTTCTTGCCCCAACAGGAATAGCTTCTTTCAATATACATGAAAAAACAATACACCTTGCTATGAAAATCTCGATTAGAGATATGAAACTAGTACAGGGTAAATCATTGGCACTATTCCAAGAGGAAATGAGGCACATTCGATATATATTGATTGATGAAATGAGCTTTTTAGGGTCAAGGTTGTTCATGCAAATAGATGCTCGATTACGAGAAGCATTTCCAGATAAAAGGAATTGTCCTTTTGGTGGTAGATCCATGATCCTTGTGGGTGACATTGGCCATCTACCTCATGTGAGAGATAAGCCTTTGTATGTAGGTAATACAACATGGAAAGTATTATGGAAAAAATTCGACACTGTTGTCACTCTCGACACAATATTTCGCCAACAAGGGAGTAATGAGAAACAATCTTGTTTTTGTCAAGTCCTCAATAACATAAGAAATGCAGAACCTGTTCTTGATGATTGGGAGTTTCTTATGTCACGGGCTGATATCAGGTTGCATCCTAGAGAAAAGGATTTATTTAATGAAATAGTTCACATGTTTCCAACAAATAATTTGGTCTCCTTCCATAACAGACATATGTTGAAATCATTAAATTCTCCAATTACACGATGTATTGTTGTGAATTCAAGGCGTTCATAAACAAGTGGTGTCGATGATGATCAACTGGACTGTGAAGTTTTGTTGTGTCATGGCCAACGTGTTATGTTGACATGTAATTTGTGGGTTGAAGCTAGTTTGGTAAGTGGTGCACTTGGGTATGTGAAGGAAATATTTTATATGCCTACCTGTAAGCCACCTGAGCTTCCAATGTTCACAAATGTTGTTTTTGATAAGTATGTTGGTGTTCTGTTTGATGCAAGCAATCCAAACATTGTACCTATCGTACTACTGATAAGAGGAAATCGAAAACAAATTCCTTTAAATATGGCATGGGCTCTTACAATCCACAAGTCACATGGTTTGAATTTAGAATGAGCATCAATTGATATCGGGAATAAAGAGCAGCAAGGCCTGACCTTCATAGCCATGTCAAGAGTGAAATCAATAGATGGTTTACGCATTACACTGCCTTTCTCTTATCAGTGTTATGTTAATATGAAAGATAGTGCATATGTTACAATTAGGAAGAAAGAAGAGGAGCGATTAAAGTCCATATCGTTATGACATGCAAGTATTGATAATTTTAGCTCTTTATAGAGTGTTTTTTAAATTTCTTTTATTGTCCTCTTTATTTACTTTTAATATAATAATGATTTTGATATATTAATGAGATGAATACATTCATCAAATTCATAGTAGTATTTTGGAATGTAATTTACATTGTTTTTCATGTTGTTTAATTTTCTTATTTTTCTTAAGTGGTTTTTGTTATTTTTCTTACAATGAACCATTCAGAGATAAAAAAACCAGTTATATGAGCGAATCATTAAAAATCAAGATGGAATTCCATATCACTATGACATGCAACTAATAGTATTGTGACATATTTATAGAATGTTTTTTAATTGTTTTTATTGTCCTCTCTATTTGCATCTAGTATAATAATTATTTTCATGTATTAATGAAATGAATAAATTCATGAGATCCAATATAGTAATATCTGAGAAAGTTCTTACATCATTTTTCATATTGTTCAATTTACCTCCTTTTCTTAAGTTGCCACTGTTCTTTTGTTTACAATGAACCATTTAGACATATACAACCAGTTATATGAGCCAATCATTAAAAATCAAGATTGAAGTCCATATCCCTATGACATGAAACTAACAATATTTATCAATGTGGTTTGCTAAATATGTTGTGGTTTGGTTCAATGACAACATACTTATATTTGATAATAATATTAAACTAAAATTAATATATACATTAACATTAATTTAAATACAAATATAGAATTAATAACACTATTAATATTTGATTTTAAACATTAAGTTTAAAAATTTGTGATTTCTTATTGATTATTGTAATAGGGGTCATATCACTCATTTAATTTTATCACTCATTTCATGTGTACAATATGTATTTCTAATGAGGTTTATCTTTGTAGGAATTTTATATCGTTTGGTTCATGTAGTGTTAGGTTATTTTATAGCATGACGTTTTTAAGATTAAGTTTTTTAACAACAATACAAATGGGGTGTTCTATATATATATGTTTCTATCTTTTTGTGTATTAATTTTTATTTTGTCATTCTTCCTTTCAAATGCAGATATGGATAATAATGATGACATCTATTATAATCAAGCGGTGGAAAATATTTCTAGACTGATCAATTTTCTTTCGTATCTTCAGAACAAGCTCGATAGAAAACATGGCTTCCATCCTGCTTTTATTGATGAGCATCTTCGTGTGCTAGATGAAATGAAAATCAGTGTAAAATACTTGTTGCATGTGCACATGAGGGAGGCTGGAAGAAAAACAAGAAGGGGTTGGTTGGAAAGCGTTAATTATTGTGATCATTATCCCGTTGATTTGAATTGGTGTTCCTTTTGTGGTCGGTATGGTTGTGTTTTGAAAAAGGCTATTTGATAAATGATCTTTGATGGAGAGTTTCGAGTCCATTTTTGTAGTGGGATTTCTTTATGTAAACACAACAAAAAACATATGTTAATTTCAATGTTATTTTTTTTGTTTCATTGATGGTGGAATTGAATATCACTTTAGTTTATGAATTCATTCGGTTTATAATATTAAAAATTAGTAAGGTTGATTGATAGCTTGCTGTTTATCATAATAATGATCATGTGACTTTAAAATTCCTCTGTGTTTAAAATATTGGGTCGTATTATTTATTAACCTCATGTGTTTTTAATATTGTTTCCTTGGCCTTATTGGTCCCTTAGGTTATTAATATTTTTCCCTTGGGTTCACCAATTCCTTTGGTTTCTAATATTAAACCCTTGGATTATTAGTTCTTTTGGTTTATAATATGAATAATACATTGGGTTAATTATTAGCGTTTATTAATTTCTTTGATTTTTATATTTTTTTTATTAATTTTATTGATCCTTTGACTTTATTAATCACTTGAGTTTATTAATAATTTTTATTTCTAATACTAGTTTGTTGGGCAATATTTTTCCCTTGGGTTCACCAATTCCTTTGGTTTATAATATTAAACCCTTGGGTTTATTAATTATTTTGGTTTATAATATGAATAATCCCTTGGGTTAATTATTAGTGTTCATTAATTTCTTCAACTTGAGTATTTTTTTATTAATTTTATTGATCCTTCGACTTTATTAATCACTTGAGTTTATTAATAATTTTTGTTTTTAATACTAATTTGTTGGGTTTATAATATTAATAATCCCTTCGGTTTATTGATTTTTTTTGTTTATAATATTAATAATCCCTTTGCTTTATTGATGTTTTATGTTTATAATATTAATAATTCACTGTATTTGTTAATCCATTGGGTTTATAACATTGATTCTTTAATTTTTTGAATTCTTTCAGTTTGTAATATTATTCCCTTCAGTTTATTAAATACAAATATTGGGGTTTAAATATTAGTCCTAGAGTTTAATACTAATGCATGGTCCAATGTCACATTATGAAAAACACTGATTCAATATGAAAATAAATGATGGGAAACCATTGTTAATTAGCATTAGTCATAGTCGATCAATGTCATCCATGGTCAAATGTCACATTCTGACAAATATTGTCTCAATATGAAAATCACCCATGGCCAACCATAATCATAGTTGATCCAATGTCACATTGTGATAACAATTCTCTCAATGTTTAAATCAAGCATGGTAAACCATGTTTATTCCCCTTGGTTTATAATATTAATAATCATGTGACTTTATCAATCATTTTTATTTAAAAAAATGATTCCTAAGATTTATTAATTTCTTTATTAATCATGTGAGTTTCTCATTCATTTGTATTTAAAATATTTATTCCTAGTCTTTACTAATATTTTTTGTTTTTTATATGGATCCCTTGGCCTTGTTGATCTCTTATGTTTTTAATATTTTTCCCTTGGGTTCCCCAATTCCTTTGGTTTATAATATTAAACCCTTGGGTTTATTATTCCTTTGGGTTTATAATATTAATAATTCCTTGTGTTTATTAATTAGGTGATTTTAAAATATTTATTCTTATGGTTTATTAATTTCTTAGGTTTTTGAGTTTAAAATATTTATTCTTAGGGTTTGTTACTCTCTTGTGTTTTTAATATTGATCCCTTGGCCTTATTGATCCCTTAAGTTTTTAATAATTTTCCCTTGGGTTCACCAATTCCTTTGGTTTATAATATTAAACCCTTGGGTTTATTATTTCTTTTGGTTTCTATTATTAATAATCCCTTGGGTTTATTAATCTCTTGAGTTTAAAATATTAAACACTATGGTTTATTAAATTCTTAGGTTTTGGGTTTAAACTATTAATTATTAGGGTATATTAATCTCTTGAGTTTAAAATATTAATTCTTAGGGTTTATTAATTTCACGGTTTATAATACTAATATTTATCCCTCAGGTTTATAACATTTTTCAGTTGGGTTTACTACTTTTTTGGGTTTATAATATTAAATGCTTGTGTTTATTTGTTCCTTACCTTTATAATTTTAATAATTCCTTTGGTTTATAATATTATTTATTTTGGTTTACAACATTAATAAGCCGTTGAGTTTATTAATCTCTTGAGTTTAAAATATTAATTCTTAGGGTTTATTAATTTCTTAGGTTTTTGAGTTTTAAATATTAATTATTAGGGTTTATTAATCTCTTGTGTTTTTAATATTGATCCGTTGGCCTTATTCATCTCTTAGGTTTTTAATATTTATCGTTGAGCTCCCCAATTCCTTTGGTTTATAATATTAGACCGTTGGGTTTACTAGTTCTCTTGTTTTATAATATTAATAACCCCTTGGGTTTATTAATCTATTGAGTTTAAAATGTTATTTCATAGACTTTTTTAATTTCTTAGGTTTTTGAGTTTAAAATATTAATTATTAGGTTTTATTAATCTCTATTGTTTTTAATATTGATCCCTTAGCCTTATTGATCCTTTTGGTTTTTAATATTTATCCCTTGGGTTCACCGATTCCTTTGGTTTATAATATTAAACCCTTGGGTTTATTAGTTCTTTTGGTTTATAATGTTAATCACCCCTTGAGTTTATTAATCTCTTGAGTCTAAAATATTAATTCTTAGGCTTTATTAATTTCTTAGTTTTTTCAGTTTAAAATATTAATTCTTAGGGTTTATTAATCTCTATTGTTTTTAATATTGATCTATTGTCCTTATTGATCCCTTAGGCTTATAATATTTATCCCTTGGGTTCACTTATTCCTTTGGGTTTATAATATTAAACCCTTGGGTTTATTAATTTTTTTGGTTTATAATGTTAATAATCCCGTTGGTTTATTAATATCTTAAGTTTAAAATATTAATTTTTATGGTTTATTAATTTATTAGGTTTTTTAGTTTAAAATATCAATTCTCACAGTCTATTAATCTCTTGTGTTTTTAATATTGATCCCTTATGTTTTTAATATTTATCCCTTTAGTTCTCCAATTCCTTTGGTTTATAATATTTAAACCTTGGGTTTATTAGTTCTTTTGGTTTGTATTATTAATAATATCTTGGGTTTATTAATATCATGAGTTTAAAATATTAATTGTTAGGGTTTATTAATTTCTTAGGTTTTTTGTTTTTAAATATTATTTCATATGTTTTATTAATCTCTTGAGTTTAATATATTAATTCTTAGGGTTTTTTATTTCTTGGTTTATAATATTAATATTTATCCTTTGCTTCACCAATTACTTGAGTTTATAATATTAAACCCTTGAGTTTATTAATTCTTTTGGTGTAAAATATTAATAATTCCTTGAGATATTGATAAGAGATATAAAATTATTATAATATTAATAGAATATTATTATTATGTTATTTTTGAATTATATTATTGTTTGAGTTAAAACTATTAATGTATTGAAATAATTTAATAATATATTTTTATTATATATTTTATTATTGAATAATATAATATTATATATTTTAAAATATATAAAGTTAATATATAGTATGTATATAGTTAATATTATTAATATATTATAAGTAAATATATAAAATATATTGGTAATTATAATCATAAATATATAATATTTATTTTGGTGAAATACATCTAGTGGGTCGTGGATATAGGCTTATCAGCGTATATCAATAACATTGGTGAATGTGGTTGTAAATCTATTTCAAATAAGCCTATCGACGTATATCCACCACATTGGTAAATGTGATTGTGCTAGTTTTTATTGTGAATTTGTATATTTTGAAACGCCCTTAATACTGGGCAAGGACTGTGTGTATTTTATGCTGAATGATTTGATGCACAAACTTGAGATGTTTTTCTCTTGTTTTACAGATGGCTTCATTTTAATTTCTCCACTTTTACAATTGCAAAAGTTGTAACGAATGATAGCAATGTATTTAGTGTTTGTATTTAATGTTAGAGTTTCCCCTTCGCAGATTTGGATCTCGTATAAGAGGTGGAGGATTGTTCTAGGGCTACCGGAAACATTTGGGCCCAAGAACTGACCCTCTAACCTCGAACTAACTCTCCAATTAACTCTATGTTTCTTACGGCTACATAGATCTTGGGAGGTTTTTGTTTCCTGTCTAAAAAACAATATTGCATTATTTGGAACTTGGAATTTGTGATTTATTTTGGGAGGTCACAGGTTCAAAACTAGCGGGGTAGTGTTGTCTATTGCCCCTCATAACCAAGCTAGAGGAATAAATGCTCCCAATGCTAGATGCCTCGGTCCTTGCGAAAGCCATTAATTTATAATATATATGTTACAAATACCCTGAAAAACTATTGTTTCCTGTCTAAAAAATAGTATTGGACTACTTAAACACTAACAGAGTTCTCCTAAATGAAAATTTATTGTTCCTATCTAAAAAACAGTATTACACTACTTAAACTCTAACAAAGTTCTCCTAAATTTATAATTTCGAACTTCTTAAAACCCCATAAGCCTTTATTGCTAGAGATTTTTCATATATATATATATATATATATAGCACTATTTTAAGAACCCCAAAGAAACACCTTTTTGCAAGCACCACTTTTGCAAGGATCTCTTCGTTTTTAAGAAACAAAAACAATTAGGGCAGTTTATTCAACCGTTTCAACCACTTCTTTTTTGAGAGAAACGCCTCCTTCGAAGCATCACTTCTTTTTTCCATTTTGAATATATATATTATATTATATTATATTATATTATATTATATTAGTACCGCTAAGTCAAACGTTTCAATTCCTTATTCGAAATTTTCAAATGTGTCAGTCCAATATTAAAATTTTAAATGTTAAGAAATGCTATATCTTGAATATCAAATTTTAAAATTTAAATATTATGCTTATTTTCATAAGCTCAATGTTTATATGTGTTATGTTATATTTTCATGTTTTTTTTAATTGTTTTAAATTTTAAATGAATAGTATTTAAAATTAAATGTTAAAATTAATGTTAAAATATACATGTTATATGATTAATGCTATTTTTTATATACTAAATCTATGTTATTTAAGTAAAATTTAACATTTAAATTTTAATGATTGAAATTTAATTTTCAAATTTCATATGTTAAACCTTAAAGATGTCAAACGATATTTTAATTTTAGATGTTAAAATGTAGATGTTAATTTTACATGTTAAAAGTTAGATGTTAATTTTAGATGTTATATGTTTAATGTAATATTTCATATGTTACATCTATACTTTTATGCTTTATGTTAAATTTTAATTTTAAATTTTAAATTTGTTTTATGTGAAATTTAAAAATTTTATGGGTCATGTTAAATTTTAATTTTTTAAATTTTAATTTTAAAATCCAGGTTAGATATTAAAATTTAGATGTTAAATTTTTAAATCTAGGTTAGTTATTACAATTTATTTTTTAAAATAAAAACATTAAATATTACAATTTACATGTTAAATTTTTAAATTTATGTTAGATATTAAAATTAAAATTTGAAAATAAAAATGTTTAGATGTTAAAATTTAGGTGTTATATGGTTAATGTTATATTTGATATGTTACATCTATGTTTATATGCTTCATTTTAAATTTTAAATTTCAATTTTCATTTAAATTTTATAATTTATATGTTTCATGTTAAATTTAAAAAAAAGTGTTGTATGTCAAATTTCAATTTTTATGTTTAATGTTAAATTTAAATTTGAATTTTACCGGATGTTTTTCTTTGGAGGAATGATGATGGTTCTTTCCCTCATCAAGTCTTTAGAAAGAAAACGCATACTAAGCAATATTTACATGCTAGTTCTCATCATTTCCCGGCTCAGAAGCTTGGGGTTCTCAGTACCCTAGTCACTAGAGCCTTTAGAATCTATGATGAGCACCACATTGAAGGTGAAAATCTCATCTCTTTAATGTTTTGAGAAAGAATGGTTATAGGAGCGTTGAATATCTTAGAGCTTTTCAAAATGTTCAAAAAATTCCTAGGGTTAAGAATGATCCTTGTGATTAATTATATGGAGTTCACCTTCCGTTTATCCAAGGTACTATTGATAAAATCGCTAGGACATTGAAGAAACATAATGTAACTTCAACCTTCAAGCCCCTGTGCACCATTTGGAGTTCTCTTAGATCGGTTAAGGACACTATTTTCCCTAAGGATGGTAATGGTTTTGACTTGATTCCGTGGTGAAACATGTCAATCAATTAATCAAAGAATTCATGAACATATCGTTGAACTTAGACATAGTAGATCTCAGCCCTCTACCTTAGTAGAGCATTATGAAAAGACGAATCATCACATTTTTATTGAAGATGTAGAGGTTATTACGAAGATTGACCATTTCGACCAGTGCATGCTGAGGGAAGCCTTGGAAATTGAAAAGAAGTCGGTTAACCTTAACTGAGATGATGAGTGAAGTGTTAGCCAATGTTGGATTCCGACCCCTCACTCTTAGTTGTTTTTTATGTTCGATTGTGCTCCCTCTTGTCGTTCCCTCAATTGTCACTCCCAGTTTCTTTCTCCATGTCTATTCCTTTGGTTTATTACTTTTATTATTATTATTATGATTTTTATTATTAGTATTATCCTTCTTATATTATGATTTAAAATAGTAAAATTACCTATTAAGTAGATTTTTTTTTAACATATAATTTAAAGTATTAAAATAATAAAAATATTAAATTATATTGAAAACGTATTAATATTAAATTATTTTACAAATGCTAGTTGGAGCTTTCTTTATCTATTTAAACATGTTTCTTCATTTCTCATCTTGGTTCAAAAGAGGTCCACAAAATTTTCTTATACACATTTTATGGATCACAAAAGCTAAATTAATAATATTAAAATTTAGATTACAGAAGCTAAATTACTAATATTAAAATTTAGATTTTAAAATAAAAATATTAGATGATATTTTAATTTCATACATTATATACTTAATGTTGTCAAATTTCTATTTCTATGTTTCAAATTAAATTTAAATCCTAATATAAAAAAGTTAGATATTAAAATAAAAAAATTAAATGGTATTTTAATTTTAAATGTTAAAATTTAAGTCTTAATTTTAAATGTTATCTAATTAATTTTATATTTTATATGTTACATCTATTTTCCATGTTTCTTGTTCAATTTAAATTTTCATTTAATTTTTATAATTTATATACTTTATATTATGTTTATGCTAATTTTAAATTTTAAATTTTAAATTTATGTAATTCAAAATTTTCAATACATAAAAGTTTAAACATAAAAATGAAATACTTCAAAGTTTCAAAGTTAAAAATTGAATAAAAAATATTTATTAAAAAAAAACAACTTCTAAAGTCAACTTCCTTACATCCATCTGAATCAAGATGAAGAATGACTATGTTAAAAAAATAAAGTCTCCATCTGGAATTAATATAGATATATCCATCTGGAATTAACATATCAAATCAACATCTATACATTTATCTAGAATCAATATAAATTTCTCTACACTATATTAAATACCTAAAAATTTAAATTTAAAAGTTAAATACTTAAAAATTTAACCTTAATTATTTAAGGTTTAATGTTAAATTTATATAAGCTATGTTGAATACTTAAAATTTAACCTTATATAATTAAGGTTTAATGTTAAATTTCTATAAGCTATGTTGAATACCTAAAAGTTTAAACTTAAAAGTTTCAAAGTTAAAAATTGAATAAAAAATATTTATTAAAAATAAAGTCAACCTCCATACAACCATGTATGGAATATTTATTAAAAAATAAAGTCAGCTTCCATACATCTATCTGGAATCAAGATTACTTTATTAAAAATAAAGTCTCCATCTGGAATCAATATAGATATATCCCTCTGGAATTAATATATTAAATCAACATCTATAAATAAATCTGGAATCGATATAGATACATCTATCTGAAATCAATATAGATATATAGAATTAAAAAATAAATTCAACATGCATACATCCATCGGGAATCGTAGGGAATCAATATAGAGACGCCTATGGCGAACATACAATTATTCCCTAATTGTACATTATTTCGAAGGAAATTAAAGGAAGTCCTATATTAATATGGGACCTCACTCGTTCTTTATAAGTCCGTCCATAGTTTGTAGGACTGCTTATGCTAAGTGCAGTATACCATCGACCCAGGGGATTATTTGTTCACTCCCATCAACGATTTTTAATGGAAGCAGAGCATCAGATACTACAAACAGGAATGCATTTCGAAACTTTGGAATTTTCCCTACTTATTCTTAGCAATTGCTGGTAGCATAGTATTTTTGACACTGTCATTATCCATGGGAGTTTGATTGGGATGATGGGCTGAAATTATGCTTCTTCTTTCTTTTCTTTTTTTCTTTTTAATAATAGGAAGAAAATTTAAGGTTTCGTGTATTTGGCTTGTAAGCTGATGGATATGTTATTGATATTATAAAACAGTTACAAGAATTGATTTTGAGAATTCTTTTAAAATGGTATAAAATGTTATTTATTTGTAAAAGAAGAAAAATAATAATAAGAAAATTTTGATATATAACAAAAATATTATAAATATACACTGATACACTATATAAATCAAAAAAGAATTCTTATTATTAAATTGATACTATAGTAAGTAAATTTGGCCGAGTCGGACAAAATAACAGAAACAGAAATATTCGTTATATCCATAAGATTGAGCTTGAATTATGGATAAAATTTGGCTGAGTCGGACAAAATAACAGAAACGGAAACATTCGTTATTTCTATAAGATTGAGCTGAATTATGGGTAAAATTTGATTCGGCCAGAACATCTGAAGGATTTGCAAGTAGTAGGTGGAGTACAGGTTTCAATGTACACGTACTTCGAGAAGGCAGCTCTATTCGATTGATATAGAAGTGCGTGCATATCTGATAAGTTAAAAACGATTAATAAAATAGACGGGATCAAAAGATATTTATTAATTATATATATCGAAAGAGGGATTAAAACAAATTCATTAAGAATTTGAACTTTTTAGAAACTAAACGGGTATAGATAGCATTATGGTAGATCGCTATGGAGGAACCCGGTCCCATTAATCAAATAAATTCAGATATGGCATTATTTTGAGAAGATAGTGTAGCTCTTGTGAAATTCCGATGATGCATAGCAAATAAATTCAGATATGACAGAATTTTGAGAAGATAGTTGTTGTGAAATTCGGATGATGCATAGCGATTTTTTTTCGGGGTTGGAAAAGATTTTATAATATTAAATTTGAAATTAAAATAAATAATTATAGTTTTTACAATCTAATTAGTTTTGAAAATATTGATTATAAAATAAAATTAAAATAATTATAATTTTATAATAATTTTAAAATAATTTATGTTTTCAAATTAGTTTTTTTTGGACTTAAAGAAGTAGATAAATAACATAGGATATATAGGTTTCAAGAAGAAGTGGAACCTAAATTACTAGTGGATAATTTTGTTGGTGCTTTTTTCCTTGAATAACAATAATGACTTAGCATGTATTACTAAATAAATTTTGTTAATGAAGATAAAATATATGCATGCGCACTATATAATATTAATGAAAAAATATATGAAGTATAGTCTCAAGATATGAAAACTATCTTAGAAGCACAATAATGTCGTTGAGAATATCTCAACCACACACCAAACTAGCAATATATAGATATAGCTACCTCCTATGATATAGGAACAAACTCCTTACATAGAGAGTCAACACCGCAGACTTGCAGGAATTACATATTCCAACACACCCCCTTGAAGACTACTTGTCTCGATAGTGATTCACAAAATCTAGTTGTGGTCAATCATAACAAAAGATGTGTTTGTGACTTAGATCCACCACAAACAGGCAAATCCCATGTGCAGAACAAACAAAAGGATATGTCGACATCCATATAAAGGAGCAACCATCCACCGGAATGCATGAGTACCAACCACTGCAATCGCTAGTATAGTAGGATGTCCTTCGCATACATGGTTTTGTCAACCACTATCACTTCATACATGTACATGTATCTACAAATCCCCCGAAGTAAGTGTTGACCGCTTTGTGCTCAGTAAACTAAGGCCTATGAGAAACTAAGTTTCTCTTGTGAGTAAGGTGTTTCTGTAGACCACCTACTCTGATGTGAGCACGAAGGCTCTTGTGTGCACCCGGGGCACCGTAGCCACGAAGGCTTTGTAACCGTGAAGGCTCGCATGTGTTTTCTGGTTCACCACAAACCATCACTTTAAGGTGACAAAAATGGTTTCCAGGTGACCACAAACCTGTAATTACAAAGTGGCAATTACAAAGTGGTTTTTAGATAACCACAAACTTCGCAAGGATACATATGCCTTTACAAGGCTCACATCACACACTTGAACCCTTGGAGTTACTAGGTACAAAGACCATCCTAGAGTTGCTTACCATTCAACTCTGTGATTCATCATCAAGAGTGTATTCCATGAAACTCACAAAAAACCTGCAAAGATCGACTGTCCATCATCCTATAATCTCTTATGTAGATCCAACCACTATCCTTTGATGCTATTTTCACTGTCATTCTCTTCATCATATCTGGTAGTAAATCATTCATGTTAATTTGATCGTTCTCAACATGAAAAAACAAAGGAATTCACGAAGATAATTTGTTTCATGAAAGCAAATATGTTGGAACTTTTAATTTCATTTTCACCCTATCTCCCTCCTTAGCCACAAATGATGTAAAAATGTTGCCATCAGCTGCAACTCACCATGCTTCAGCTGCAACTTACTAGAGGTCACTCTGGTATACGAATAAAGGCAAGTCTAGGCCGCTCACCATACTGCCTCGGCTACTGTAGAAAATATGTTGTACCACACCTCACCATTGCACCACGAAACCACAATAAAAATGCGTTCAACCTTCAACTAGGCTGATCCCAAAAACAAGAAGCTGGAAGCCTCCCGACAACTCCACATGCTCCATCATAATAATTTTTGCTCCTTATTTACCTCATCTTATCGTTTTTCACATCTTGGGCATCTTTGTCTTTGTCAATTAAATCTTGGAACTCCATGCTTAGCCTGTCATTTGTTAGACCCTTGAATTTTGAAAAAATAAATTTACCTGCGTTGAGTTAGCTAGGCTCAAGAAGGCTCAATAATTTTAAACGTGATTCCAAGAACAAAATAAAAACATAAGATTTTCAGATTAACAAGAACAACAAATTTCTCTATTTCTGCTCAAAGATGACTATTTCCCAAACATAACAGCAATCATTCTTCTCCAATGATACCTCAGAGAGGTTCACTGATAAATAAATGGATCAACGTCTTTTCAACTGGTCTCAATGCAGTGCATTCTAGCATGGGAGATCTAGACGTGGGCACTCTAGGAATCCATCATCCGATCCTGCGACGCCCACAAATTCTTCCTCGAAATACATAAGATTCGACCATTTTTACACACAAAATTCTTGTTTATGCATCCAATTCTCCTGAAAATATATTTCTGCCCAAAATATGGCCAACAAAGTATATGTGGTAAAAAATAATAGACTAGGCATATCAAGAAAAACATGTAGCAAAAGCAAAACAACACCTAATCATGTAGCATATAAAAAAAGGGCTTAGACTCATGTAGCAACGACAAAGGTTGCTTTTGTAGCAAGGGATACAACTTTGTTTTCTAGGTCCTCTTTCTTTGCGCCCACGATCCTATCAATGGACTCTCCATGCTTGATAAAAATAAATGTCGGCATAGCCCGGACCTGCCACTCATTAACCACATCCTTCAATTCGTCCACATCAACCTTCAAAAAAAATATTTGTGAGAACTTCTTTGAAAACTCAGAAAGCACTGGATTGATGAATCGACAAGGTGCACACCATGTCACAGTGAGATCTACCACCACCAGACATTCAGTATCGATGGCCTCCTAGAGCTTGGAGCACCATTCCCCTAGAGAGTGAACACAAAACAATTTCTCTTCTACCATCTCTGATTTCTTTTCTCAACAACAAAAATATTTTAATGGTTTGTGTCTGTATTTTCAATTCCACAGTGGTCAGTGGCAAAATTATCCTTCATATTTCTGATCGATCTTCCCCTCAATTCCATGGAAGCTTTCTCCCCATTACTGTTAACTACTCGATGGAATTCAAATATACTCCCAATGCAGTAGGTATGCTGCATAAACATTTGCAGAGATGAAAATAATAAACAGATAATGAATCCTCTCCAATTGGTCATCAGTGAGATTTGTAAGTCCTCCTGCAACAAACAATGGTCGATACAGAGGAAGTGAACACCAAACTCCTCACACTCTCTGCGGCAGCATAGGATTCCACCACATTCAATGTGCTTCAAACCTCATAGTCTATGCTATCAGTTGGCTACTCCTGCAATCCATCGAGATGATCACAATGTGTAGGGACATGGAAAACTCGAGAGCAGTCATTGATGTTGCCAAAAACAATGAGATAATCCAAGAGATCTGCTTGGAATATCTTCAGCTTCCTCGATAATGCTTCTTTGGATTCCATCAGTGAGTTTGCCTCCTCTCACATTATCGAAATTTTGAAACCGACTGAGTAACCCCAGTCGAGCAGCATTCTTGCAATATGAATACCCAAGAATCTCCAACCCCTAGTAAGGCACGTTAATTTCTGATAATTTGAAGCACAATATCCATTTTCCTCAAGGTAGTCATCTATTTTGAGGAAATGGATATAACTAAACCTCCTGAATGATGGAATGAAGTGATATAAGAGAAGACATAGTGCCACAACTCTAATTAGAGAGAGGATTTTCCAATGGAGACCACAACTTCTTTTCACGAGAAAATTCAAGATTTTTCTAGCACTTCTCATCCTTAATTTTGTCATCGCCAATATTTCTAGGATTTGCAACCAGAAATAGATCGCCAAATTTAAAGATTCTGAAATGTTCTCTAATGAAAATAACAAGGCCGAATTGGCATGAACTTGCTCGATGGCGTAGCACACACAGTCAGCACACATAGTCACTGTGCCTCCACACTGCCATACTCTCCACACATCTCTCCCCACTCAACTACACTCTCTTGCAGCACTCTCTACGCAGCTATCAGAAAAAAAATTTCAATGCAAGAGAAACACTCTGCATTGGAAAAAATAGGATCATTCCCGACGAGGGTAAGCGAGATGTCGTTGTGCTATTTGATCATCGAAGGCATGAACATCTTGCTCCATAGAGGCAAAAAAATAATAATACAGAATGATATTTCCACACTCCGTGCCAACTCGAAACTCCACCCTTACAAATCACAAACTTCGGCACAAAATGGCACCCAATGGTAGAGCCAAACTCTTCCATGTGCTCTTAACAAAATTGCACTCTCAGTTTGCACCAGTTTGTAGTTCTCTTGTTGCTCTGATGCAAAGGAAATTTAAGGATCTCACTAAAGAAAGACTCCACTGCTACGCGTTCCACAACTCCCACGCAGTGAGCTGGTACTGATTATCACCCAGAAATTCGTCATATCCACAAAAAAAACAGAATTTTTATAGATATATCGGTAATGTGGATTGCAACCAACAAATTTACAGATATATTCATTGTTAACTATAGAAGGATAAGGTCAGATTTTTATTATGACTTTAGGTCTGGAAAAAAATTTGAGCGCTGCTACCTCCTGCTCCCTCCTACTCTGCGCAGCCTGAGCCTGGGCACTTCCCTCTCGGCCGTCCCTGCCCCCGTCCCTGGACCTCTCATCCTCAGGGACTCACGAATCTAATTGGATCCTTCTTTTTTCTTCCTGATCCAGCCTCAGGGACTCACAGATCCGTTCGATCGGCCTCCCTTGCCAGATCTGCTTGGATCCGCTCCTCGCCATGGAGACACTTCCTGCAGGATCTGATCATATCCTTTCCAGCATCACATCGGTTCTGAGATGCTTCGCCTTCTGTTGTTGCATTCTGTAGATTGGGTGTGCTACTGCTGATCAGATCTCCTCGGCCATGGAGACCCAGGGCTCGCCCCTTGGTCCTTCGCAATATTCTCCCCCTGATGATGAAGCTGCCTTCTCCTCTTTGCTAGCTTCATTGCCTAAGAAGAAGAAGTTTGAAGCCGCCAAGTTTTTCAAAAAGCTTGCTAATGTTCCGAAGGTAAACCTTCCTCCTGAGGGCCCGATCTAGGTCTCTTTGTCCCTCGCGGATCGAGCCCTGGTGGGTCAATTCACAGGCCTTTGGCCCTCACCAAAATCAACAGAAAATTGGGTCGTTAAGAACTGGATCCCGCTGATCAAGAAAAAAGTCACTTCATATTTTCTAGGAAGAGGCTACTTCCTGTTTGAGTTCAATACTAAGGAGGACAAAGACTTGATCTTCAGGAATGGGCCATATTTCATGGGACCTCAGGGTCTCTACTTCAATAAATGGACCCCTAACTTTGATTCGGCTGTGAATGTCCCGACGGCTGTCCCTGTCTGGGTTCGGCTCCCTAATTTTCGAGTGCACTATTGGAACTGGGATTCCCTCAAGCACATAGGCAATCCATTGGGATAGTTCATTGACAGAGTAAACAACAACGATCAGTATGATTGCGCCTGAATCTGTGTCGAGGTGGACTTAGAGGTGGGACTCCCATAGGCTATCAAAATAAATATTGGTAGTTGGACACATGTGCAGGTGCTGGACTATGAGCAGCTCCCATTCAAATGTCAGAAATGTCACATCTACGAACATTTTGCAAGGGTGCCCAAACAAATGAGAAGCAGAGAAAGGAAAGGATGATGGTTGGAATCAAGTCAAGAGGCCAAAGACATCTCACAATAAATCTGGGGCCTCAAATGGCCAAGGCCCCCAGCCCGCCTCTGCCCAAAATGTACCTCCGTAAAAAAGTCAAGAAAATAGGTATGAGATCTTAAGCTCTGCTGAAGAGGTTCTACAAGAAGAGGATAGGCAAGATAAACCCTCAGAAAAAATGATATCAGCAGGATAAAGACTTGAAGAAAGTGCCACGGCAAGAAATAAGGATAAGAAAACAGAAGCCTCCGAGGAGGAACATGACTCAGAGGAGACAGAGGAGGAAGGAGAAATAGGAGATACGCAGACATCGGTCAGAAGATCATCAAGGGGCCGCAAAACTGCTAGAGAAAAGAGAGATCAGGAAACTTATAAAGACAAGCTTCAGGGTAGTCAGCCCGCTCTGGAGAAACGCCTTGGCAAAAATCCAAACATGTCTAAAAACCAAGCTCAGGGTTCCAAGGGAGCCCCTCATCATAAAAATAAATGATGAAGATTGTCTCTTGGAATTGCAGGGGAATGGGGAGTAAAGTGAAAGAAGAAGCAATGATAAGTCTTATAAGAAGAGAAGCCCCATATATTCTTTTGATTCAGGAGACCAAAATGGAGGACAATGAGTTTCTCCAAACCAGTAAAAAATTCTGGAAGGGAAGCAGAGGCCAAGCAGTTTCATCACGGGGAGCCTCTGGGGGGCTGGGCTCTCTCTGGAATCCTCTGAAGTATAGGTTGGTCACTGAGATACACAATACCCACTGGCTGTTCTTGAAGCTACAACTTGTGGACTCGAGGGAGACATTCTGCCTTTTTAATGTATATGTCCCAGCAAATATAGGGGAGAAAAGGGAGTGTTGGGACTCCGTCGGACATCTGTCGGAGTCAGAGAACTTGGAAAACATCATTGTTGCGGGTGATCTAAATCTCACTCTGCACATGGAGGAAAAGGGAGGAGGCACAATCGTAAGGGACCCAGCAACAGAGTGGGTGGAGGATGTCATGCAGGACTGGGATCTACTCAATATCCCCCCAGAAAATGGTAAGTACACCTGGTCCAATAAAATAATGCGCCCTGGTCACATTGCTTCTAGAATTGATATATGTTTGGTGCAGAGTACTTTCCTTTTGCTGGGCTTAGAATCTGTAACACCCCCAATTTATGTGTTTGAATTTCAAAGCTAGACATTTGAACTTTAAATCCTAAGGGGAGTGGACCCCAAAGGATAAGAAATTTGTGAACGTAATTAAATATTTGATTTGAAGAAATGAATAAAATGATTGTGTGCAGATTGACCAAAATGAGATTTATGAGATCACTTGCTAAATCCATGAGCATGGATAAGGCAACCAATCCCCAGAATCTTTCAAAAAAATCCTTGAAAGAAATTATTCTAATTCAGATTTTTAAGGAAGAATATAAATTTCCCCAATGATGAGGAAAGTAGTTGGAAAGAGGTGAAAAAAGCTGGAAAAGCTGAGGAAAAGCATAAAACAGCTTTAAAGTGTCCATAAATAGGGAAGCCTAGGCAAACAGGAAGAAAAGCATCCTGAGATTCTGGACGCAGAATTAGAAACAGGCTTTGGGGAACAATAGCTTAAATAAGCTGCTCTTGCACAGATTAGAGGTTGATCTGTGTCAAGGAGATGATCTCAGCTCGGGGGTGAGTTTTGGGAGACAAAAAGGACTCTAAGGTTGGGAGGTTGGTCAAGTGCATGAGTGGTATGTCTTTAAATTTATTGGTGTGTTTACTTCATACAGTATGAATTGGCTACATATATAAGTAAATTTTATATTAGAATATAAGTTCTACATTTAAAAGAATCCATCATAAGGAATATACCCTTGAAATTCTGCACAGTTGTAGAACTAAAATCTATGGAGGAGAATCCAACAGAATCTTTAAACCAGTGTTGGTTTAAATCTATGGATACCTATCCCGTCACAGAAGAATTCTATAAATTGGTTTTAATCTGCTTCTGTTTCATAGCATGATTTTAACATGTATAAATATAAGATAGAAATAAATTTGAGTTGTCAGTACTAAACTTGGAATTAGCAGAAGGGAAATTGTAAATTTTCAATGTGTATTAAGAAATGAAAGTAGGTACTGTATCAACTAATCCTATTGTCAGCACATGATTTGTATATAATCAGAAGCTCAATGGTAAATTTATATTGCATGCAAGCAACCCACACTTTAGCAAAAGAAAACCACTACTGTATGGCAAGAAACTATGCATCGATAGTATATTCTGGAATCTATTCTAATATTAGACAATAGAAAGTGAAAAGACGAAAGATAGTTATGCAAATCAACAACATGCATATGCTCAATATCATAGTATAGTGAAGTGTATTTACAACATAGCATATTGAAGTATAGGTACAGTATAGTATCTTACAGTATATGAACCCTAGTCTCTCTATATGTACCCAAGACAAAGAGGTAAAACAGCAGAGCATACATACATATGTTTGTAAAACATAGAAGGAGAGATATCTAATTATACACTGCTTGTAGATCCATTAGAAAAATATGAGGTACAAATTTAAAAGAAGGGTATAAAATACAAATGACGATATGTTGTACTATTTTCAAGAAGTATTACAAGATATTTAGCTACTGCAACTAGAAAAACTATACACGAGTACAGTATGAAAATGTCTTACACCAGACAGAAATCCCTCGCAAATACAAGAAGGACAGACAAAATAAACCATTATTGAAAACAATAATAACTCTGAGGAATACAAATATATGTAACCGAAATTCAATATGAAGAGAAAATAGTACTCTAACTTTCTCACGGTTCATAAATGAAACATAAGCTGAACGAGGCCAATTGATATAAATATATGAGATTAGCATTTTGAACAAGGTATACATATCAATATACAAGAAAATCGAGACGAGTGTAAATCCCAGTGGTCTGAGGACTATCTCGAGAAGCCACGAGAGTATCCATAATTAATTTGTCAAGTCGAGACTTAACAATGGAATTGTCCAGATTTATACAACTCATAAATAAAAATTTTAAACTGCCTAACGAGCATTACACAGCTATAGGGATTCCCTCCAACCAGTGTTTGGTGAATACCAACCTGAAAGTGGGGAAAACGAAGCCAACGTTAGCGTCAAGGCCGCCATTACTCTCTGTGGGAGTGTAAGAGAGCAAGACGCAAGGGTTACATTACCTGCACAAGTGAACGACCAAGTTAAATCCCCTACTAAACGAGCTCAGTAGAACGAAAATGCGCTAAAACAAAATGAAGGTCTGAGAAAAATGATAATACCTAGAGAAGTAGAGGTCGAAACCAATCTAGAGCCTGTACGCGTACACAGGAGAGAGAAAAAATTGTTAGCCGTAAATAAATAACGAAAATAGATGCTCAAAGTTGAACCACGAAAAGTGCCTTACCCAATGTATATGAGCTCGACCTACACCGGTCAAGATGGGAATGAACCAGAGCGTTACTCCAGCGCAATAAGAATAAACCCCGAGATAATCATTGATGCGTTCAGATGGAGGAGAAATTCTGAACACAAGAGCTATCGTTCATAACGAGCTCTAGAAAATTCGCATACGAAAATGCCAAGGAATAAATTCAATACGCACCCTCTAACGCATGAGAGGCAAACCAAAAAATCCCTGTAACCTAACACAGAAAGGGATAACATGCGTTTAAATTGTATCAATGGGGTGGATGTAAATCACCTATAACCAATAACGACATATGATACATCTAAAATCAACAATCGCTATGAGGGCTCAACGAAAGAAGCGTACAATTAAATACGCAGAAGGAAACCTTGATTTAATAGTAAGTTTCATACCTAAATCATCAGGATAGTCTGGAGCTACGCCCAGGAGGTAACCGAGCTCGGTGAAGAGCTAGGGCATCAAAAAGATCGCTCTGCCATGGATAACACCGACGGCCAGGAAGAAAACCAAAAGAACCCTGAACAAAGTCTTATGTGAGATTATATTCGAATCGATTTACATAAAACCCTAAAGCCAAAGTGAATCGACGCCATCCAACTGGCGGGATCGGAGGAAAAGAGCCACGGATCGAGGCATTAATAAACCAGGTACAACCTACATTTAAAATCCAACTCAACGAGTAATGTCAATTAAATGTCAATTGAGCTGGCGGGATTATAGAAGGAGGGTAGTCGACCAAGTAAGGTGACGGGAAGAGCCTGAACTATCATGGAACGAATCCACGTGACCACAAATGGGCATAGAATTGTTACTGCCTATGTGGCAAAACCGAAAACGCCACAAACACTATCTGTGAGCTTACGTGGGAGACTGATTCTCCGTCTCCATTCAACCATACGACGCATCGAACAACAAGCTCATATTACGTGGCGGCCAAGTCAATGGTATTGGTGTGAAGTCGAAATAACGATGGGTGAACAATTAATTCGGCTTGATTAAAATGTACGCCGAAATATCACCATAGGTCAAGTCCGTCCATCATGACTGATATGCTATCCCTCAGTAAAGACTTGGAGTACGTGGAAACATGAAGGTAGAGCCTACGAAATTTTATATAGATATATGGATAA
Organism: Pinus albicaulis; assembly: GCA_034641835.2. NCBI lineage: Eukaryota > Viridiplantae > Streptophyta > Pinopsida > Pinales > Pinaceae > Pinus > Pinus albicaulis. The sequence continues at coordinate 993,075,107 of CM076574.1, forward strand.
TTAAAATCGTGGCCAAGGTGTAAAATCAAATCGAGTTCCTGTACGTTCCTCCATGGTCTACGATCATGTCAACAAGTACAACAAGAGTGGGACTTATGAAATGGATAATTACACATAATTATATAGCCCATTCCTTATAATTGTTTATCATTGCTATAATTGTTATAAATCTATAACATATGTTTATAATTGTTATAAACATCTATATATCATAGCTATGGTAATTATAGAGTGATGAAGAGTTCAAGTAATTTAAATGTCATATGGGTTTCATATCCATTTTATTATGTATAGTGGAACAAAGTTGATACGAGGGAAATAAATCGAAATGTAGGGAATCAATCCTGAACAGATCACATTTGTAAAAAGAATAAGCATAATCCCTTGCTAGGATTCACTGAAGAAATTAAATGGAAATTTTTTTCTTTTTGGAGGTAAAATGGGAGGTGTGACAAATGGTATCAAAGCCCACGTTAAAAAACTAGGCTAGTGACATTGTGCTCACTGTTGCTGTGTATTCACTGAATAAATTTAATTCTGTGGAAAAAAATAAATTATTTTATATTTTTTTTCTCACTGATCTATGTTGAGTGTGTACGGTGGTGCTGAAATGGAAGAAGGTGGTGAAATTTATGTTGATCTGCGTGATGAGGATAATGCACGAGATCCAAATGCGCCCATGATGGCTATGTTGCGGGAATTGCAACAAGAGTTGGCTGAGATAAAAAGCCAGAATGATAGATTGTCATTAGCCAGTGAGGAGCAGGAAAAGCTCATCAGATAATTAACTTCGCGGAACAGCTAGGAAGGCGAAGGTTCCGGAAAGAGGAAAACTGATGAGTCTGAAGATGAGGATGCAGTAAGCCATCAATACAGACAGAAAAAGGAATTACAGGGAGAATTCCGAAAAATCAAGCCTCCCTCCTATGATGGGGAGAAGGAGGAAGATGCGGAAGCTTGGTTATTGAATATGATCAAGTATTTCCAGGTTTATGAATATGATAGTAATCTGAAGGCCAGATTAGCTTTTTACCAGCTACAAGGCAAAGCTACCTTGTGGTGGGAGGGGACGAAAATGGTGCATGCCATCGATGAAAAGACAGTCACTTGGGAAGATTTCCAGGTTAAGTTCAAAAACCGCTACCTAAATGAACGTTACTATGATGACAAAGCAAAGGAATTCCATGAGCTTATACTGGGACAGCTCACTATTGATTAATTTGTTACTAAGTTTACAAATCTGCTGAGATATGTACCCTACATAAGTGAGGAAAAGGAAAAGGTACAGAGGTTTATGAATTGTTTGCCTACTGTTTACAAAGAGAAAATTGAATTTCATAACCCAAAAACAATGGACGAAGCTGTTAGAAAAGCCAGATTATGTTACCAACAATTCAAAGGAAAAACTGAACAAGGAAAAATTTGGGTAAATAAGAATGAGTTCAAAGGGAGGAAACAGAAACCAGCCTATTTGAAAAATTTTGGCAGAGATCACCAGCGGAAAAAGTTTAATAAACCTAAAGGAAGCCAAACTGCTTAGTCCCAAGTAGCTTCCAAACAAATAGAGGGAGACAGTAAAAAGGAAGGGACAATCAAAATGAGAGAACCCCTGAAATGTTGGGGCTGTGGAGAACCCCATCTTTTGAGGGACTGCCCTCATCGAAACATTTATATGCTCATGAGAGACCGGGAAGTGACAACAGTAAATGATATAGCCAGAAATATACCAACTATCAGTGCAGCCCTAGAAAATCGGCAAGCAGAACATCAAGCAACCATGGTGGAAATGGAGGGTAAGATTTCTGACCTATCTGTTACTGTTCTGATTGATCCAGGTGCTTCTTTGAGTTACATTAGTCCAAAGATTGTAGAAAAATGTAACTTAAAAACTGAAAAATTTCAACAGTCATGGTTAGTACAGCTTACCACTGGAACTAAGAGAAAGGAAACACATAAACTGCCCAGAACAGCAATCAAATTAAATGAGTTTCAAACAGAAGTAAAATTGAACATTATGCCCTTAGGGTCTTATGATCTACTGATCGAAATGGACTGGCTGGAAAAGAAGAAAGCCTTGATGAATTGCTGGGATAAAACTTTGCATTGTGTAGATGAGGAAGGGAAACCTTTTATTCTTAATGGGAAACAAAAACCTATTTCTATAAAACAAATTTCATCACTGCAACTAAAAAGAACAGCTAGAAAAGGATACCAAGTTTATGCAGTGCATGTGAAAGAAACAGAACAGAAAACTGAAGAGGAACTACTGGATGCCGTACTAGTAATAAGAGAATTCAAGGAATTTTTTCCAAAGGAAATCCCTCATCTGCCCCCCAACAGAGAGATTAATTTCTCAATCAATCTGGTGCCGGGAGCAACACCTGTCTCCCGAGCGCCTTATCGAATGAGTCCTCCTGAACTGATGGAATTGAAAATGCAATTGCAAGAACTGCTAGATAAAGGGTACATCCGACCGAGTGTGTCTCCTTGGGGAGCACCGGTGCTGTTCGTGAAAATGAAGGATGGAACTTTCAGGATGTGCATTGATTATCGTCAACTGAATCAGTTGACCATTAAAAATAGATATCCTTTGCCTAGAATTGATGATCTTTTTGATCAAGTGAGAGGAGCTTCAGTATTTTCGAAAATTGACTTAAGAACTGGTTATCACCAGCTTAGAATTAAAGAAGAAGACATCAGCAAAACAACCTTTTGAACTAGGTATGGTCACTACGAATTTGTAGTCCTACCTTTTGGGTTGACAAATGCCCCTGCCACATTTATGTGTCTAATGAACAGTGTGTTAAACAAGTACTTGGATAAATTTTTCCTTGTATTCATAGATGATATTTTAATTTACTCAAAAAGTGAGGAGGAACATAAAGAACGCTTGAGGATAGTATTGCAAACTCTAAAGGAAAATCAGCTATATGCCAAGTTTAGAAAATGTGAGTTTTATAAAGACAAGATCCAATATTTGGGTCATATTATTTCTGAACAAGGCCTTGCTGTTGACCCTAAAAAGATAAAGGATATAAAAGAATGGCCGGTACCAACTGATGTTTCAGCAGTGAGATCGTTCATGGGGATTGCAGGCTATTATCGCAGATTTGTAGAGAGGTTTTCTGCCATAGCACATCCCATCACATCATTACAAAGGAAAGTTGTCAAGTTTGAATGGACTGCAAAATGTCAAAACAGTTTTGACCAATTAAAACTAAAACTTACTACAGCCCCTATACTGAAGATTGTAGATCCTGATAAAGAATTTGTGGTATGTACGGATGCATGTAGAGAAGGATTGGGAGGAGTTCTTTTGCAGGAAAATTCAGTTATTGCCTATGAATCTAGGAAACTGAAGATACGTGAACATAATTATAGTGCCTATGATTTAGAATTAGCTGCTATTATTCATGCTTTGAAAATGTGGTGGCACTATCTTCTTGGAAAAATATTTACATTGATGACTGACCATATTAGTCTCAAATATTTCTTTTCCCAAACTGATTTGACTGCTAGACAAGCCAGATGTCTGTCCTTTTTAAGTGAATTTGATATGGATATAAAACATATTAGAGGGAAAGAAAATAAAGTTGTTGATGCATTGAGCATAAATGCTTGTCAGAATATCAATAACATTGGAAGTAGTGCTCAGATCGATGTAGAAGATTTGGTGAAGAAGGCAGCAATTCAAGACCCAAATTATGAAACACTTCTGGTGAAATTGCAGAAAGAGGAGAAGATTGATTTCACTCAAAATCGAAAACAGATTGTATATTCCCAATGTAGAGTCTTTAAAAAGGGAAATTTTGGATGAGTACCACAAACAACCATATGCAGGACATCCAGGATATCAGAAAATGTTAACAGCCCTGAAAAAGAAGTTATTTTGGCCAGGAATGAAGAGAGATGTAGCAGAATATTTAAGCAGATGCATGGAATGTCAACTAGTCAAAGTTGAACATCAGCATCCTGCGGGACTTTTAAACCCTTTACCAATTGCAAAATGAAAATGGGACACAGTTTCCATGGATTTTATAACAAGATTACCCAAAACCAAATACCAGCATGATTCTGTAATGGTAGTAGCAGATACTCTAACAAAAGCTGCTCACTTTATACCAGTAAAATCTACCTTTGGGACAGCTCAAGTAGCGAACATGTTCCTGAAGGAGGTAGTAAGGCTCCATGGGGTTCCGAAGGTGATTTTTTCTGATAGAGATGCTAAGTTTACAACAGCTTTTTGGAAAGGGCTATTTGGAGGTATGGGCACTAAATTGAATTTTAGCACTGCTTACCACCCTCAGACCGATGGTCAAACGGGAAGAACTAATCAAATTTTGGAGGACATGCTGAGAATGTATGTGATGGATAGACCCTCAAAGTGGGAGGATTACTTACATTTAGCTGAATTTGCCTATAATAACAGCTACCAATCCTCGATCAAAATGAGTCCGTTTGAGGCACTATATGGAAGGAAGTGTCGTACTCCTTTGACCTGGAGTCAGCGAGAAGATAAACTAATGTTGGGAACAGATGCTTTACAAGAGATGGAAATAATTGTTAAATAGATACAAAGAAACATCAAGACAAAACAAGATCGCCAGAAGAATTATGCTGATAAGAAGAGAGTGCACCGAGAATTTAAAGTGGGGGAGCATGTGTATTTGCGAATTAAACCCAAAAAGAGTACATTTTATGCTGGAATTAGTGCAAAACTGGCTCCTAGATACTGTGGTCCTTTTGAAGTATTAGAAATGGTGGGACCAGTGGCTTACAAGCTGGCCTTACCACCCCATGTTAGATTTCATGATGTATTTCATGTTTCATTGTTAAAAAGATATGTGCATGATGCTTCTCACATTGTTGATTGGAATGTTGTACAGGTGGAACCAGAAGGGGAGTTTCTGCCAGAACCGCTTCAAATATTGGAGTGGGAAGAAATTGAACTGAGAAGCAGAACGGTGGCAAGAGTAAAGGTGCAGTGGAAGCACTTTACTGCTGAAGAAACTACCTGGGAAAGAGAAGCTGAAATGATGGAAATATATCCATTTTTATTTGCAAAATGAACTCTAGTAGTTGAATAATAACACCGAGGACGGTGTTTATTTTCAGAGGGGGAATATGTAACACCCCCAATTTATGTGTTTGAATTTCAAAGCTAGACATTTGAACTTTAAATCCTAAGGGGAGTGGACCCCAAAGGATAAGAAATTTGTGAATGTAATTAAATATTTGATTTGAGGAAATGAATAAAATGATTGTGTGCAGATTGACCAAAATGTGATTTATGAGATCACTTGCTAAATCCATGAGGATGGATAAGGCAACCAATCCCCAGAATATTTCAAAAAAATCCTTGAAAGAAATTATTCTAATTTAGATTTTTGAGGAAGAATCTAAATTTCCCCAATGATGAGGAAAGTAGTTGGGAAGAGGTGAAAAAAGCTGGAAAAGCTGAGGAAAAGCATAAAACAGCTTTAAAGTGTCCCTAAATAGGGAAGCCTAGGCAAACATGAAGAAAAGCATCCTGAGATTCTGGACACAAAATTAGAAATAGGCTTTGGGGAACAATAGCTTAAATAAGCTGCTCTTGCACAGATTAGAGGTTGATCTGTGTCATGGAGATGATCTCAGCTTGGGGGTGAGTTCTGGGAGACAAAAAGGACTCTAAGGTTGGGAGGTTGGTCAAGTGCATGAGTGGTATGTCTTTAAATTTATTGGTGTGTTTACTTCATATAGTATGAATTGGCTACATATAAAAGTAAATTTTATATTAGAATATAAGTTCTACATTTAACAGAATCCATCATAAGGAATATACCCTTGAAATTCTGCACAGTTGTAGAACTAAAATCTGTGGAGGAGAATCCAACAGAATCTTTAAACCAATGTTGGTTTAAATCTGTGGATACCTATCCCTTCACAGAAGAATTCTATAAATTGGTTTTAATCTGCTTCTGTTTCATAGCATGATTTTAACATGTATAAATATAAGATAGAAAGAAATTTGAGTTGTCAGTACTAAACTTGGAATTAGCAGAAGGGAAATTGTAAATTTTCAATGTGTATTAAGAAATGAAAGTATGTACTGTATCAACTGATCCTATTGTCAGCACATGATTTGTATATAATCAGAAGCTCAATGGTAAATTTATATTGCATGCAAGCAGCCCACACTTTAGCAAAAGAAAACCACTACTGTATGGCAAGAAACTATTCATCGATAGTATATTCTGGAATCTATTCTAATATTAGACAATAGAAAGTGAAAAGACAAAAGATAGTTATGCAAATCAACAACATGCATATTCTCAATATCATAGTATAGTGAAGTGTATTTACAGCATAGAATATTGAAGTATAGGTACAGTATAGTATCTTGCAGTATATGAACCCTAGTCTCTCTATATGTACCCAAGACAAGGAGGTAAAACAGCAGAGCATACATACATATGTTTGTAAAACATAGAAGGAGAGATATCTAATTATACACTGCTTGTAGATCCATTAGACAAATATGAGGTACAAATTTATAAGAAGGGTATAAAATAGAAATGACGATATATTGTACTATTTTCAATAAGTATTAAAAGAGATTTAGCTACTGCAACTAGAAAAACTATACACTAATACAGTATGAAAATGTCTTACACCAGGCAGAAAGCCCTCGCAAATACAAGAAGGACAGACAGAATAAACCATTATTGAAAAGAATAATAACTCTGAGGAATACAAATATATGTAACCAAAATTCAATATGAAGAGAAAATAGTACTCTAACTTTCTCGCGGTTCATAAACGAAACATAAGTTGAACGAGGCCAATTGATATAAATATATGAGATTAGAATTTTGAACAAGGTATACATATCAATATGCAAGAAAATCGAGACGAGTGTAAATCCCAGTGGTCTGAGGACTATCTCGAGAAGCCATGGGAGTATCCATAATTAATTTGTCAAGTCGAGACTTAACAATGGAATTTTCTAGATTTATACAACTCATAAATAAAAATTTTAAACTGCCTAACGAGCATTACACAGCTATAGGGATTCCCTCAAACCAGTGTTTGGTGAATACCGACCTGCAAGTGGGGAAAACGAAGCCAACGTTAGCGTCAAGGCTGCCATTACTCTCTGTGGGAGTGTAAGAGAGCAGGACGCAAGGGTTACATTACCTGTGCAAGTGAACGACCAAGTTAAATCCCCTACTAAACGAGCTCAGTAGAACAAAAATGCGCTAAAACAAAACGAAGCTCTGAGAAAAATGATAATACCTGGGGAAGTAGAGGTCGAAACCAATCCAGAGCCTATACGCATACACAGGAGAGAGAAAAATTTGTTAGCCGTAAATAAATAACGAAAATAGATGCTCAAAGTTGAACCACGAAAAGTGCCTTACCCAATGTATATGAGCTCGACCTACACTGGTCAAGATGGGAATGAACCAGAGCGTTACTCCAGCGCAATAAGAATAAACCCCGAGACAATCATTGATGCGTTCAGATGGAGGAGAACTTCTGAACACAAGAGCTATCGTTCATAACGAGCTCTGGAAAATTCGCATACGAAAATGCCCACGAATAAATTCAATACGCACCCTCTAACGCATGAGAGGAAAACCAAAAAATCCCTGCAACCTAACATAGAAAGGTATAAGACACGTTGAAATCGTATCAATGGGGTGGATGTAAATCACCTGTAACCAATAACGACATATGATACATCTAAAATCAACAATCGCTGTGAGGGCTCAACGAAAGAAGCGTACAATTAAATACGCAGAAGGAAACCTTGATTTAACAGTAAGTTTCATACCTAAATCGTCAGGATAGTCTGGAGCTATGCCCAGGAGGTAACCGAGCTTGGTGAAGAGCTAGGGCATCAAAAATATCGCTCTGCCATGGATAACACCGACGCGCAGGAAGAAAACCAAAAGAACCCTGAACAAAGTCTTATGTGAGATTATATTCGAATCGATTTACATAAAACCCTAAAGCCAAAGTGAATCGACGCCGTCCAACTGGCAAGATCAGAGGAAAAGAGCCACGGATCGAGGCATTAATAAACCAGGTACAACCTGCATTTAAAATCCAAATCAACGAGTAATGTCAATTAAATGTCAATTGAGCTGGCGGGATTATAGAAGGAGGGTAGTCGACCAAGTAAGGTGACGGGAAGAGCCTGAACTGTCGTGGAATGAATCCATGTGACCACAAATGGGCATAGAATTGTTACTGCCTATGTGGTGAAACCAAAAACGCTACAAACAATATCTGTGAGCTGACGTGGGAGACTGATTCTCCATCTCCATTCAACCATACGACGCATCGAACAACAAGCTCATATTACGTGGTGGCCAAGTCAATGGTATTGGTGTGAAGTCGAAATAACGATGGGTGAACAATTAATTCAGCTTGATTAACATGTACGCCAAAATATCACCATAGGTCAAGTTCGTCCATCATGACTGATATGCTATCCCTCAGTAAACACTTCGAGTACGTGGAAACATGAAGGCAGAGCCTACGAAATTTCATATAGATATATGGATAATTAAAATCATGGCCAAGGTGTAAAATCAAATCGAGTTCCTCTACGTTCCTCCATGGTCTACGATCATGTCAACAAGTACAACAAGAGTGGGACTTATGAAATGGATAATTATACATAATTATATATCCCATTCGTTATAATTGTTTATCATTGTTATAATTGTTACAAATCTATAACATATGTTTATAATTGTTATAAACATCTATATATCATAGCTATGGTAATTATAGAGTGATGAAGAGTTCAAGTAATTTAAATGTCATGTGGGTTTCAGATCCATTTTATTATGTATAGTAGAACAAAGTTGAAACGAGGGAAATAAATCGAAATGTAGGGAATCAATCCTGAACAGATCACATTTGTAAAAAGAATAAGCATAATCCCTTGCTAGGATTCACTGAAGAAATTAAATGGAAATTTTTTTATTTTTGGAGGTAAAATGGGAGGTGTGACAGAATCCAAATTGCGTATCCTCCCTTGCATTGTTTCAGATCATAAGCCTATTATGCTTGAGATGTTGGAGCACAAGGATCTTGGCCCCATACCTTTCAGATTTAATTCTCTTTGGGTCAAGGAACCTGAGTTCCTGAATTTGGTTCAGGATAGTTGGAAATTTCCAGTGAAGGGTTCACCTTTCTTCATCTGGGAAGAAAAATTTAGAAGACTAAAATCTGTTCTTAAATCATGGGCCAAATCCCTCCCCACCCCTGAAAAAGAGAGAAAGAAAACTCAAGACAGAGTTTCTCAGCATCATGCTCAAAGTGAAGATGTAGAAATCACTAAAGACGTTTTAGATAAGGAAGCTGAGCTTTAGCAAATCTTCCATAAAGCCTGCCTTTCGGAGGAAGAGCATTGGAGACAAAAGTCTAAGAGTTTATGGCTTAAATATGGAGACATAAACTCTACCTTCTTTCACAAACAAGCTCAAGCCAGAAAGAGCTTCAATTCTATTTTAGAAATGAAAGAAAGTAACTCGACTCACAAATACTTTGGGAGCATAAAGAGAGCAGATTTCAATCATTTTAAAAATTTCTACAGAGAAGAGGGAGTGACTGACCCAAACTCTAAATTTTTGGAGGCGGTTCCTCCTAAGATCTCCCCTTTAATGAATCAGCATCTCAAAGCTAAGATCTCTATAAAAGAAATAAAAGATGCTCTCACCGACATGGAGCCCGACGAAGCCCCAGGCCCAGATGGCCTCACTGCAAGATTCCTCCAAACCTGTTGGAAGATTGTGGAGAAAGACCTCTACAAAATGACCTTGAAATCTCAAAATTTCCAGAAAATAGGGGGCAGCACTAACTCTGCCTTCCTTGCCCTCATTCCTAAGGAAAAGGGCGCTAAATAATTTTATCGGTTCCGCCCCATCTCTCTTCGTAATATTGGTTATAAATGAATCACAAAGGTGATTGAAAATAGGCTAAAAGGCATCCTCTCATCCATCATTCTGGAGAATCAAGGCGAGTTTGTTCAAGGGAGACAGCTTGTTGACAATTTCATCCTAGTGCAAGAGGAAATTCATTCGAGCCAATTTCGCAAATAGAAAGGTATGGTAATTAAAATAGACTTGGAAAATGCTTTTGATCGTGTCAGACTTAGCTTTCTTTGGGAATTTTTGCAAAAAATTGGCTTTGGAATGGGCTTTATAAAATGGATCCGTGCTTGTATTGTCGATCCCTGGATCGCTCCCTTGGTGAACGAGAGAGCAGCTCGCTTTTTCAAAGCTTCAAGAGGGCTTAGGCAGGGTTTCCTTCTCTCTCTGCTTCTCTTTGTCCTCCATGTTTCTATCCTGAGTTTCTATCTTGATCAGAAATTGGTTAATCAAGAGATCTTGGGGCCCAACATAGCGAGAGGGGTAAAAAATGTAAATCATACTTTGTTTGCTGATGATACCCTCTTGTTAGGGGCTGCCTCTGTCAGATCTTCCATAAGGTTTAAGGAGGTTTTGGACGATTACAGTGGAGCTACAGACAACAGTTTAAGCAAAGGTAAGTGTAAAGTTTTTTGTTGGAATATCTCTCCCTCCATTCTTTCTGCCATCTCCAAAATTCTTGGCTTTACTGCCTCCCTTAGTTGGACCTCTTTTATCTATCTGGGCCTTCCTATCTTCCGTAAACTGGCTTATAGCAGAGACTGGATCCCTCTGTTGGACAAATTCAAGGCAAAAATTCAAGCATGGGGATTCTCATGGTAAAACCTTGCCGACAAAACTGTCCTCATCAAATCTGTTCTCAATAGTCTCCCCATCTTTCAATTCTCTGTAATCCTATCCCCCATTGGCATCATCAAAAAAAATGGAAGCCTTCATACGCAAATTCTTCTATAAAGGGGGCGATCACAATGACAGGAAAATCCCTTTGGTAAGTTGGGAGAAAATTTGTAAGCCTCAGAATGAAGGAGGCCTAAATTTCAAAGATCTCAGCCTCCAAAACACAGCCATGGGAGCCAAGATTTTCTGGAGAATCATTGGTCCACACCCAGGTTGGGCGCAAAGAGCTTTATGGAGGAATTATTTCACGGGGAAGCGGAAAAGATGCCTGGACACCTCACTGCCCAACACAAGATCGCAATTGATCAAACTCTGTCACAAAGTAGCTCCTTCAATCAGAGACAGAGCTTATTAGATACCTGGCAATGGAAAAGAAGTTAGGATATGGGACGACAGCATCATGATACATCCCCCATTATTGAGCTACAGTTCTCTGCAAGAGTTGTGATCGTGGTTGGATAGAGCAGGTTGCGTTTCACTATGGGACATTTCGCTGTGGGCTGGAAGCAACTGGCTACATTGGATACTTCCACCTGTTCCTCCAGAGTTGATACAAGATCATGATCTCCTCCTCACTCTGCTGAATGGTAAGGCACCTCTGTGCGTTGGAAGGAAGGACGCCCGTGGTTGGGGAGCTGCCCCAGGGCTATATACTATTGCGTAGGGGTATAAAAGCCTCCAAGAATGTCCACATGTCCCTCCATACCCTGATGTGTGGAAGGGGCTCTGGAATTACAAAACCATGCCAAAGGTTGACTCATTCTGCTGGTTGTTATGCCACAAAGGAATTTTAACAGAAGACAAATTGAAGAAGAAAGGGTTCCAAGGTCCCTCACAATGCCACTTGTGCTGTGACAGTGAAGAGAATGCTCAACACATTATCTTGGACTGCAAATATTCAAAAGAAATCTAGCAGAACCTCTTGAGCCATTGGAAAATAGAATTCATCTTACCTATGTCTATCTCTGACTTATTTTCAAACTGGCGAAACTTCTACCTAGAAACGCTCCCAAAAAACAAAATTTTTAAAGCTGCATGGCTCTCCTTGCCGAAATTTATTTGCTGGCAAATCTGGCTTGAGATAAATAGAAGAGTCTTCAAACATGAAAGCTTAAATCCGTAGTTCACCATCATAAAAATAAAAAGTCTATGGAAAGAAAGTCTAGGGGAGCATTTGTCGGACTCGAATCTAAGTCAGCAAGACTTAGACTGGGGTGCCTCGTTGGATCTCCAATTCTCTGGCGAAACAAGGCAACATAAGGATACAAAAGAGTGGCAATTCAGAGGGAAGGAGAATGAATTATCTGATTTTCTCATCAGGCAATCTAGATACACTCTATTCTTCGATGGGGCAACGAAAGGCAACCCCAGATTGGCTGGGGCAGGAGGAATTATAAAGAATCAGGATGGCAGAATTGTGACTAAGTTCGCTTGGGGATTAGGGAAATCTACCAGTATTCAAGCTGAAGCCTTGGCACTTCTTCAAGGTCTCAAGCAAGAAAAGGCCATTGGTCTATCAGATGTTAGTATTATAGTAGATTCTTAGACCATTATTAAAGTATTATTGGAGGATTCCTCTCCTACAGATCTTAGATTGGCAAGAGTGATTACAAGAATCAGAATTCTGGTGAAATCTTTCTAGACTGCAAATTTCCTTCATGTATTGAGGGAGAACAATAAATATGTTGATCTGGAAGCCAATAGGGCAGTGCCACTTCCCACTGGCTCTCTCTTGAAAGATGGAATTGAGGAGTGGGACTCCATTCCATAATTTTTTTTATGTTTTACTGCATTATACTGAAATAGTTTGTTTGTATGTTTAAGACAGGAAAATTAATGGAGATAGATTCTCTAGCCTTGAGTAAAAAACGTGGATCTCCAAATTTTGGGGCCTATGATTAGTTAGTGGAAGAAATTTTAAGGGCTGTGCCTGACTTATTGTAACAGGTGAAAGGCATTTTGGCCAGTATCTAATATAAATCCATATCCATTTTTGTAAAAAAAAAATACACAAGGATAAAGGTAGATCCGATTTGATCTGATCCAATCTTGATCCCCAGAGGAGATTGTGATTCTAATCTTGATGGCACAAGAACAAGTAAATTCTTCTTGGAACAAGGGTTGAATCAATTGACAATGGCCATGCCGCCATGCGATATATGTTTCCAGGATGTCAAGTAATCACATACCAATCAATCTCAATAGAATGTAACATCAACACAACTCTTAGCTCCATTATGCAGATCTCTATCTATACATAACAAACAATCTCTATCTCTGGCAAGAATATAGTCTACAAAAACTCTCAAAATGCAAGGCACCACCGTAATCACATCATAAAAAATATTTCGACACAACAATCTCCCTCTATAAACTTCTGTCATTGGTTGTCTCCTCGAAGCAATCAGAAAGAAGGCTAAATATTGCACGCTCACAAAATGACACACCAGTGCCTATACACACACATTGAATAACGAGTTTCTGTGACATTCAACTCGAATGGAAAAACTAAAAAAAAACTAAACTCAAAAAAATACTTTCTCCCTTATTTCCCTCAGCCCAAGAGGGGCCAAGGTCCACGCCTGTATGGGCTCTGATACCAAGATAAAATCTATGTATGCACACTATATGACATTAATGAAAAACATTACATATATATACATGAAGTATAGTCTCAACATAGGAAAACTATCTTGGACACACAATAAGGCGTTCGAGAGAATATCTTAACTACACAACAAGCTAGGAATATATAGATTTAGCTACCTCCTATGATATAGGAACAAACCCCTTACATATATAGTCAACAACGCAGACAAGTGAGAATTACATATTCCAACAAATAACTAGTCTTATTATTTATTGGACAACTAAATTATAATAAGTTTTCTCAACATAAACAAAAAAAATTAAATAAATTTCTATTATTTTTTATATCAAATATAAATATTTTTTGTAAAATATAATATGATTAAATTGTTAATTATAAAAACTACTACACTTTACACATACAAAAATTCTCACACTAACCATCAAGTCATTTTAATTCACACATGCTTCCCTTTCTCTTCATGTTTATGTCTGAGTACCACTCTTTCCCCACTACCTACCCATTGTGCTCCTTCCCACTACCTACCCCCTGTTAGGTTGAAGTGTGTAATTATGTGTATAAGAAGTATAAAGGTGGGCATGATGGGATAAAATGTAGAGATATGTGCATTTAATGAGAAAAAACAAGCTTAAGTTTGAATATTTATTTTCAGTGTTGCTTCTTCAAGTGCGTTAGTTCATATTTTATTTGTAGTGTAGTGGTTTTAAGTTAGTTATGTCATGTTTTAGGATTTCAAAAGCATAATTTTGTAATTTTTTTCCATGATGCTTGAATTTAACTATCGATATATAATATTAAATAAAATATAACTAGTTGGGTTTAAAACAATATTAAAAAAATCAAACATAATATTTGTATAGATAATTATATCTATTAAATATTTTTAATTTTGTCATGTACATATCTGTGCACATAGTTATTTAACTTTTTATTTATTTTGTAGAAAATCTACATAGATTTGAGTGATCTTGTAATATGTTAGAAAAAATATCTAATTCTATTTTACAAATTTCAAAAACCAATTACAATTTCACAATGAGATAAATAAGAAAGATAAATAATATCAATCACATAACATAAGGGTTTACGAGGAGAAAGTCTCAATTAAAAGCCACATTCTTTGTGCATAGCATAAAGTCAGGAACATGAAACAATACAATGTTTCTCTTAGGCTTGAGAGTTCTCTACACTATTTCTTATTGTCTCACACTCATATAAGCATGTTTGGTCCAATATTTAACCGCTTATTTTCCTCTACCTAACCATACTTGATCACGTATTCCTAGGCTAATTGAGCCACTATTAATTTGGAAATCCCCATCAATCGATTGAGCAATACAACCAAGGTGTCCTAATGATCTCATGCATGACATGTAAATTTTTTTAATTATACAATTGATAGTTCTCTTCCCTTTAACTCCAGTCTCAACAGGGCGTTTCTCAAAACTCACATGTAACAACTATTTATACCAAATCATCAGTTATCTGATTGATCACTGCATGTGAATTAAATAAGATTTAATTCACTGGAGCTATCACTATCTCATCTCTTAGTTACAACTAGTTAAACTCTTTTTAGCTCAAATAATTGAGTTTACTAATTACAACTCAAATTAAACTACAATTGGAAACTCTAAAACTTAGGGAGAACTTTGCATTCCTCTAGTTTGACCCTCAACTCAAATTCACTGAGCTAAATACATCATATAAACTCATTTAAATAATACAAATTTTCATAAGATGTGGAATTAAAATTGCTTTGTAATTTAATTAAGGAAAAATTAAATTACAAGCCATTTCCTGTCATCATTTCAACACTCCCTCTCAAAAACAAAGGGATTGTCTGCTGCCCTAATCCTACCTCTGTGGAACTCAAATTTTCCTCTTAAAAGTGCCTTCGTCAAGATGTCTACATCTTTCTCCTCCATGGGAATGTACTCTAATGACATAATCCATCTCTCCACACAATATCTGAGATGGTGATACCAAATAACAATATGTTTGGATCTGTCATGAAAAACTAGATTAATCGAGAGTTTGATGCAACTCTGGTTATCACACTAAACTACTGTCAAATCCATCTGTCAACCATGAAAACAAACTAGTATGTTCCTCATCTAGATGGCCTCACATGCTACCTGAATGGTTGCCATTTAGTCCACATCTAATGAATTAACTACAAATGATCTCTGTTTCATGTTGTACCAAAAAATTATTGTTGATCCTATGCTGAAGATGTCCCCTAATGTGCTCTTCTTGATAAATGGACCCCCTTCCCAATCTACATCAATGAATCCTTGAAGCTTCACTCCCTTTATCCATATGTACCATATATCATACTTTATCGTGCATATGAGGTATCTCAACACAGACTTTCCTGGCTTCCAAAAGAGCTTGGTAGGATTAAACATAGCTTGACCAAGTTGGTTAACCATGTAACATATGTCTGGTCACCAAATACATGAGTGAACCCACAAGATGCTTTTAGATTCTATCATCTAATAGTTCATATAAATTAGCATCCTTTTTCCTCCAGTTTCCTGCTAGAGGAGTCTCTATGGGTTTTCTTCCCTCCATGTGTAACTTCCTGAGAATCTTGTTGGCATACGTTCCTTGAGATGGAAATAGCTCCACATCTCTCTACCAAATTTGAAATCCTATGAAATAGTGCAATAGCCCTATGTCCTTCATCTGAAATTATCTTGCAAGATCCTATTTACATGACATGATGAGATGCCCATCAACTATCAATATCAAATCATCTACATAACGTACAATTGTGATCAAAACATTACCTTCTACTACAATATGGTAAAAATTTTCATCCTCTTCACTCTTGGTGAAGCTTAAACCAGTGAATTAGTTATCAATCTAGGTGTACCAATAACGAGTTGATTGCCTCAGCCCATACACTTCACAAGGCGTTTTCTTCAGCCCATGAAATGCTCTCTTGAATATGCACAGATGTGACTATTTGTCTAGGGTCTCACACAATTTCGGCTACCCAATGTACACATCTTCCTCAATCCCCCCCCCCCCCAAAAAAAAATGAGGAATGTTGACTTTACATCCATCTGATGTATCTTCCATCCCATATGTACTGAAAGTGAAATGATGGATCTGATTTATGAGTACCTCATGACTGGTGCAAATGTCTCATTGTAATTAATCCCCTCCACCTGAGAAAATCCTTTGGCCACAAATCTAGCGTTTTGTTTCTCCACATTCCCATTTGTTGTTTTCTTCACCTTGTAGACCCACCTGGATCCTACAAATGACTTCCCCTCTAGTCTTGGGACAACTTCCCATGCACTATTTTTGATAATGGAGGCATACTCCTCAACCATGGGATCAACCCAAACTAGTTGTTACACTTCTTCCTCAGAAGAAGATAGCTTTATACGTACATTCTTTCTCATAAGATCCATGTAGCTAGTGTAGCGCTCTAGGGACCTTCTCCATTTGTGTTTTTATGTGCGTTCTCCCACATTCTCTCTAGCATCAAGCACCAATCTAACAACATCTTTGTACAGTTCGTTCCATCTCTCAATGGGTTTGCATGAGTGTGTTCTTCCACTCTCTGCACTTCTTCTTATGGCTACTCGACATCTTCAACTTGTCCTTTTGGAGCCAAGAGCTCCTCAACTGCATGCAACAAAAAATCCCTCTTAAGGGAATTATGCATCGCCTTCTCTTCATCGAATTTTACATCTCTTGTAACAACTTTCATCCTATGTGCTGGAAAGTACACCCGATAGTTTTGAGGCATATCATTGTACCCAAAAAATATCCTCAACTCATTTTTTGGCTCTATCTTCTTACTCAAATATTTGGTTACATGGAAATAAACGAAAGAACCAAAAATTTTAAAATGTGGAAAATATGGTCTCTTACCTAAAAATTATTCCCATGGTGTACTCACCCCAAGTATCAGATGAGAAATTCTATTTTGCACAAATATTGTTGTGTTACATGCTTCTACCCATAGATGCAATGATAGGCCCTAATCATGCAACATTTCTCACATTGCTCCTATAATAGTTATGTTCTTCGTTCACGCAACCCCATTTTATTGTGGGTTATGAGGTGCTATCAATTCCCGTTGAATTCCTTTTCAAGAACACAAGTTCTTGAATTTTTTAGATACATATTCTCCACAATTTTTATTTCTCAAAGCCTTCACCTTCTTCGGTGTATATTTCTCGACAAGTGCTTTGAACTTATAAAACTTTCGGAACATCTCATCTTTCTTCTACATGAACAATGTAATATCCCTATTTTTCTTCTTTTAATTAGAAAGTTAAGAATCTAAAAGGTTAAGTGGACCTAAAGGAAAACTGTATATGAACATATTATTTTGAATTAAATAAATATGAAATTTAATTATTGTACAAAGACTAGAGTAAATTGGAAACCTGGATTTCAAATACATGGGGATGGAATAAAATCCTAAGATTTTCCCAAAATTCTCCAAAAATACTTGGAGAATAAAATAAAATAAAATAAAAATATTAGATGGGAGATAAGAGTCTAATATATTTCTCAGTAAAATGGAAAGTTACTGAGAAGAGGTAAAATAAAACTAGAAAGAGGAAAAAGCTAGTTTTAAAGAGCTTTTTTGGAAAAAAAAAATAAGCCTAGGATAAGGGAAACAACATTCCAAAAATAAATGGACGCAGTTATGGAAATAGGCTGAGGGAAATAAATCTCACATAATGTATTCCTAGTGTGAAATAGGTTGTCTACATTCTAGAGAAATTAATCTCTGCTCGGGAGAGAGGTGTGGAATAAGCTCAAGGTTGGGAGGAAAATATTATTTATTACAATGGTATGCACATTCTGTGAAGTTTATATTCAATACAACTGTGAGTATCTATTATCTACTTCTGTAAGGAATGTAGATAAATTTTAAATTACAGATTTTGAATTGAAATTATTTAATTTAAATCTTATAGGTTTTGTGTATTATACAGTGTCCTAATTCAATGAATTAAATGTCATATGTATTTGACATAATTTGACCATAGATGAAAATAGTTAATCTTTCTATGCTCTTACATAGACATAGTAGTAATTAAGGGTAAGCAAAGAAAATTTCTAAACCCTTGTTAGGGTCTAAATCTGTTGCTTGAAGCCCATAAATTATATCTAAAAAATTACTAGTTGAATTTACAATACATGTATGAATAAAATATATGTGTTACTTCAACAATAGAACTAGTAAAAGAGTATCAATAAACATATAATTCCAAGCAAGACATAATCTAGGTATATTTCATGTACTATAGTATATCTTGGAATTAATTTCACTGAGTATTAAAATTAGATTTAGAACAAGAAATAATTTTCATTCACTTTCATCGAGAAAGGATTACACAATTCTATTTATAAACTTAGTAATACTGATAAATACATATTGTAGAAAAGTATGGAACTATGTTAAAACCTTCTGTACATTTAATAGTTACATTCGAATAAAAAACTCAAGTGGAATGGAGTCACAACAGTCATAATAAAATTATTATAAAAATGTTATCAAACATAATTGTACTTTCAAGTACATTAGAGTCCTTGTCCAATTATCATATACAAGTTATAAAGATAAATTTTGGAAGGTGGACTCAAATAGGGGAGAGCTTCCATTGATATGGTGCCCAACCTGGAAGAGGAAGGGAGAGATGATTAGGTACTTTAACTGCTAATCATCAATATTCATCTTTTAAGATAAAAATGTTAGAACAAACCCGAAACAAATCAAAGGATAAGAGTTAGGATTGTTCTAATAAAATTGAAAAGAATAAAACTTAAAAGAAACAAAGGGATTAATAGTCCCTGTGTAATTAATTTACAGAGTGAAATTTCTTCGTGTGCAGATAAAACAAATAAATTTTAAATCACCAGTAGTTGAATTAGATCATAGTTACTATGTACTAGAAATTAATGTGATAAAGGGAATAACTAATATATTGAACTGAAGGAAGAGGTATTCCGACAATGGATCAATATCGTTCAGAATGGTTGTTGCATATGACCATATGGGAAGAAGAATTCCCATGTTATTCTATAAAAAATAATTAAAATGAATTAATTTTTAATAATTAAAATTCAAAATTAATGAGTTCATAAACAATTATCTTACTGATATAAAATACTACAATAATTAGAAACCTTAAGAGCAATTATAATTAAAATGTAGAAGGGCTCTTATACCGACATCGTCAAATTGTCTCTTACCAGAGGAAATCTGAATGGCTTGAAAATCACACTCTGTATGCAATTTCTGTGTTATATAAATGAAATTTTGTCATGACTCTATCAACTAGAAAGAATGGAAAAATAGAGGCAAGACGAAATGAAAGAAAAGAATACCTACCTATAAAAATGACTACAAAAATGAAAGACATATAAATGAATTATATGCAATATTAACCATTGTTATGTAAATAAGTAACACACTCCCTCATCTAATTTAGACTAAAAGGAATAAGATAACGAACAAGGTTGAAATTTTAGATCACAAGAAATCATTTACAAAATTATCAGGACGAATAAGAAAAAATAAAATTTTGTCTATGTTAACAAACTAATTAACCCCGTAAATATACCAATAAACAACTTCGAAATTCATAAGGGTATGAGGGAAATTACCATCTCTGTAGGTAGATAAGAAATTAAAATAAATTTTTATAAAACCCAATAGAATTGGAATCTACTTCCAATTTGAATGCATTGAGGAATTTATAAATTCATATCTCAGAAAAAATTTAGAACATTGGGTCGTTCTAATTTTCTACCCAGTATTCATAAATAAAGGTGAATGGTAATAACTCAGCTCTATATGATTCGGGTGAATCACGTTTAGAAGGTAGCGATAGAGAACATTCAATAAACATGAAACTTCATTCGGAAAGAAAATATGTAAATATGCTTTGAAATAAAAATGTCATTTCATAAATAGTAATTAAATTCTAGACTTCTCAGCACATAAGAACACAACGAATAATCAAATTCGTTGAGGGAATTCTAGTTGCATAAATCTAACTATGAATTCTGAGGCTAGGATTCTATGTATGAATCCAAGTAATCTCAACAATGGAGCCCAAAAAAATGAATTACCTTATTCACGTTGCTCTGAGAGGAAAACATTGAGGAAGAATATGAGTTCGAACCTCTGCTCCATCATTATCAAACCAGCTCCAAAAATAGAAGAAAATAGACATCAACGCCTTAGAAATAAGCCACTTCGAGGGGGAAACCTCCTTTACATTACATAAATTAACAATTCTTGGATGATATAAATGACAAAACCTCCTTTATATATATAGGAGTCCATGGGGTCACAATATAATCCTAGCCCACCTAACAATAATAATGTAAGGGCACAATAATAACAATATGGGTGTTACAGGGGTACACCAATAAAAACAAGGGGGGCTAATTTAACATAATAAATGACTATACTATTAATATAGCGACCTAAAATGTCCCTCTCCTTCAAAAAAATGTTGTCCTCAACGCTTGATTATTTCTTGATGCTTCTGTATAAAATTATCATCCTCCCATGTCGAACCTTCGACGGGAAAGTTCTTCCACTTGCTGAGACACTCTTAAATTGATTGATTTTTTACTTGTCGATTTCTTGTTTCTAGGACTTCTTCAGAACTTATTTCACTGTGATGTTGATCTTCTTATTGTTTCATTTGATTCTACATCAAATTTAGGTTATCCTTTTAGAGAACTTGTTGTTGATGCCCGATGTGATCTTCCACTACTTAATTATCCATATTATTTTTCATTTTATCCATCAAACCATTCAAATTAGCCTTAATTTTGTCTTCTAAAATATTTATTTCATCTTTGATTGGTCTTTGTAAGATTAAAATTTGTTGCACTTGGTACCGTAATTTTGATATTGCATACTGCAATTATTCCTCTTCATGTGTCATCGTATAAATTTCTGAGGGTTTAATGAATATGGAATTATTTTTGGGAGCCACTATCGAACCCAATACTGATAAATTTTTTTAATATTCCCTTGGAATCACTTCAAACTTATTTTTCAAGCAAACGTTATGAAATTTAAAAGGAACAAATACATGCATTTTTCTTACTTTTGAGGGCTCAATATTGAAACTGACGTATCTTTGTAATTTTGAATCTTCAATATCTTCAATTCAGAACTATATTATCCCTCTGAAGCTTCTTTCTAATGCCATATATTTGACCTAATTTGGATTATTCAAGGAAAATTTATGCCCAATCTCCCACAATGACCTAATTATGGAATGGTTCAGTAGAGCGAACTTGTATAACATGCCATGTATCAATTTTTCATCCTTCGGCTCTAAAATTGATATGAAGGACTAAATTATGTGTGCTTGTAGCCACTTTTTACATAATTCCAATCCGATGCTCAGAGAGAGCGTTATGATGATTTTCCCAGAGTCACCTCTTTGAGATGAAATTCAGGAGCTTGCAAAAACCCTAACTTCCACAGATGATATCTCAAAAAATATTGCGAACCAAGATCTAAAATTCTTATAAGAAGTTACTGAGGATTTCGGCTTCACGTGATAGAAATTTCAGCTTCTTCACCTTCGTGTAAATAAATTTATAGTGAAAATTCCATGATCACCTTTTTTTAGATGAAATTTAGGAGCCTGAACAAACCCTAACTTCCTCAGATCATATTGCTACAAATATTGCAAATGAAGATCTAAAAGTTTTATAGGATTTTTTTCATGATTTCAGCATTGCATGCTAAAAATTTTAGCTTTTGAATCTTTGTAGAAAATAATTTATAGATAAAATTCCATAATGACCTGTTTGGAGTTGCAAAACCCTAGAATCGAAAGCTTTGATAGCAAATGTCATGAAAATAGCTCCAAAAATAGAATAAAAGAGAGATAAACACCTTAGAAATAAGCCACTTCGAGGGTGAAACCTATTTTACATTACATAAATTAACAATTCTTGGATGATACAAATGAAAAAACCTCCTTTCTATATATAGGAGTCCATGGGGTCACAATATAATACTAGCACAATAATAAAAATATTAGTGTTACAGGGGTACACAAATAACAATAAGGGGAGCTACTTTAACATAATAAGGGACTAGACTAATAATATAGGGACCTAAAATCCATGACAACGGGACTCTGTCAAAACAATAAAATCCATGGTCAATTTTCTAAACTAAATTGAAAGTAAAATATCAAAGAATAACAATAAAAAAAATGAGTAAAGGAAATTACCGTTTCAATTGGGAAATGTTCGAATAAGTTATGAGGGTAAGTGTAAAAACGTATTCATTGGACGCTATAAAATCAAGACGAATGTCGAGGGGGAGAAGTCCATTTTATAGCAATTCATTCCAAAAACGCAGACAACAGATTCCACATCTGTGTAAGAAATTATCCATCTCTATGCTAGAAAAAATTTGGAAATGAAGAGGCTCAGTCAACACAATGTAAATAAATTAGGAAAAATGATAATTTCTTAGGGTTTTTGAACACATTGATGCGATCAGGAAGGACAATATGACCATTGTGAAGCCCATGTGACCAACACGTCTAAAAGTACCACAGTTATTGTAGGAAGGAATCGAGGCAGGAATGGCTGGCGGTAAAGGTGTAGTGCTATGGTAAGATCCCCATCGTAATCTCTATTGCAAGTCACGTACAATAGAGCATTTATCACCTCCATTAAATTGAATTCTACATCTAAATGGAAACGATAATATGAAATTTTTTGGGTTAAAAATAACTAAATTAGCATTAATAACAATTGCAAAGTGGCATGTATTCGTTATCTCTATAGTAGTACATGTAATACATATTAATCATGTTTAACATGGTTAAGTTAAATCTCTATCAACCTTTAGAAAAGTCCAATTAGGTGTGTATATATTCACATGTATTAAATTAAATGTGACATATATCCAATTCATTGTATATGAAAGGTGGGAATTGGAATGAAAAATTCGAATTAGTGATGGGTTAATAGAAATAAAAGAGTTGTAAAGATTCATAATCCTATTAATCCAATCCTATAAGGGTTCATGAATTTAAAGAAGTTAATTATATGTTGAATCATGAAATAAAAGAGGTAAAGTTTAAATACCATTAAGGGAATGGTAAAGTAAGAATTATAATTGAAGTATAGTTTTGAAGTCAATAAAATGAAGAGCATAGGACTTGTTATAATTTTATCACCAAGGTAAGTATAACCTTAGGAAGAGAAATTAAACTAAAATGGGGAACTTCTTGGTGCCAAATACAGGTGTCATGGATGTATAACGAAATTTAATTAATAGAATTTCCTTCTGTGAGAAAAAAATGTGGCTATCATAAAAAATATGAGATAAGATGTTTACATGGATCAACCTAGTCAATAAATTAGAATCCATGAAAATACAAAGCTATATGAAGTATGAGGTTGCGAAAAATTAAAACAAAAACAGTCCTCAAGTTGACAATGTTATTGTTACCAAAGTAAATGATGACTATGGTAGGTTAGACCACTCCTTTAAAGTAGAAATAGTGTAAAAGAAAAAAATTGGGTATGTTGGAGATGTTAGAAATGGTATCAGAGCCCATGTTGAAAACACTGGGCCTATGTGTCCCAACACAGAAAACAAAATTTATGCTGCTGTGAAAAATAAGCAAATAATTTCTTCTTCTTCTTCTTCTTCTTCTTTTAATTATTTTTTTTCAGAATTTTGTGGACTAATTAAATTCTGTATACAATGATTGAAGTGCAAGAACAATACAACTATTGCTATGAATAACGAAGGAGATTTGTATGTGGATCTAGGGGTGTGGGAGACCCACCAGATTAAAATGCTCAATTTCTGGACATGATAAGAAATATGCAACATGAAATGATTCAGCTAAGGCCTAGCAATGAACGATTGTTCCAATCGAGTCATGAGCAAGAGAGGTTGATCAGGGAATTAACCTCATGGTCTATTCATGAGTGTGAAGACTATAAAAAAAACAGAAAATAAGTTGAAACTAACTCAAAAGGCTCTGAGGGTGGGGAAGCATCTAGAGATAATTCCAGAAATAAAAAGTAGTTGTAAGGGGAATTCTGCAAAATCAAACCTCCAAATTTTTCTTGTGAAAAGGAGGAGGATCCAGAAGCATGGCTCCTGAACATGGTCAAATACTTCCAGTTATATGAATACAAAATTAATTTGAAATCCAGATTAGCAATTTACCAATTGTAGGGTAAAGCCACCCTTTGCTGGGAAGAAACAAAAATGGTCCATGCGTTGGATGAAACAACTGTTACCTGTGAAAAATTTCAAGCCATGTTCAAGTCTAGATACGTGAGTGAGAGGTATTATGATGATATATCAAAGGAATTTTATGAGTTTAGATTAGGACAACTCACAATTGATGAGTTTGTTGCCAAATTTACAAATGTGCTTCGCTATGTGCCTTATATAAGAGAAGAAAAGGTCAAAGTACAACAATTTTTGAACTTCCTAACTACTATCTAGAAAGAAAGAATGGAATTTGATAATAAAAAAACAATGGATGAAGTTGATCGAAAATAAAAATTATGCTATCAATAGTTTAAAGGAAGAAATGATCAACTAAAAAAATAGCAAAATAAAGAGAAAGAGAAGGGCGACTGAAACATAAAACGATCAAAACCGGCATATATGAAAAAATTTGGGTAAAACCACCAGAGAAAGAAATTTAACAAGAGTGGAGAAATCCAACCAGCGCAATCACATACTGCTTATGAAAAAATGGAGACAAACAACAAAAGGGAAAGTATTGTAAAAATGAAAGAACCATTAAAGTGATGGGGTTGTGGAGAACGTCACATGTTATGTGATTGCTGGCATAATAAAAGAACAAACAAAGCACTCAAGCAGTATGATGGGTAGCAACAGTAAATGACATTACGCAGAACATTCCTAGGATCAGTGTTGCATTGGAAGATCGACAGGCTGAACACCAATAAACCATGATAGAAATTGAAGGCATGATTGTTGAACAACCTATTTCTGTTTTAATAGATACAGAAGAAAATTTAAGTTATGTCATTCCATAGATAGTGACAAAATGTAATCTAAAATCAGAAAAATTTCAGTAAGCATGCTTAGTGTAGTTATCTACAAGAACAAAAATAAAATTTACCCATACACTTCCAAAAACTATTGTAAATTTAAATGGATATGAAATTTAACTTCATTTAAATATTTTTCATCTAGGCTTCTATGATATGTTAGTAGGAATGGAATGGTTGGAGAAATAGAAAGAAATAGTAAATTTCTTATAAAAAACAGTACATTGAATGGATGATGAAGGAGAATTTGTGATAGTAAAAGGAAAACCAAAACCAATATTTATTATAAAAATTTCTGCATTATAGTTAAAAAGTGAAACAAGAAAAGGTTTTCAAGTGTATGATGTATAAGTGGAAGAGTTGGGACAGCAAGAAGAAAAAAAGGTGATAGAAAACTTACCAATTATTAGAGAGTTGAAGGATGTATTTCCAGAATAAAACCCCCATCTACCCCCTAAAAGAGACATTTATTTTTTAATTGAGCTAATACCAGGAGCTACACCTTTTTCTAGGGTGCCCTATAGAATGAGTACTCCTAAACTACTATAACTTAAACTACAATTACACACATTATTAGACAAAGGGTATATAAGACCAAGTGTGTCTCCATTGGGAGCATCGATGTTGTTTGTCAAAAATAAAGATGGCACATTTAGAAAGTGTATATATTACAAAAAAATCAGTAAGTTAACTATTAAGAACAGATATCCTCTCCCAAGGATAGATGAACTATTTCATCAAGTAAGAGGAGCTACTATATTCTCTAAAATTGATTTGAGAACAAGATATCACCAACGCAGAGTCCAAGATGAAGACATCAACAAAACATTATTCATAACTATATATGGAAACTATGAATTTTTATTCTTACCCTTTGGACTTACAAATTCCTATGCTATGTTCATGTGTTTAATGAGTAGTGTTCTGCATAAATATCTAGACAAATTTGCATCAGTGTTCATTGATGACATTTTAGTGTACTCCAAATATGAAGAAGAACACCAATAACATATCAAGATAGTAATACAAAAAATCATAGAACATCGGTTATATGAAAAACTCAAAAAATGTGAATTTTACAAAAATAAAACTAAATATCTGGGTTATGTGATTTCAAAGGATGGATTAGTAGTAGATCCAGAATAGGTAGAAGAAATCATGAATTGGCTTGTACCTACAAATCTTCCAACAATACGGTCATTCATGGATACTACCATAGGTTTGTTGAATGATTTTCAACACTAGCCTATCATATTGCTTCATTGTAGAAAAAAGGAGTAAAGTTTGAGTGGAAAGCAAAGTGTCAAAGTAGTTTTGAGCAACTAAAACATAAATTAACTATTTCCCCCGTATTGAAAATTATTGATCCAAACAAAGAATTTGTAGTGTGTACAAGTGTTTGTGTAGAAGGGATAGGAGGAGTATTACTGCAACATAATTCAGTAATAATGTATGAGTCAAGAAAACTTAAGAAAAATGAACATAATTATGATGTCTATGATTTAGAATTGGTTTATTCTATACATGTATTAAATATGTGGAGACATTATTTGTTGGAAAGAAGTTCATATTAATGACAGATCACATAAGCTTGAAATACTTCTTTCCTCAACTACATGTAAATGTTCGACAAGCTAGACGGTTAGATTTCCTTAGTGAGTTCGATATGGAGATAAAACACGTTAAAGGAAAGGAAAAAAACATTGTTGATTCTTTGAGTAGGAATTCTAATCAAATTTTGACATATGCAAGGAGTAGTGAAAATTTTTATTTAGAAGAACAGATTCATGAAGTGTTGATGAAAGATCAACAATATGTAAAATTTCAAGAGAAATTATAGCAAAATGAAGTTGTGGGATATATCATAAACCAGAAAGGACTGATTTATTATACACAAACACTATATATTCCTAAGGTGAAATATTTAAAACTGGAAATTTTAGATGAGTACCATAAGAGACCTTATGCAGGTCATCCTGGTTATTAAAAAATGACTTCATCATTAACTAAGAAGATGTTTTGGCCAGGTATGAAAAAATATGTAGCTAATTACTTAGCAAGGTGTTTAGAATGTCAGGAGGTAAATGTAGAACATCAATATCCTACGGGACTATTGAAGCCTCTCCCTATACCAGAATGGAATTGGGAATTGGTTTCAATAGATTTCATTACTAGATTTCCACAAACTAAGTATCAACATGACTTTAAAATGGTGGTACTGGACACTTTAACTAAAGTCGTACACTTTTTACCAGTGCAATCTAATTTTGGCACAAATTAAGTAGCCAATTTTTTTATGAAAGAAATCATGAAATTACATGGAATTCCGAAAATGATTATATCTGACAGAGATGCCAAATTTACTTCAACATTTTGCAAATATCTATTTGGAGGAATGGCACAAAGTCAGTTTTAGTATCGGTTACCATCCTTAAATAGATGGGCAGACTGAAAGAACCAATTAGATTTTAGAAGACATGCTGTGCATGTATGTGATGGACAGACCCACAAAGTTGGAATATTTTCTACATCTCACAGAATTTCCTTATAACAATATTTATCAATATTATATAAAGATGAGTCCTTTTGATGCCTTGTATGACATAAAATGCCACACTGTGCTCAGTTGGAGTCAACCAGAGGATAAGTTGATTCTTGGACCTGATGCACTACAAGAAATGGAACAAATGGCGAAGAAGATTCAACAAAACATTAAAACAACTCAAGATCGTAAAAAGAGTTATGCAAACAATAAAATAATTCACAGAGAATTGAAAGTGGGAGATCATGTTTATTTGAGGATTAAGCCTCACAAAAGTACATTATATGCTGGTATTTGAGCTAAATTAGCAGCACATTATTGTGGGCCATTTGAAGATTTATAGAGAGTGGGGCCAGTAACTTACAGATTATCCCTACCTAGTGATATTAAGGTTCATAATGCTTTCATTATTGAAAAAGTACGTACATGACCCTACTCATGTAATTGATTGGACTGTGATATAAGTGGAAATAGAAGGGGAATTTCTTCCAAATCCCCTTCGTATAGTGGAGTGGGAAGAAATCATGCTACAGAATAGAACATTAGCTAAGGTCAAAGTGCAGTGGAGGCACATTACACTTGAGGAGCTACCTGGGAGCTAGAAGATGAGATGAAAGAAAAATATCCATGATTGTTTGGGAAATAAACATAGGTACTTGCAACACTGAGGACAATTTTTTGTTTTAGAGGAGGAATATGTAATATCCCTATTCTTTTGCTTTTAATTAGATAGTTGAGAATCCCAAAGTTTAAGTGGACCTAAAGGAAAATATATGTGAACATATTATTTTGAAATAAATAAATGTGAAATTTAATTACTGTTCAAACAATAGAGTAAAATGGATACCAGGATTTCAAATCCATGAGGATGGAATAAAATCCTAAGACTTTCCCAAAATTATCCAAAAATCCTTGGAGAAAAAAATAAAATAAAATAAAAGTATTAGATGGGAGATAAGAATCTAATACATACCTTAGTAAAGTGGAAAGTTACTGAGAAGAGGTGAAATTAAACAAGAAAGAGGAAAAAGCTAGTTTCAAAAGAGATTTTGTGGAAAAAAAAAAGTAAAGCCTAGGCTAAGCGAAACACCATCCCAAAAATAACAGGATGTAGTTATGGAAAAATGATGAGGGAAAGCAAGCTTAAATAATACATTCCTATTGTGATAAGAGGTTGTCTACACTATGCAGGAATTGGTCTCTACTCGCGGGACAAGTGTGAAATAAGCTCAAGGTTGGGAGGAAAATATTCTTTATTACAGTGGTATGCACATTCTATGAAGTTTATGTTTTATACTACTATGAGTGTTTATTATCTAATATGGTAAGGAATGTAAATAAATTGCTAAATAAATTTTTTTGAATTGAAATCATTTAATTTAAATCTTATAGGTTCTATGTATTGTACAATTTCCTAATTCAATGAAGTAAGTATGTATTTTACATAAATTAACCATAGATGAAAATAGTTAATCTTTCTATGTTGTTACGTATACAAATTAGAAATTAAGGGTAAGCAGAAAAAACCTCTAAGCCCTTGTTAGGGTCTAAATTTGTTTCTTCAATCCAATAGATTATATCTGAAAAATTATTAGTTGCATTTATAGTACACGCATGATTAAAATATATCTGTTACTTCAACAAGAGAACTAGAAAAAGTGAATCAATAAACATATAATCCTAAACAGGACATAATCTAGCTATATTACATGTATTGTAGTATAGATTGGAGTTAATTTCATGGAGTATTAAAATCAGATTTAGAAAAAAAAAAATTCATTTACTTTCATCGAGAAAGCATTACACAATTCTATTTATAAAATTAGTCATACCGATAAAGACATACTGTAGAAATTTATGGAACTATGTTAAAACCTTCTATACATTTAGAAGTTACATTTGAATAAAAACGTCTAGGGGAATGGAGCCAGAATAGTCATAATAATATTACTATAATAATGATATCAAACATAATTTTACTTTCAATTCCATTAGAGTCCTTGTCTAATTATCACATACAAGTTATAAATATATATTCTACAAAGTGGTCTCAAATAGTTGAGAGCTTCCATTGATCTTGTGACCAACCTGAAAGAGGAAGGGAGAGATGATCAGGTACTTTAATGTAACACCTCCAGTTTAATGAAATTTTTTTTTTTTCTATAACATGAGATCCTGTTAGTATTTAATAATATCCCATAGACCTCATTGGTATTCCCTCGGAATACATTAAACCTATCTACTATAAGTTGTTCATTTTGTTCTAAATAAGATTCTATATTATTCTCCTTTGTTAGTGGTATACAAGCCTTGCCTATATGCTACATATTCCACTTATATCGATCTATACCCCATGTACTACTTGCATGTCTATCCGTTAGTAATATTAATTTTATGAATATATATATATATAGCACCTATATATATATATATATAACATATTTATATCCAAGACCTTTTCCATAGTTAACCAAATATTAATTCCATGAGTAAATATATATAGCACACACACACACACACATATATATATATATATATATATATAACATGTTTATATCCAAGACCTTTTTCCATAATTAACCAATTATTAACATGAGTATATATCTTTTGGAGATATTAATTTCATGGCATTTATAGGTATATGTAACACCTACAATGATATATAGCAAATGTAGGTCAAAACTCTTTTGTGTATTTAATTTGAGTGCCACCATATACATGGTACGCATGAATTGAAATGACCTCCTTTAAAAATTTCATTGGGTATTCCCGTATCTATCGGCCACATGTAACATGTGAATAAATTGATTATACCATATAATGGTTACATACGATAACTCTCTACCCACGCTTTTACCATTGGCGCAGTTTAGGGTTTGTAACTCTGGTATAGTAGCCCTCCGTC
Source organism: Pinus albicaulis (assembly GCA_034641835.2). Taxonomy (NCBI): domain Eukaryota; kingdom Viridiplantae; phylum Streptophyta; class Pinopsida; order Pinales; family Pinaceae; genus Pinus; species Pinus albicaulis. The sequence continues at coordinate 993,106,078 of CM076574.1, forward strand.
CGCATGGGTAGCGACTCCATCACGCGGCTGTTTTCTAATACCACGGTCGAATCAAAACCCTAGACTGAGCCCTATTCCTACTCGCACATAATACGATTTCGGTTTCTGGTTTTATGTGCAGGTGACAGGTTTATTGGCGGCCACAAGCTTCTGGTTGCGTATGACGGTTTCCGGACTGTGACAACTCATGCCACAACGCATTTCACAACAGCTGGAGATGAGAGAGGGGGAAAGTCTTTTCGATGAGCCACCTCTCCTTAATTCTCCTGCAACCCGCCTCTCAAGTACTCTCAACAGGCTTAACGTATTATTAAACTGACAAAAGGGTACCCAGGGTTGTAGCTCCTCGTTGCTCTGGAAATCCTCTTCGATATTTCGCAACAATTCGAATTAGCTGGAGGGTACCTGAGTAACTCCGTGAATAGGATTTCCAGTACCTGTAGCGCTTTTGTTTTAGGCTTTGGGATTCCTTATTAACCTTTCACGGTCCCAACCCATATTACTACTCATCTCCTTCCTTCGCTGTTTCAGGTCTTGCTGAGTCACGGCTGCGGTGTTTTCATCACCGGCTCGCCCTCTACCGCCAACGACCTTACCTGGTTATTCTTGGTTATTCTGTGATTTATGGTTTTCTTTCAACGTAGAACGTGTTCTTCATTCCCTTTTGTTTTTTTTTGTTTTTCTAGAACCTGCATTTTGTGGCTTTATACTAGCGATGCTTATGATGCTCATACTGTTTGTTTCACGGAATTATTGTAGGTTTTCAGGTTGTTCGTGAATGTGTGTGGGTTTCATTCTAGCGACGGCCGCCGGGTGATTTTTCCAGAACCGATTTAGATTTGGATACAACTACCCACTCTCACAAGTTTGTATTTCTACTCTCGTCAGTGCTCTGGCTTCGGCCTTTGGGAGTTTGCAGGAAACGATTCAGAGATTTTATCTCCTGCTAACACTGCGCCCCAGCATATAATTGTTTTGGCCTCTTCTATTTCTCAGCCATTATATTTGGAGCATCTGAAGAAACTTGGTTTTCATAACATGTCTATGGTCAGATGTCTTATTAAACTGTCTTCCGTGGGACTGTGGTCACAGCGTCAATGACCGGTTCATTTATCATATTTCAATTGTTCCGTTTCATTCTAAACTCTACTGACACCAACTCTTCCATCTAAATTCTCTGTGCACTAACACGATTTACTTTGTGATTAGATAGGGAAATAATGACAGTGTTCAGGTTGATTTTCTGAGCTTCTTTTAACATTTTACTTCACCGTATATCCAAGAAATCTAAATATTCTGCACCCCAACTAATATGCAGAGTGTATTCGTATATTTGGCCCTTTGGAACTACATTCTGTCTCTTAAAAATTCTTGGGAAAACTGTGAAGATCTCCTCGCTCTTGCGTAAGGATTATGATTGAAACCATTGATTTCGCATCGTGTTGTCGTTCTACTTGTCACCTTTGTCTGTTTGAAATTTACTTGGACAGGTCTCCACTGTGCCGTGGTGTAGGAGTGTCGCACCAATCCAATAGATTCGATGAATAAGGGTTAAGTACATAGTCGTTTCAATTATTTACCACGCACTATTAAAATTTGACCATACTTTCGTTCTATTAGCGATAATGATCACCTATGTATATTTCATTGATTCGTTTTGATATCGTTTTTTTTTGTAAATATATGTTCGTATATATATATTTTTCACAGGTATATTCCCTTTTTAACACACATCATTAAACTATATGATTTGTGTTTATATAGCGCTGATGACATATAAATTTCAGGTATATATATATATAGCGCATTTGTGTTCGAGGCTAACAAGATTCAGATTTGTATAATGCCCGATGCTTGTTAATATATATACACTTCTTGGTTTTTAAATGCGTATATTTATAGGTGTTCGATAATTTAATTAAGGATATACCTTGCGCATAGATTATCTCCATTGCCCTAAGGTTTGTTGTAAGGGTTAGATATAAAGATTAAATTTCAAAATACTTTATAACTGCTATAATGGATATAGCCCTTCTCTCATATAAAGTTATTTTTTGGATTAATAAGAATTCAACGTACATGTTCTGACATATAACTGCTATCTTTCTTTCGATGTACACCTATATGTATCCAAGAGTGCTTGACTAGAGGAATTTAAGTATAAATTAAATATGTTGCTATGATACTTGTCTTCAAATATTTAGGATAGATTTCTAAATGCAATGTAAACATTTATAACTGTTATAACGATCAGATAGAGTAGAAGTATTCTTTTTCTATACAATTTTGAATGTCGTATTCTGATATCTTACTTTCAGCTGTTTGTATTTATACCATGTAACTTTAGTACTGCTATAATGTTTCTCTAGCATACACATAAGCATATAATATCACATTTGTGTTTACAGGGGACAAAACCATAATTAATCATCTGTAGAGGTTAAGTAACTTCAGATTTAAACCGACATTGGTTTAGAGATTCTGGAGTTTCTACTCTATGGATTTTCTGGTCTACAACTAACCAAAATATGGAAGGTGAATGCCTGAGGATAGATTCTGTTAAATGTAGTACCAAAATTTCTCATTTTAATAAAATTCGATTTTATATGTAGCCAATTTTTAAAAACTCAGTCTCAGGGAACATACCTGGTCGTTGGTAAACTTAGTGACTTCCTCATCAGCAGTGTTGCTCCCCGTCTAAGTTCATGGAATTCTTTTGCTTTATCATCATAATAACGTTCATTCAAATAACGACTTTTAGATAACTTAGTCTGAAATCTTCCCACGTAACAAATGCTTGTTTTTCGTCAATTACGTAACATTTTGTTTCACCCACACGGTGTAGCACTGCAACTACCGTGATACCTGGTAATCGCTTGTAGTTGCTCTCATATTCATATACTTGGAAATACTTGATCATGTTCGACGACGGCTTCGGCACATCTTCCTCCTTCTCCCCCTCATAGGAGGGAGGTTTTATCTTTCGAAACTCCCCCTGCAGTTCTCTTTTCTTTTTATGCTGTTGTCTCGTAGCCTCATCATCATCAGACTCATCCATCTTCCTCTTCCCGGAACCTTCGCCTTCTTGGCTGGTCCGGGAAGTGAGTTCTCTGATGAGCTTTTCCTGTTCCTTACTGGCTGATGACAACATGTCATTCTGACTTCTCAGTTCAGCCAATTCTCGTTGCAGCCTGTGCAAAATATCCATTACCGGGGCACTGGGATCTGGAGTAGCAAACTCATCCCACAGATCCACATAAATTCCTTCTCCTTCAGCCATTTCAACTGTACACACTCACAACACAGATTAGCAAAATTTTTAAATAAAATTTTCAACAAAACAACCACATATGTTATAACAGTGAGCACAAAATGACAGCCCAATTTGTTGTAACTGATGCTCCAATACCATTTGTAACACCTCCAGTTTAATGAAATTTTTTTTTTTCCTATAACATGAGATCCTGTTAGTATTTAATAATATCCCATAGACCTCATTGGTATTCCCTCGGAATACATTAAACCTATCTACTATAAGTTGTTCATTTTGTTCTAAATAATATTCCATATTCTTCTCTTTTGTTAGTGGTATACAAGCCTTGCCTATATGCTACATATTCCACTTATATCAATCTATACCCCATGTACTACTTGCATGTCTATCCGTTAGTAATATTAATTTTATGAGTATATATATATATATCACCTATATATATATATAACATATTTATATCCAAGACCTTTTCCATAGTTAACCAAATATTAATTCCATGAGTAAATATATATAACACCTATATATATATATATATAACATGTTTATATCCAAGACCTTTTTCCATAATTAACCAATTATTAACATGAGTATATATCTTTCGGCGATATTAATTTCATGGCATTTATAGGTATATGTAACACCTACAATGATATATAGCAAATGTAGGTCAAAACTCTTTTGTATATTTAATTTGAGTGCCACCATATACATGGTACGCATGAATTGAAATGACCTCCTTTATAAATTTCATTGGGTATTCCCGTATCTATCGGCCACATGTAACGTGTGAATAAATTGATTATACCATATAATGGTTACATACGATAACTCTCTACCCACGCGTTTACCATTGGCGCAGTTTAAGGTTTGTAACTCTGGTATGGTAGCCCTCCATCCGCATGGGTAGCGACTCCATCACGCGGCTGTTTTCTAATACCACGGTCGAATCAAAACCCTAGACTGAGCCCTATTCCTGCTCGCATGTAATACGATTTCGGTTTCTGGTTTTGTGTGCAGGTGACAGGTTTATTGGCGGCCACAAGCTTTTGGTCGCGTATGACGGTTTCCGGACTGTGACAACTCATGCCACAATGCATTTCACAGCAGCTGGAGATGAGAGAGGGGGAAAGTATTTTCGATGAGCCACCTCTCCTTAATTCTCCTAAAACCCGCCTCTCAAGTACTCTGAACAGGCTTAAAGTATTATTAAACTGACAAAAGGGTACCCAGGGTTGTAGCTCCTCGTTGCTCTGGAAATCCTCTTCGAGATTTCGCAACAATTCGAATTAGCTGGAGGGTACCTGAGTAACTCCGTGAATAGGATTTCCAGTACCTGTAGCGCTTTTGTTTTAGGGTTTGGGGTTCCTTATTAACCTTTCACGGTCCCAACCCATATTACTACTCGTCTCCTTCCTTCGCTGTTTCAGGTCTTGCTGAGTCACGGCTGCGGTGTTTTCATCACCGGCTCGCCCTCTACCGCCAACGACCTTACCTGGTTATTCCTGGTTATTCTGCGATTTATGGTTTTCTTTCAACGTAGAACGTGTTCTTCATTCCCTTTTGTTTTTGTTTGTTTTTCTAGAACCTGCATTTTGTGGCTTTATACTAGCGATGCTTATGACGCTCATACTGTTTGTTTCACGGAATTATTGCAGGTTTTCAGGTTGTTCGTGAATGTGTGTGGGTTTCATTCTGGCGACGGGCGCCGGGTGATTTTTCCAGAACCGATTTAGATGTGGATACAACTGCCCACTCTCACAAGGTTGTATTTCTACGCTCATCAGTGCTCTGGCTTCGGCCTTTGGGGGTTTGCAGGAAACGATTCAGAGATTTTATCTCCTGCTAACACTGTGCCCCAGCATATAATTGTTTTGGCCTCTTCTATTTCTCAGCCATTATATTTGGAGCATCTGAAGAAACTTGGTTTTCATAACATGTCTATGGTCAGATGTCTTATTAAACTGTCTTCCATGGGACTGTGGTCACAGCGTCAATGACTGGTTCATTTATCATATTTCAATTGTTCTGTTTCATTCTAAACTCTACTGACACCAACTCTTCCATCTAAATTTTCTGTGCACTAACACGATTTACTCTGTGATTAGATAGGGAAATAATGACAGTGTTCAGGTTGATTTTCTGAGCTTCTTTTAACATTTACTTCACCGTATATCCAAGAAATCTAAATATTCTGCACCCCAACTAATATGAAGAGTGTATTCGTATATTCGGCCCTTTGGAACTACATTCTGTCTCTTAAAAATTCTTGGGAAAACTGTGAAGATCTCCTCGCTCTTGCGTAAGGATTATGATTGAAACCATTGATTTCACATCGTGTTGTCGTTCTACTTGTCACCTCTGTCCGTTTGAAATTTACTTGGACAGGTCTCCACTGTGCCGTGGTGTAGGAGTGTCGCACCAATCCAATGGATTCGATGAATAAGGGTTAAGTACATAGTCGTTTCAATTATTTACCACGCATTATTAAAATTTGACCATACTTTCGTTCTATTAGCGATAATGATCACCTATGTATATTTCATTGATTCGTTTTGATATCGTTTTTTTTTGTAAATATATGTTCGTATATATATATATATGTTTCACAGGTATATTCCCTTTTTAACACACATCATTAAACTATATGATTTGTGTTTATATAGCGCTGATGACATATAAATTTCAGGTATATATATATATGGCGCATTTGTGTTCGAGACTAACAAGATTCAGATTTGTATAATGCCCGATGCTTGTTAATATATATACACTTCTTGGTTTTTAAATGCGTATATTTATAGGTGTTCGATAATTTAATTAAGGATATACCTTGTGCATAGATTATCTCCATTGCCCTAAGGTTTGTTGTAAGGGTTAGATATAAAGATTAAATTTCAAAATACTTTATAACTGCTATAATGGATATAGCCCTTCTCTCATATAAAGTTATTTTGTGGATTAATAAGAATTCAACGTACATGTTCTAGAGGCCTTACTCTTAACTTCTATTTTGCTTTCGATGTACACCTATATGTATCCAATAGTGCTGGACTAAAGGAATTTAATTATAAATTTAAATCTTTTGCTATGATACTTGTCTTCAAAGATTTAGGATGAATTTCGAAATGCAATATAACCATTTATACTTGTTATATCAATCAGATAGAGTAGAAGTATTTTTTTTCTATACAATTTTGAATGTCATATTCTAATATATTACTTTCAGCTGTTTGTATTTGTACCATGTAACTTTAGTACTGCTATAATGGTTCTCTAGCATACACATAAGCATATAATATCACATTTGTGTCTACAGGGAACAAAACACTAATTACTCATCTGTAGAGGCTAAGTAACTTCAGATTTAAACCAACCTTGGTTTAGAGATTCTGGAGTTTCTACTCTATGAACTTTCTGGTCTACAACTAAACAAAATCTGGAAGGTGAATGCCTAAGGATAGATTCTGTTAAATGTAGTACCAAAATTTCTCATTGTCATAACATTCAATTTTATATGTAGCCAATTCATACTGTAATAAGACATAGTAACAAGAAATTCAGAACATACCATAAAATCTGCAAAATGACCAACCTCCCAACCTTAGAGTCCTCTTTGTCTCCCAGGACTCACCCCCGAGCAGAGATCACCTCCTAGAACAGATCAACCCCTGATCTGCCTAGGAGCAGCTTATTTAAGCTCATATTTCCCCAAAGCATGTTTCTAATTCTGCGTTCAGAATAGCAGGATGCTTTCTTTCCTGTTTAGCCTAGGCTTCCCATTTTGGGATTCTTTAAAGCTGCTTTAAGCTTTTCCTCAGCTTTTCCAGCTTTTTCTCACATCTTCCCAACTACTCCTCTTCATTGGGGAAATTTAGATTCCTCCTCAAATATAAATAAATTTCTTTCAAGGATTTTTGAAAGATTTTTGGGGATTTATTGCCTTATCCATCCTCATGGATTTGGCAAGTGATCTCTAATTCTCATCTTGGTCAAATTGCACCATCATTTTATTTATTTCCTCAAATAAAATATGCAAATACATTCACACCATACTTATCCCTTGGGGTCCACCCCCTTAGGATTTAAGTTCAAATGTCTAACTTTAAAAATTCAACACACAAATTGGGGGTGTTACATTTAACTACTAATTATAAAGATTCATCTTTGAAGATAAAAATGTTACAAAAAACCTAAAACAAATAAAAGGATAAGAGTTAGGATTGTTCTAATAAAAATGAAAAGAATAAAAAATAAAAGAAGCATAAGGAGCAACACTATCTATGTAATTAATTTTTGGAGTGAAATGTCTTCTTGTCCAGATAAAATAAAGAAATTATAAATTATGAGTAGTTGAGTTAGAACATTGTTACTGTGTGCTAGAAATTAATGTGATAAAGGGAATAACAAATATACTAACCTAAAGGACTAGATATGCGAACAACGGATCAGTATCGTTCAGAATGGTTGTAGCGTATGACCATTGGTAAGAAGAATTCCCATGTTATTCTATAATCGAAGTTTAAAATGAATTAAATTTTCATAATTGAAATTCAAAATGAATGAGTTCGTCAACATTTATCTCACTGATATAAAGTAAAAAATAATTAGAAACCTCAAGAGAAATTATAATTAAAACTCAAAAGTCGTATTATACCAACATCGTCAAATTGTTTCTTACTAGAGGAAATCTGAATTGTTTCAAAATTAAACTCCGTATGTAGTGTCTGTGTTATATAAATGAAAATTTGGCACGACTCTATCAACTAAAAATACTAGGGAAATAGAGGCAAGACGAAAAGAAAGCAAGGAATACCTACTTATAACAATGACTACAAAAATGAAAGACATAAATGAACTATATGCAATATTAACCACCATTATGTAAAGAAGTAACTCAACTCCTCATCTAATTTAGACTAAGAGGAATAGGATAACTAACTAGACCAAAATACTAACTCAAAATAAACCATTTACAAACTTATCACGACGAATAAGCAGAAAATACAATTCTATCTTTGTTAACAATCTAATTAACCTCAATAATATACCAATAAATGGCTTCGAAATTTGTAAGGGTATGAGAGAAATTACCATCTCTGTAGCTTGATAAGAAATTAAAATAAATTCATATAAAACCCAACATAATTGGAATCTACTTCCAATTCGAATTCACTAAGGAATTTATAAATTCGTAACTCAGAAAAAATTTACAACATTTGGTCGTTCTAATTTTCTATAGAGTAGCCACAAAGATTAATGGTATTAAATCAACCCTATGCAATTTGGGGGAATCATGTTCAAAGGGTAAAGGTGGATGAGATTCAATAACATTGAAACTCCATTTGGAAAGAAAATATGTAAATATTCTTAGAAATAAAAACGACATTTCAGAAGTAGTAATTAAATTCTATATTTCTCACCACAGAGGAACACAACGAGTAATAAAATTCCTTTAGGGAATTCTAGTTGCATAAATCAACCTATGAATTCTTAGGCTAGGGTTATAAGTAGGAATCCAAGGAATTTGAACAATAGAGTGCAGAAAGAAAAATTAAGTTTATCACATTTCTCTGAGAGGCAAACACTAAGGATGAATACTAGTTCGAACCTCTGCTCCACGACAAGATGGAATTTGTCAAAACAATAAAATCCATGGTCGATTTTATGAACTAAAACGAAACTTAAATATCAGAGAATAAAGATAACAAAAAGGAGTAAATGAAATTACCATTTAAATTGGGAAATGATGGAATAAGTTGTGAGGGTAAGTGTAAAAACTTATTCATTGAACAACCGAAAACCAAGACGAATGTAGAGGGAGATAATTCCACTTCATAGTAATACATTCCAAAAGTGTTGACAAAATCCACCTATGTGTAATCAATTATCCATCTCTATGATAGCAGAAATCTGGAAACGAAGAGACTCAGTGAATACATCATGAATCAATTAGGAAAAATGATAAGTTCTTAGGGTTTCTGAACATGATGATATTGTCACGAAGGACAATACGACCATTATGAAGCCCGTGCGACCAGCACATCTCAAAGTACCATGCTTAATTGCGAGAGGGAAATGAGGCAAGAATGGCCCAAGTTAAAGGCATAATGGTATGGTAAAAATCTCGTCATAATCTATGTTGCAAGTCTCGTACAATAGAGCATTTAATACCTCCATTAAATTAAATGTGGCATCGAGATGGGAACAAGACTATGGAGTTTTCTGGGTTAATAACAATTAAATTAGCATTAATAACAATTGCAAAGAGGCATGTATTGGTTATCTTTATTGTAGTAAATGTAATAAATATTAATCGTGTTCAACATGGTTAAGGTAAATCTCTATCAACCTTCGGAAAATTCCAATGAGGTGTGTATATATTCACAAGGATTAAATTAAATGTGACCTATATCCAATTTGTTATATATGAAAGGTGGTAATTTGAATGAGCGATCTGAATTTGTGATGGGTTAATAGAATTAAAAGAGTTGTATAAAGATTCATAATCCTATTAAGTCAATGCTATGAGGGTTTGTGAATGTAAAGAAGTTAATAATATAATGACTCATGAAATAAAAGAGGTAAATTTTAAATACCATTAAGGGAATGGTAAAGTAAGAATTATAATTGAACTATAGTTCTGAAATCAATAAAATGAAGAGCATAGGACTTGTTATAATGTTCTCACCAAGGTAAGTATAACCTTAGGAAGAGAAATTGAATTAAAAAAGGGGAACTTCTTCATGCCAAATAAAGGTGTCATGGATGTATAAAGAAACACAATTAACATAATTTCCTTCTGTGAGAAATAAATATGTTTGTCATGAAAATTCAGAGATAAGATGTTTACATGAATCAATCTAGTTAATGAATGACAAGCCATGAAAATACAAAACTATATGAAGTATGTGGTTGCAAAAATTTAAAACCAAAATAGTCATCAAGTTGACAATGTTATTGTTACCAAAAGTAAATTATGAGTATGCATGTTATATTATCATTTTAAAGAAGAATTAGTGTTAATGAAAAAAAATTAAGGGTAAGTTGGAGATGTTACAAAGAAAATCCACCATTTTCATGGAAAATTATTTACAAAAGTCAAATAATACACGTGTTTTGATTTGGAAGCTGTCGAGAATGGTCTAGAAACGTCTGAGTGAAATATATCAAGGATCACCTTTTCTCAATTTACTTATCATGAAAGGTGGGTTTTTTATACTTTCCCAATGTACACCTTTTTCATCTATCTCACTGCTCAAGTGCACCCTTGGGAAGTCCTGTATAAATATGCTTCATGATATTCAAAATTCCATAATGTAGATTCCCCAATCTCATGTGTCATAACTCACCGATGTCTTGGCTCTCCACCTTCTTTTATTTTGTTCTCAATGAGGCACAATCTTCAACATCCAATTTGTGAAGGTTCTTGACTCGAACCCTAATATTTTTCACCTCTCCTACGTCTTTGTGACGAACGAACACCTTTCCTTTACTAAATATCACATCATAGGCATGATATTCCAACATAGCAACAAAAGCCAAATTATTCTTTAAAAAAGGAACCTACATGACATATTTTAATGTGAGAGGAGTACTACACTCCCTCTAAAATCTAATGGTACCTATACCGGTAGCATTATACATCCCTTCATCTCTCATCTGGATGTGCATCTAGAGATCCTTCTTCTCCAAGCTACTAAAGAACACTTTGTTGTTGGCCATATGGAGCGAAGCTACACTATCTAGGTAGCAGAAATAAACCATCACTAATGACTGCATGCATGCGATGAGGGTGAAATAAAAATGAAACTATGAAGTAAGTGCTTCACCTTCTGCTCCTCCTAAGGGCTTCTTGCTAGTATTCTTGTGTGGAAATTTGTAGCATAATGCCCAATCTCATGATAGTGAAAACATTTTACAAGTATCACTTTTTTTCTTCCTGAACATATTTTGATTTGGAATGGTACGCCTACACTTTCCCTTTCTTCTTCTTTCGAGCCAAGGCACAATTCTAATCATCATCATTCTTTGATGATGATCCATCTCTAGTGCTCCTCTAAATATCTTATTATACCAATTCAGACCACAATCGCTCCCACTTTGGTAGATTACCTCTCCCATTCATTGAGTCTTTGTAGCTATACCAACTCTTGGGAATGCCTATAAGTGCCAGGTTGACCAAATCATCCTGGTAAATTACCATACCAATCTCATCTCGACATTGAGTGAAATTTTTCAAGTTCTTTGGTACCATGTCACCCTTCTCCATATTCATCTTTCTGAGCTTGTCCTTTATCACCAACTTCATGTGGTCACAATTATTCTGAAATGGATTTGTCATGAAATTCCACATATCATATGGAGTTTTCATTTCCATGTATGTTTGATACAATATGATCTTGAACTCCTTCTAACAAAATCATTCTGACCTTTGATAAATTATTCTTTCATGCATCAAGAAGTTGAACATTATCTGTTGTGGGTTGGGGAATATCAATATCTATGAATTCCTTCATTCCATTATCCTCCGACACTGACTCCATCCTATCCTTCCATGCTATGTAATTTTAATTACTCTCAACAGCATATTTGAGTCTCATTCAGAGAGATAAATCTTGAGCTGCGGTTGGTCCTAAAGAAAAAATCTATGAACTCAATTCATATTCTTCTCGTCTATTATGATTCCTTCTCTGATACCATGTAAAGAATGCACATATATTAAACTGATATTATAATATGTTAAAAGAAATACCTGAATCTATTCTACACATTTTGGTAACCAATTTGATCTCACAATCACATGAAAAATACAAATAAATAATATCAATCGCACAACCCAAATATTTATCTAGGGAAAGGCTTAGCTAAAAACCGCGCTATCTGTATATTGCATAATTTCAAGAACATGAAACAATACAATTCTTCTCTCAGGCTTCAGAGTTATTTTCAATATCTCTAATTGTCTCACACTGATCTAGCTAATTTTTCTCCAATATTTAACCACTTCCTTGGCTCTTGCTGACCGACCTTTCTCACGCATTCCTTGGCTATTTGATCCCATATTAATTATGAAATTTCCATCAATATTGTGAAATACATCCAAGGCGTCTTGATGACATCATGCATGACCTGTTCGCTTTTTTAATTATACAACTGATACTTATTTTCCCTTTAACTCCAATCTCAGCTAGGACTTCCTTGGAGCTTACATGCAACAAATATTTATTGTGAATTATCAGTTATATGATTGATCACTCCATGAAAATTAAATTGGATTTAATTCACTTGACCTCTCACTAAATCATTTCTCAGATAGAAATTGTTAAACTGGGTTTAACTCGAATAATTGAGTTTACTAATTACAACTCAAAATAACTTGCAAATGGACCCCCTAAAACTTAGGGAAAAATATATATATGCGTCATGTTTGACCCTCAAATTGAATTGAATGACCTAACTAGGTCTTACTAACTTGGTTAACTAATAAAATCTTCAATAAGATGTGGAATTACAATTTCCTACAAATTTAATTAAGGGAAAATTATATTAAAAGCCATTTATTGTTGTCATTTCAAAATAATTTTCATCTAAATTTCCATAGACAATTCATGTTGTCTGATAATATCTACCAGATATTGGGTTGTACAAAATAGTGCAATCAATTATGAGGGTCTATTATTTTTTTATGATTGTAAATTAGTAAAAATAAAATATTTTTTAAATATAAATAATAACTAATCGAAGCTTATAGATTCTTGGATAGAGAGTGATCATGTGCATGATTAAGGAATTCCTAGATGTTAAGTGACTATTCAATTCCTCACCCTATTCAGGTGTTATTCTTGGACCTCACCATCATGTACTTTATCCAATGCCAAAGTTACAAAAAAAATAATAATAATAACTAAACAACATCACTTTTCTTACTCACTCATAATAAAAAAAAGAAAAAGAAAACATTTCTCCTATTATTATTATTTACATATGGTTAAGTAAAAAGTAACTTGTAATTTAATTTTATTTCCAAAATATAAACATAAATTTACTTTGAAGTCCATATTTATTTTAATGTAAATTTCTTTTTGTTTGAATATTTATAAGTATTGTTGTTTGCATAAGATAAACGTAGAAAAATATTTTAATTCTAATCTCAATTAAAAATATAAATTTAAATTTACTTAAAGGTTTTTTTTATTGTAAATTTATTTATTTATTTTTAGCTTATAATATTTTGAAGTTATAATACAACATACTCTTCATAATATATTATATAATATCTCTTCGAAAAAACTATTGATATAATGAAAATAATATGACTAAATAAATGTGTCATTAGATTATTATGGATTGTTTATATAATATAATGTATGACTTTTGTGTATATTAAAAAATAATGGAATAAAAATTTGTGTAAAAATAAAATATAGCATAATACAATCATCACACACACATATGAAAATAGTAACATGGTTAGATGTGCTAACACACTCAATATTTAAGGATCACAAAAAAAAAGTGTAGATATGTAAATGGGTGAAAATGTGAAGTTGGGTTACACTTTTTACCCTTTTCTGAGAAAAAACTTTCATTTTTTTTGTTTTTCAACTTTCTTCAAGCTAAAACAATTTTTCTGTTTAGAATCTCATTTTGCGATAAAAATAAAAGTTGTCAGAAATTTTGTTAGCTCTCTATTACTTATTTTTTGGAAACTTGTTATACACATTTGATATGTCAACTTAGTGTTTCCTTGAGTGTGCGTTTTTTAACAATCAATGGATTCATAAGAAGTCATGTTAATACGAACTCTTAAACAAAGTTTAGCCGAACTATTTTTTGCTCCAATGGCCCATTAAGTTAAACGAAAAAGTAGTTCGGCCAAACAATTTCTTAAAATTTTGGCCGAACTTTTACCTAACTTTCCATTAGCTAGAAAGTACCGCCGAGCCCCTAAAAAAAACATTTCGCAGCAATATAAATTGTCACAAAATCATTCATTATTTTCACACATTTTCACATGTTTGGTGTGATTTAAAAAAAGTCTTGATCTAATTTTGCAAAGATTTGTTTTGGGTTTAAGGACTTTTCTTGGAGGTACATTCAAAGGACGTTTCTTTGAGACACATTATCTTCGTATATTTGATCTAATTTTGCAAGGAATTGTTTTGGGTTTAAAGAATTCTCTTAGAGATACATTCAAAAAACATTTTTGAAGACTTTTCTTTGATGTGCATTCAAAAGAAATTTCTTGGAGGTATGTGATACAGTTTTTTGGGCTTCATTTTTTTTTAAAGTATAGATTTGGGCTTAATTTCGAAAGGACATTTTTTGGTTTTCGGTTGAAGTAAATATTTTATAATGATTTTTTGAAATGAGTTTTTGTTTAATTTTTTAAATGAAATTTTTTGGCATAAACTTATTCTTCAAATTCCTTATCATTTTATCCCACTGCTTGATCTTAGGCTTTCTATTTCTAACTTTGGATGCCTGTAGTTCATCCCACCAAATAGATGCATGACCCTTCAACTTGGTAGCTAACAATGTTACCGATGAAATAGGTTATTGTACTGGTACCTACTTTTTGACGTACCAAGAAAAACACCTGATTTTGAAAAGTGGTGATGTAGAATCAATTTTTTTAGCATGTTTTTGGCACTTAATTTTTTTTTTAATTTTTAAATTTTATTTTTTTTCCTTGAAGCTTTTTATGTTGATTTTGAATAGTGGTGGCGTATCATCACCAAAGTTTTTTTAGAGGAATGATTTTGACACTATACATTTTCTAATGTCGTCTTCTTCCATGAGATGTTTATTTTTAAGTGCATTTATGTACTTGTGTTTTAAAAAAGAAAAAAATAATTATTTTTTAAATAAATTTTTTTAATGATATCTTCACTTTTTCACATAGATAAAAAATGAAAAAAGTGTCAATATTATAAAGTTTATATTTTCTACAAGTTTATGTATTGCTAATTAATTTTTCAATGCACATCAGATAATTGTTGCTAAAAAATGAATATTTTGAATGATATGAAAAAAAATACAAATTTTCAATACAAATAGAATGCAAAAAATACACTTTTACAGACTTTCTGTTGAAAAAAAACATGTTAAATAAACTAATAATAGTAATCACATATTTTTTGCAAAAAATAAGGATTCTTCTCATAAAATATCAAAGTCTAAAAATTTCAAGTAAAATTGATTAATAGATCTAAAAAATGAGCTTTGTTTGCAAGCATAACTTAAAGATCATCAACAATATCAACTAATACATGTTCAAAATCATCTAGAACATCATTGATGGCTTCTTCCGCAACATTTTCTACTTCATTTTGGTAATTGTCATTTTCTAATGGATCTTTCATGTCTGAAAATCATCCAAAATGTCCCTTTCCAATCATTCCATATAATGGTGGTTGAGGTTCCTTTTCTTTTTTTGCCACATGTGATTCATTAAAATCCCCTTTCCTCAAACCAACTTCTTGCTTTGCATCTGGAAGGAATTCAAGAGTGCTAATTCTTTGTTGAATAAATTTTCATTGCACTGGGTTTTTCTCAATGGAAATGCAATTTCTTCCATTTGGTAGGAAGCATGATAGTGTTGTACCTAATCATCAAGAACAAAAGAAATAAGTAAGAAAATTAGTATAAAGACATAAACAGTAAGAACTAAAATATTTAAATTTAAATTTTATAATAAAACTTAGTTGAACCTGAGAATAGATCCAAAAACCAATCTGCTTCATTTGACGGTACCACCCGGCTTGGCTCAAGCCCTCGGCTGGGTGGAGGCAGGCTGAACAACCCTCGACAAAACCACCCGGCCGTCCTTCACCCAGCCGGGGGCGATTCTCGGAATTGCCCTCCCCCAAGCCAGGAGAAATTCTTGGAATTTCCCTCCACCCAGTTGGGCGTGATTCTCGGAATCACCCTCTGCCCAGCCAGGGGTCGGAGGCATGTTGGGCAGGTCTCGATGGTGACACCCAGCCGGCCAACCAGGAGCCAGATGCTGGCTATGAGGCACCATCAAGCGCTGCCCAGCCTGCCTCCGACCCCCGGCTGGGCAGGCTAGGCGATTACGAGAATTTCCCTTGACTGGGCAGAGGGTGATTCTGAGAATCGCCCTCCGTCCAGTCGGGGCTGATTCTCGAAATCGCCCTCCGCCTAGCCAGGAGTGATTCTAAGAATCACCCTCCACCCTGCTGGGGGCTGGAGGCAGGCAAAGTGGTGCCGTCGAGAGTTTCCCAGCCTGCCACTAGCCCTTGGCTGGGTGGAGGACGATTCTCAGAATTTCCCCCCACCCAGCCGGGGGCCGGAGGCAGGCTAAGTCACCCTCAATGGTGCCGCCTGGCCATCCTCCAACCCCCAACTGGGTGGAGGGAGATTCCAAGGTAGAATGAGCAGCCCTTGATGGTGCCGCTCGGCCCTCCTTCGGCTCTCGGCTGGGCGGAGGGCGATTTCGAGGCAGGCTGGGCAACACTCGACAGTGCCACCCAGCCCTCCTCCAGACCCCAGCTTGGCGAAGGGTGATTCCAAGAATTTCTCTCTACCCAAATGAGAGCTGGAGGCTCGCCAGGTGGTGCCCTTGAGGGCTGCCTAGCCTTCGTCTGACCACTAGTTGGGTGGATTATTATTCTGAGAATCGCTCCTGGATGGGTGGAGGGAAATTCCCTCCACCCAGCCAGGCGCGATTCTCGAAATTTTCCTCTGCCCAGTTGGGGGTGATGCTCGAACTCACCCTCCGCCTAGCCAAGGGTTAGAGGCTGGCCAGGCGGTGCCATCGAGGGCTGCCGAGCCTACCTCTAGCCCCTGGCTCGGTCGAGGGAGATTTAGAGAATCGCCCTCTACCCAGCTAGGGGCTGGAGGTAGGGTGGGCAGCCCTCGATGGCGCCATCCGGCCGACCTCCGGCCCCGGGCTAGGTGGATGGAGATTCTGAGGTTGGCCAAGTGGCACGGTCAAGGCCTACCCATCCTGCCGCCAGTCCCTGGCTAGGCGAAGGGTGACTTCGAGCATAGTCCTCCACCTAGCCGCGGGTCTAAGGTAGGTTAGGAAGCCCTCAATGGTGCCGCCCGGCCTGTCTCTAACCCCCATCTGTGGGGAGAGTGATTATGAGAATCAACCTCGACTGGGCGGAGGGCGATTCCAAGAATCACCCTCTTCCCAGCCAGCAGAGATTCTCAGAATTGCCCTCCACCCAGCAAGGGGCCAGAGGCAGGTCGGGCAGCACTATCGAGGGCTGCTCGGCTTGCCTCCATCCCTCGGTTGGGCGGAGGTAGATTTCGAGAATTTTCCTACGCCTAGTTGGGGGTCGGAGGCAGGTGGAACAACCCTCGATGGTGCCACCTAGCCAACCTCTAGCACACAATTGGGCGAAGCGAGATACTCGAAATAACCCTCCACCCAGCTCATGGCTAGAGGTTGGCTGGGCAGCACCATCGAGAGTTGTCGATCCTACCTATGGCCCCTAGCTGGGCGGAGGGTGATTTCAAGAATCGCCCTCCACCCAGCCATAGGTAGGAGGTAGGCTGGGCAGGTCTCAAAGGCGCCTCTCGCCTGCGTCGGGCCCAAGGCTGGGTAGAGGGCGATTATGAGAATTGGCCACCAACTAGCTAGAGGGTGATTCTCAGAATCACCATCTGCCTAGCCGGGGGCGATTCTCGAAAACATCCTCTGCCTAGCCTGGGGCTATTCTCATAATCGTCCTCCACCCAACCGAGGGTTCGAGACAGGCTGGGCGGCTCCATCGAGGGCTACCCAGCCTGCCTCTGGCCCCTGGCTGTGTGGAGGGAAATTCTCAGAATCACCCTGTGGCTAGTTGGGGGCCAGAGGCAGGCTAGGCAGCCCTTGATAGTGTCTCCCAAGTGGCCTCCGGCCCCCAGCTGGGTGGAACGAGATTCCTACAATCTCCCTCCGTGCAATCGAAAGACGG
Source organism: Pinus albicaulis (assembly GCA_034641835.2). Classification (NCBI taxonomy): domain Eukaryota; kingdom Viridiplantae; phylum Streptophyta; class Pinopsida; order Pinales; family Pinaceae; genus Pinus; species Pinus albicaulis. Next base: position 993,124,282 of record CM076574.1, read on the forward strand.
ATGCTAGCCAAGCAACACGATCGAGGGCCACCTAACCTGCCTCTGGACCTTTACTAGGCAGCCCTCGACAGTGATGCCCGACTGGCCTCTGGCCTCCATCACCTAGGAATCACCCTCTACCTAGGTGGGGGCTCGAGGCCTCCCAAGTGGCACCGTGGAGGGATGTCCAGCTTGCCTTCGGCCTCCCACGGGCGGCAAATTAATTTTCATTTCATTTTATTTTTTTCAAACACAAACTATATAATTTTTTATTTTTTTAACAAAAACTATTATAATAAAAAAATGTATTGTTTAAAAAAATAAAATAAAAAATAATAAAAAATAAAACTATTCAATTAAACTTTTAAAATATAAAAAAACAATAAAGACAAATTATAAAATATGTTTTAAAAAATAAACAAACAAATATAAAAAAATTAATTTTTAATTTTAATTTTTTTGTAAATTAAAACAACCATTATTTAAAATATAAAAAAAAACAATTAAAAAAAATCAAAATATGTTTTAAAATATAAACAAACGTATATAAGAAAATTTTAATTTTCCTAAAATTAAAACAATTATAATCTAAAATATAGAAAAACAATAAAAAATATTAAAAAAATGTTTTAATATATAAACAAATAGATACATGAATAATAAATTTTTCATTTACTTGTTTGTTTTTAAAAATTGGTTAAGTCGTATAATTTCTCCGTAATTTCATGGTTCAAGTATCTTGAAAACTTAAGATTTAAAAACTTGAGATTTACAACTTGTCATTAAGGTTTTTATGCGCTGTGAAATTTTATCTTTAATGTTATGGTTGAAAAATATTTACAATTTTAGGGTTGTTTAGAGTCAAGATATTTTATATTTAACAACATGGATAAAAATTGTTCGAAATGATAAGCCCTTCAAACATGATTTTGTTTATTTTTAACATCATCTATCAAAAAATTTAGAATTTTATGATCTTCAATGTCCTAATATGTTGTCTTTAATTCCATTGTTACAATGTGTTAAAAGTGTGACACAATGTTTTTTCTATTATTCCTGCATCAACTCGTTTTTTTTTTAGGTTTCTTTTTCAATCCTTTTTTCAAGAGACAATTTCGTTTTTAGCATAATTTTAGAACAAGATGAAATTTGGCCTTGAGAAAAAAAAATGCATTTTGGAATACACACTTTTTATTTTTGGGTGTTTTTCCATGTTTTTTGAGTCTTTTTGGGCTAGAGTTCCCGTTTTGAGATAACAGTTCCCATTTCATCGGTAACAGTGTTAGCTACATACTTTAACTTCTTCTTATCTTCAATCTCTTCCAAGTCGAAATACTTATCCATTGAAATGATCCAATCCATAAAATCTTCCACTTTAAGGTTCCCCTCATATGAAGGAATCTCCATTATTGGCTTCCAACTAACCTTTGCTAATATCTTGAAAACTTTAGTTGCCTCGTCTTCTACTACTTCTTCTTCCTCAGAAGTTTCCTCTGTTGTGCTGACATCTCCCTCATCATAAGCTCTCCTCTGAGAAATCTCTATGGTCTCCATTCTTGTACGAAGATGTCGAATCTCATCTAGAAAAATTTCATTACCTTCTGGCCTTCCCTGACCTATGTTGGCTCCTCTCCTCACTAGTATATTTTCTCCAACCTTCGAGAACAAAACTCAATGTCGGATCTAATACCAAATGATGCAGACAAGCTGAAATATAATCAAAATACACGTGGAACTTCATCCTAGAGGGTCCCACAACACTTTTAACCAATCGGAAGTGAATCGCACTTCGCAGCTTATACGATTTACCTTCCTCGCAACTTCACAGTTTAAAAATTTAACAAACTTGTGATTTCATGATTTCGCACTTCGCACACCTTAATAAATAACTTAGTGGTTACAACCTATTCTATGTGATCTGCAATCACATAAAATCGCATACAAAACAACTTATCTTGTGATGAACTTAACGCTAAAATCTAAACCTGCCAATGTGCGATCTGCGGTAGAGCGTTGGGCCGACACATGGCTCTTCCTTTTATCGCATCACAACTTTCAATTCTTAACACATCACAAGTTATTTTGTTTAACTTGCAAATTCATTAACACATAAATAGTATAATTGTTGATTTTCGATGTGCGCTTTCATTCTCTACCGAACATGCGTCCACACTTTTTTTCATCAATCTACTTTGCATCGCAAGTTATATAACTTATTGTCTGAAGTCTTAACCACAAATACTAAAACCTGTGATGTGTGAAGTCTTCACAGGCTGCGATGTTATTTACAGCATTGATCTGTGCTAGATTTAACGATCCTTGTTGTTGCTTGCACGTCTGATTGGCCTTTTGTTCTGCGATCAATGCGAAATCCAATTAAATAGAGAAATAAAAACAAACACTTTAAAAAAGATAGCCAATTTAAAATACAGAACATTTGGAATTAAATCATAAATGAAGTTACACATAGAAAATTTCTTGGATGGCTAGATCTTACATTTCCTTTTCTATTTTTTCACTCCTCTCTCACTCTTCTCTCGCACGTATTCCACACTTTCTTCTCACACCTATTCATGCATATATATATCTACCTGAAACTGGTTATTCTTATCTTCTATTAGCTTTATGTTTGAACCACTCTAAAAATCAAATGCTACCCTATCCTCATTATCTAATCTATTTGGCTTAATCTCTTTGTAGGGAGAAACCAATTGCTATTTTATTCCTAATTAATTTACCAAATCAAGACAAACTAACTCCACCCATTTAAAATGAAATAAAATATTATTAATCAATGTTTGTCCACATCTTGTTAGCCACAACATGTGAACACACAATCACAGTGTTGGCTAAATCCAGATGCTCCCACATTAGCTTCTCTTGTATCTTATATAAAATGCCCTTTTGATCCTCTTTTTCACATGCTTGAGGTATGACCGGTGGTAAGGGATTTCTTGATAGCCTAATTATAAGAGTGGCTCAATGGTTATTATGAGTATGAGTCCACTATTTTTCTTTGTGTATAAATATATAACTTTGGAAAGTGTATTCTCTCAAAATTTTAGTCATTTGGTTATTTATTGTTATTAATTTAACATCAATGATCTCATGGAAAAATAATAATTTATTTAAAGGCGGCCACTTTTATATGTATCAAAGGATAAGTGCATTTAGTTGGTATCTTAGATTTAAAACTACAAATTGGGTAATCCATAAAGGTACATTACATTTAGTACTTGAGTAATACAATTTATTTGTTTTCATTCGGTATAAGTGGTTGAACAATGCATAAGTTTAGGAGCATGGAGCATTCTGTGTTGGAGATAAATTTTCTTCATTACTTGCATGTATGTATGTAAAAATATGCATTATATAAGCTACACATCTCTCTCTCTCTCTCTCTCTCAATATATATATATATATATATATATATATATATATATATATATATATATATATATATATATGGATGTCGTATAGGTAGGTGTTTGGTGGTATGGATATAGGAATCCTTTCATCAACATAGTTTTAGGCATCTTTGTGAATTAAAATCATATTAAGCCCTCGAGTGTACTTTAGAATAACCCTTTTAAATAATATAAATAATTTGGCTATTAGGATATTTCTTTGGAAAATTAGTAATTCCAAACTTGTTTGGAATTACCTTGGTTTATTATGGGCCTTTGGAATCCCATTTGGCATTACTTATGCATTAGAAATAATTGGGAAAGACGTAGTAAATATTTTTGAAAGGTCTACGAAGAATTTGGCTAGAGCTATCTTGCAGGACAAGGATTTCTTCATATGACACTTCACATGGCATAAATTTATGGTGCATGATAGGAGAGTATAGTAGCACCTCATTTAAATTTTAGGAAACTTCTATGAATATTGATAGCTTATACTCCCATGACAATGTTTTATGGGATGAAACGTAAGCTTAGGTGGAGCCTTGTATTATTTCTTGTCTCATGAAAATACATTTGCATGAGATGAATAATAGTGGTGGGACTTATCAAGTAGTGGAACTTTATTTGGTGTGAGCTACAAGGTTGAGGTATTTCCCTAAAATAGCCCTCATAGAAATTCCCTCAGCTTTACCATTTATTTTTTCCAGTATACATTAACCACTAGGTTCCTTTAGTGGAAGTTGTCATCAACATAGAAAAATATTCTCTTTTGATGTAGATGAAATCAATTCTTCTTTGGCACTCAACTAGAGCGCTACCTTTCAAATTTCTAGTCAGAATTAAGTTAGATAAATTTCTTTTAGATTAATCATATGATTAGGATTTGATTGACGTTTCGAATCAGCTAATCTGGTTCATCCTCAAGACAAGATGGAGAAACTAATCGATCTCGATGAATAAATAGTGGAGGTGCATCATTACCAAGAAATAGTCGTTGAGAACAAGATGTTAAGAACTAGCCATTAAGACTAGCTATTAGAAAGTTAGTTAGTTAAGAATTAAAATTAAATAATAAATAAATAAATTAAATAAAATTTTATTAAAAATTGGTTTATAAATTAGTATCTAATTAAAATAAATATAATAGGTAATAGTGAGAGGTAATTTTTTTTTTTACTTTAATAAATAAATAAAAGAAAAGAAAAGAAATAAATAAATAGCATAAAATAAATAAATAAGTAAATAAAATAAACTAAAATAAAATTAATTAAATAATTAGATAAAAATAAACATAAATAAATAAATTGCATATAAAAATATATGACTAAAAACATAAATATATAAATAAAACCTAAATAAATAAACAAAATTACCTAGTGAGAGTCAGGGTTCAACTCTTAATTTTTAACCATCATCATGGTTGAGATTCTTAGCATGTCATTTAGTTTCAATCACCTCCGTTAATTTCATATGGTGGAAGTGATCTACTTTGGCAAAGACTTTAGAGTCTTCAATACAAACTTGGTGGTAGGAGTTTTCCACATGTTCAGCAAGAGCTGAGGTATGAGACCAATTGTGTCTAATATTCGTAGCATGCTCTGAGATTCTCTGCCTATTGGATCAACCTGTTTCTCCAATATAGTGAGTTCCGCATGAACAAGAAATCATGTAAACCCCTTTCATGTACTTAGGCTTGATAAGGTCCTTAACAGAACTAAGAGAATTTCCAAAAGCACAAAGAGGTTTGAAAGAAGTAGAGATATTATTTCTCCTAAGTACATGGGCAATTTCATCCGTTATCCCCTAGATAAATGGGAGATAGACCTTGGAAAGAGGATCCACCTGAGTATATTTTCCACTCAACCCTTTATATGCCTTCCGAAAGGCTCTAAGACCATGAGATCTACTGTAACCATTATTTTCAAAAACATCAAGAAGATGAGATTTCTCTCATTCTAAGGATTTTTCGTCAGAGATTCTAAGAGCATGAGTCACAAGAGTATAGAGGACACCAAATTTATTAGCAGGAAAATGATGGGACCCATCATGAAGGTACTGTTCTGTGTGAGCCTTCTTCTGAAAAACCTAGTGAGAAATGGAACCATCCTCATTCCTTGAGAGAAGGATATCAAGGAAAAGGAGGAAACTATTCACCTCAACTTCCATCGTGAACTTGATGGAATCAGATAGCACGTTCACATACCCAAGTAACAGATCTAATTTCTCCCAACCATGGAGCAAGATGAAACAACTATCATCCATGAACCTATTCCACTTTCTAGGGTAGAATTAGCAGAAACCACAACCTTTGATTCAAAATTCTTCATAAATAAGTTATCAAATGTCGGGGAAATAGGTGACCCCATTGCAACACCATAAGTTTTCTCATAAAACTCACCTTGAAAACAAAAGAAAGTTGAGGTGAGGCAGAGGCTAACCAATTTAGAGGTATCCTCATCAGAGATCCATTTAATGACATCAACGACTTCTTGGATGGGGATTTTGGTGAAGAAGAACACAACATCAAAGCTAACTAATAGCTCACCAGGGTGTAGCTTGATGTTCTTCCACTCCTTGACAAAGGAAGCCAAGTCCTTCATAAATAAATAGGTTTGACCTACAAGGGGTTTAAACTTTTGGGCTAAGAATTTATCCAGATGATAAGTGGGACCATCTATTGCATTAAAAATAGGTGTTAATGGGGCCCTCGGCTAATGAATCTTTGGGAGAAAATAGATCCGTATTCGATGTTACAAATAATGTCATTACCAGGGATATTCTTCGGGGCAAGGGAAAAATTAAGCCCTCTATTAAGAAGACTGAAAAAAAAAAGAATCAAAAGATAAACTAGAAAGGTTAAATACATTTTTATTGGAATCCTTATTACTGATATCATTCCTAAATTTAAAATCATCTTTATTATTATTATTATTATTATTACTATTATTATTATCTAACACATTATTTTTATTAATGATACTTAGGTTATTATATCTAGTATTATTATTATTAGTTATATTATTGTTATAAGCCTCATTGTGAATAATATTATTACTATTATTTAATATTAAATTACTATTTAAATATTTATGGTTAATAATATTATTTATTACTGAATTATTATTGTTATAATTATTAATACTATTAATAATGTTATGGTTACCATTTAAGATTAATTTTTCTTTAGAGTTAAATTACTATTAGATACCTTACCTACCAAGCACTCTATATAATGGGCCATGGAGCCAAGATCACCATCTAGCTTTACTCCACTTGTATCATTAGGAAATCTAGTAGACCATCAATGCTAAGAGCACTGGGTCCATCATCTTTGAAATCGATGGAGTTGCCAGTGATAACATCCAAACCCTAGCCCGAAACTGGTTGTTGGACATTAGATAAACCGACACTCCCCATGTGTTCTACGACATTGACTAGCTGCCTCTCGTGGATCCTTATCTCTGGCGATGCGATCGTTGACTAGGTATAACGACAATCATGATTCCCAACAAGTGGTATCAGAACATAGTTCATGAGTTAGATATACACAAGACTCGGGTTAGAGGGGAGATTGTTGGACATTGGATAAACCAACACTCCCTTTGTGTTTCGATAAATGGACTAACCACCTCTCGTGGATCCTTATCTTAGGTGATGTGATCGTTGAATAACACCTATGTGTTTTGGTCTAACGAAAATCGTGATTCCAAACACCTACTTAAGGGAAAGAGGAAAATCTCCATGAACAGAATGACGCATGGTAGGAGAATCAGAGTGCAGCGAGGAAGAAACTCCCAAACCAGATCGCTGTGTGAGATTTGACAAACACCTGCTGGAACAAGGATCAATCCATAACGCAGAAGAAAACCCACTTAATGTTGAAACATTAACGCTGTTTGAGATTGCCATCGAGATTATTGGAGTTGAGACACAAGAGTTGTCGAGGATCTTGCATGCCTTCAAATTGGGACCCGAGAGTTGATATGTGTTAAGAACATTCGCATTTAGGGCTGAATAAAACCCACCATTGCTACCAAAGGGAAACAAAAAATTCCATTTGATATAGAAACATCATTGGTGCCAAAGGCAGACATAGAAATTGCAGTTGAACTAAAATCAGCATTAATCCCACCAAGGTTCAGGAAACCAGCTAAAGAGGGATGATCAAAGGAAGAACCCAAGACAAATAGTGGAGAGGGATAAATCCCAGATAATGGAGATGATGAACTGGATGAATGCCTACACACCCAAGAACTGAGGGCATAGATCTTTGCTTCACTAATATGGGACTACATTAAGCATGAGGAGGCTGGAGAATGAGACATCGCAAGATTTTGAAACTTTAAGGCTTGCTTATTCTTCAAAACCTCTTCTACCCGCAGTGCTTTAGAAGATGAAACCCCATCCAGAATACTCCAAAGATAATGAGAGATACCATTTGCGAGATCCAAGTGGAGAGAGAGAATCTTCCGCGCAATAAAATCTAAATCCTTCCTTAAGTTACCAATCTTTGACCTAATCAAAGTGAGACTTTCTTTAAGAAAAATAATATTGTTATTAGAGAAGTTTAGAGGGTGGGAAATAGGGGAAAAAACCGTAATCAATGATGCATCCCTACATCTTTTAAGGAACGTGACATCAAATTTCTTCCTAGCCACTTGTAATCGAGCTCGCCCAAACTAATGAGCCTTATCATCCATTTCCCTTCCATGTAGGCTAATAATGTTAGATATAAGAGTTTTGTAACCCCTAATGTATATAAATGTCTTTCGGATTAATCACATCATTAGGATTTGGTCAAAGTTTCAAACCAGTTAATGTGGTTCATCCTCAAGACAAGGTGGAGAAACTAATTGATCTCAATGGATAAATAGTGGAGATGCATCATTGCCCGGAAATAGTCATTGAGAACTAGTTGTTAAGAACTAGTTGTTAAGACTAGCTATTAAGAACTAGTCGTTAGAAAGTTAGTTAGTTAAGAATTAAAATTAAATATTAATTAGATAAATCAAATTTTATTAAAAATGGGTTCATAAATTATTATGTAATTAAAATAAATATAATAGGTAAGAGGGAGGTGTAAAATTTTTAAATTTAATAAATAAATAACATAACATAACATAACATAAAAGAAACAAATAAGTAATAAAATAAATAAATTAATTAATTATTCAATTATTCAATTGTATATAAAAATATATAAGTAAGTACATAAATATATAAATAAAACATAAATAAATAGATAAAATTACCTAGCGAGAGCTGCGGTCCAACTCTTAATTTCCAACCATCATCATGGTTGAGAATTCTTAGCATGTCATTCAATTTCGATCACCTCCTTTAATTTTCTATCATGGAACTGATCTACTTTGGCAACGACTTTTGAGTCTTCAATACAAACATGGTGGTAGGATTTTTCCACATGTTTAGCAACAACTGAGGTACGAGACCGATTGTGTCTAATATCTGTAGCATGCTCCCAGTTATCTACTTAATGCATCGGCTTGTTTCTCCAATATAGGGAGTTCCACATGAACATGGAATCATGTAAACTCATTTCATCTCCTTAGTGTCGATGGGGTCCTTAACAGACCCAATGATGCAGGAGTATCAAGCTTAAATTTTATTATTCATTTATGTATTTCAGGGGGTGAGATGTTTTAATTATTTTATTAATTATTTTGCTCAAATTTAATAAATTAGGAGAGAAAATATAAATGTGAGGATTATTGTAAATATTTCTTAAATAATTAAGGATATGAGTGGAATGGAATTAGGAAAATAATCTAGGGATTACGAATTCCATAAACGGGACTTAGTTGAGTCCAAAATAAGATAAATCTAAATTGGATTTTAGTTGAGACTTTTGTGGAGGATTTTATGGAATGGAATAAATTCATATTTTTGTATAAATAGGAGGGTTGTATGAGGATGTAAATGAGTGAGGATGTGAGAAATGCATAGAGAGTGAGGAATGGGTTGAGAGCATTTTGTAAAGGGTCGAAAGCTGAAAGGCCATTCATTGTAATATTTGGCCGAGGATATTTTTCTGTTATTGTACATCAGTGATTTGTGTGTTTATAACTTTCTTTCTTGTATGTATATTTTAAACTGAAAATTTTTTTCTTAACGAAGAATATGATGAGTGTTTTCATGCTGAAGGAAACACACTGGTTTATATGCTAGGATCTTATTTAACCCAGAATCCTAACATCATTTGGTATCAGAGCAGAGATTCATGCTTGGTGGATTGTTGTAGATATTACCAACACAATCGAAATTTGAAGATGGCATGTTTGCATTGTCACGGCCTCAGTGGAATGGTGAAGAAGTTGGAGTTTATATCACTGGTGAAGCCGATCTGGGAAATGTATGAGAAAATTGATGCTGTGATTTGAAGGAAGGACAGAATTGAAGCAAGGAAGGATGAATTGGAAGTAATATTGGCAGAATTAAGAGCAACTGGAAGGGCGTTTGTAGAAAATGAAATTCAGGTTGTTGGAACTGAAGCAAAGGCCGGAATTTGAAGCTAGAGGAACGAAACAAAAGTGCACCATGTCTTTCACATGAAGCTGGGTTGAGGTTTAATGTTATGTTAATCCCTGGTTCGATTAGGTTACATTTAATTCCTATGCATTCAATTCACATTAGTTATTCAGGACTGTATTGTTTTTTTCTACATAAACATTCGATGGGTTGAAGTATGGTGTGTGTTAACTATGTGAATTATATAATTAAAAGTATACATGGGGAACTGCACAATGGTTGGAATAGACTCCATTTGGAATACCAACTTACTAACCTAAACCCGTTTTTGTTTGTGTGAATGTTATGTTGAGTGAAATGCTATGGGTTCATTCAAGTAGCACTATGTTGGTTGCTTATTATCATCATTAACATAAATTGACTTCCTTTGTTTATGTGTGATCACCTTGTAATCCACAGAGTCATAGTGTGGGCACTTAGAAAATCATTTTTGACCCATGATCGCACTGAGAGCTGTGGAGCATGAAATTCACAATAGTCATTGTGACCCATGACTGCACGTAGAGCCATGAGGTGAGTAACTCAAAAGAGCAGTTGTGATATCTGACTATGTACAACAAAGTATGCTACATTGCAGCTCAGTCATCAATACCTGGAAGACCAATAGTGTTTGTGGGGAATAGGCTTGATATAGTACATGGTTGGTCTCTTTAAGATGAACTTAGGCTCAAATGTTGAGTCGGAAGTATTTCATTCGATCCCAGTGCAATTTTTAAGTTGTTATATTATATGCACTCACCATGGTCCTTTGAAGACTCATAAATCCCTGTATGAACTGAAGATTGCATAAATTTATAATATTTCATATTGTAGAGAGGTATTTGGGATTGCACATAAAGTAGTGAATCAACTACATCAATTTGATGAGTAAGCTTGGGCCTAATAAAAAATTGCATAGTTTATTGTACTACTTTGGAAGACTGGGAATTGGGTTTTCCAACATCATTTTGGAATTGGGAAGTTGCAGAGTGAAGCCGTGGAAGCGTGAGGGAGAACAACACTCAAATTTGGAGCTGCCTAGAGGGCATATTTGTTGCATTTTTGTGTCAACGCGTAGACCTGGTTTTCGAGACCGTATTAACCTCTGATGCTGTCACAGTGGAGTTGGGAGGTGATGACAGTATGAATTGGCATTCAAAACTACTTTGGCAGTCTTGATGGATAAAATATGAATTGGAGTGATGCAGCGGAAATATGAGTCAAGGGAAAAGGGAAATGTTTGCATTAAAATGACAAGCTTATGGGCATGCGAGTGTTTACAGTGACAAAGACTTCACAAAAGAGTGGAAACCATAGAATTGAGATTGCAGAGAGAAAGGTTTATTAATAACCTTAACGGGAGCATGAGGTGTGATCATTCAGGAAGGTATTTTTGAACATTGAAGATTGAATGGTTTATTTATTTTCACCTTAAAATAAATCCTGGAAAACCTGAATTGCATTTCGACTAAAGACTTCAGTATCATGTGAAATGATAAGGTCAGACTGATGATTTTTCATACAAATGAAGTATGAAAGGGAGTGAAGATTTTACATCCTAAAAATGTATTAAGGGTGTATAATGTTGGGGAATTGTAACTTAAATTAAATCAAAATATCCACTATCATAATTATTGGGTAGTCCTTGAAGTCAAAACAGATGTTAGAGTCAAACGAATGTTTGGATAGTTTGAGTTAAGATCGAGTATTTTTCATCCAAGATGAAGAATCAGTGTAAGTCTATAGTGAAAGAGTTGTAAGCTAAGTAAAAAGTCTGAATGTAATTGGGTGCACGATCGGTAGAGCCCAAGAACCAAAAGAATTGGTAATTGTAATACATCCATTACTAAAGTGTTGTTTGCAGCAAATTGAAGCAAGAGAATTCTCCAGAGATTGGTTCAAAGACAAAAAACAAAAAGAAGCCAAGCGCAGGAGGAAAGCTTACATTGATGAATGGCAACTATGAAGGATTCCTGAAAAGGGGATTGAATGAATTCCACATGTGAGTAGATAAAGTTCACAAAGGAAGAGAAGATGACTATTGATAGTCATTTCTGAAGATCTGATGAAGACCATAGCAGAGGGAATAAGAAGGAAAATTCCAAGGTAAGTGGCATATGTGAATAGTTAACAGATGAAGATTATGAGTGGGGGGAGGCTATGATAACAATTCACCTTGAATTTTTAACAGAATTATTGCAGGAAAGTGAGAAAGACTAGACACATGGTTGTACCATGAGAAAGAAGGTAAAGTGGTAGAGGCTACAGGAAAAAAGGGAAAAGCATGTAAACATATAGTTGACAGAAGAGTTGAGGAAACTCGAACAGATGTTGAGGTGTGAAGAACTCAGAAAGGCTGAGCTAAAAATGGATCTTTCCATTTGCGGCCCAGAACAGGGTGAAATTCTGGGTGAAGGGATCAATGCGAAAGATCTCATGAACTATTGGGATAGTTCGGAAGAATCTGAAGATGTGTTGGTGAAAGAAGCAGCTGAGGCTATGAAACCTTGCATTTTTAAACCTCACAGTTTATGTATGTTTGCAGGATGCGCGAAGGATGTTAAACAAGCCTTAGAGTTTGTTAAGGAGAAGGAGTTGAATCTAAAATCTACTCAGTTTGATGCTGAGATAGCAAGATCTCGGAAAGAAAAGTAGACAGAGGGGTCTCATGGGAATACGCAACTGAGTATTGAAGCAAAGGAAGAAGGGCCATTTGATGATTGGTCAAAAACAAGTGAAGGTATGGAGAGTCATGTAAAGTTTCCAAATTCTACTCCCATTGAAATTGTTGAGTTATATAGAAAGTTAGATATTCAAAGAAGAGAATTGGAAAAGCAGAGGATCTATACTCATGATAAATTGCTTAAGTTAAAAAACAAAGAAATTGTCCTCAATAATAATCAATAAATAGAGGATAAGGATGTAGGAATGATTCACCAAATCAAAGAAGTTCATTATTATCAACCAAAAGAAGGAGACATTCTTGAAACAGATGATATGAAAAAGAGACTAGCTGACCGTCTCATGGAGAATTTAAATCAGCATACTGATGTGTTGATGGAAGAGGAAATTTCAAAGCAACATACTGAAATGTTTCCAGAGGATAAAGAGGCACTAAGGCCTCATGTTTTTTATTTTAATGATTTTTTTGTGAGTACAGGTTTTATTGTAGATGCTGGAGGAGATTCTAGTGGCCATTGGCACAAGGGTTCTAGTGGCCAATGAAAGCACACCATGTATTAAAGGGCATAGTAGAAATATTTATCCATTTTAGCATTTGGTGTATGAAAATTTGCTTAAAATTTGAAATTTTCTGCATAATCCACATAATGCATAGACATTTAAATGCATTTGAAAATTTAGTTTTTTTTATGATGAATAAAATATTATTAATAATTGAAATTTTTTAAATATCTAAAATTAAAAATAATTATATTATAATTTAATAATAATTTAAATATTATAATTTAATAGTTAATAATTTAAATATCTTTTTATTTAAATTTTATTATTAAATATTATAATTTAATAGTTAATAATTTAAATATTTTTTTATTAAAATTAAAATTAAAAAAAAATCAATTAAAATAATTAATATTTATGTTGAAATAACAATTCAACCATTTATTTATTAATGGTTACTCTAATTTTATAATAAAAATAAAACTTCAATTAAAATAATTAATAGTTATGCTATAATAACAATTCAATAATTTATTAATGGTTAATAATTTAGCAAAGTTCAAATAATAACATAATATAATAAATGATAGCTCATTTTTTATTAATTTAGCATCATAAGATGGAACCTTCAATTCATATATCATTTGATATAAGCAAATATAAATTCAAATAGAGAATGTAAAACTAGAAATAAAACGAATAATTTAAACAAGTTTGTGATTATTGTTTTTCTTTGTTTTTTTAATGAATTTTGATTAATAAATGTTTCATGTTACAAGAGATTTTATGTGAAATCACATCGTCGTTTGTGTTAAATAATTAGTTTTAAGTTGAGTAGATATTTGTTGCTATAGGTCACACAAAATTCTTCCTTTCATGAATTATCAACCACATCATTGGATTAGATTGCATCGTACCATACCATAACTACAACATGGAAAATCCGTAGTAGTCATACAAAGTTTTTACTAATTTCCGAATATGTAGCAACAGCCAAAAGATGAAATTAGCCTCTAGTTTATTAGCGAAAGAGGTGCATGACAGAACCCCCATATGATTCATGATGCCACTCATGAGATGGGTGCAGTTTTGATACCTTACTCTCCTTTGCACCATCAAAGTGCCTGACTCGAGACTATTTTAAGGCCAATAACATTTAGGGAATAAAATAAAAGAATTTAGGCTATTTTTTGTAATACTATGGAATGAGTATTCTTGTGGAATACATGGATAAACATAAAGGCAATGTTAAGAATAAATTCCTTTTACGTAACTCATGTCTTGAATGTGGTGGCTTGCTCACTAAACATATTATCTCTTTTAAAGATGAACCATGGAAGAAAATGACAGTGAGGTGTTCTTTGGTTGGGACATGGAGAGTGAGGAATTGCATGGAGATGATGATCATTCACTCTCTCAATACGTGTATGAAAAATTCATTATTTTTTGTTTTCCTCTAGATGTTTCAAAAGTAACGATGGCTATTGCAGGTCACTGTGTTGCAATACCCAATGTTTATTAGAGGGATAAAGAATTTGTCGCCAATTTGATTATACAGGTACAAATTTTCAGGTTTTTCAAGATAATTTAGTGCCCATAAAATATTCATAAATCAACGCAAGCAATGGTGATGGCTCACTGGAAAACACTAGAAATGTTATTATGTAGAAGAAAAAACAAATCTGGAAATTTCAAATTTCAACTTCATTTGTATCAATTTCAACATAGTTTTGGAGATGTGTAATGAAAGATCGGAATGTGTGTCAATATGTCCACCATCGTTGGATCCTCCTCCATTGTTGGCTCTTCCTCTTCACTTCTATCGCTTACGCAACGACGATAGCATTGATTAAGTGGTGCGTCCCCCTGAGAATCAGAGGAGGCGGTGGAGAGAGTAGCACACCCTTAGAATACTTGCAACGTCCACCAATTCCAATTAATCAATTAATTGCAACGTCAACGTTGCGTGTATAATTAATCCCAATTGTTGGTAAACGTTACCAACATATTTAATTCGTGTTGATGAGTGCAGATATTTTTCTTTCGCAATGGCTGTGGGTAGCGAAAGCTTGTTAGCTAGGATAAAACTACACTTGGTCAGTTTACTATCACGCTGCAAAGAGAATTGCGGCCACTATTTATGATAAGATTATGAAGGTACTTGGATTGTGGGATTTTTCTTCAGTACAATTCTCCCAAAAGAATAACCTTTATGTTTATTAAATATTTTTTCCCATTTTTCATTGCTATTTTGTTTTTAGTTTTTCTATTGCATGTTGCTATGCCCATTACATAAGTTTGAAAGGTTATCAATGTTTTTGCTTGTACTAATTTATTCAATATGTTACTATTCCAGATTAATATTTCAGAGAGACTGTGGACTATGATTATACCAATCTACAGCGGGACAACTTTATATGTTGAAATTAAAAGGTTTCACATTTTACGCTATCTTAGAAATAGCTAAGCTAAATAGAACCCTTGAAAATATTGCCCGCAAGTTTGGATGCAAATATGATTAGCTCTTTAAAAAGACCTTTGACATGCAATTTAGTAAGTGGTTTTATAGTCTTTATTGTTTGTATTTTTAATTTTTTTCCATTCTAATTTGAAATGAACTTTTCAAGGGATGTAAATTTAGGTTCACAGGAGAAAACATAAAAAAAATTGTGAAAATCATGCTATACATTTCAACAATATTCTTACTGCAAGGAATAGGTTGTCGCTATTTTTTTTCACTTGGATCTCATTCAGCTTAGCACGATTTACTTAATATGTAACTGACCTATATGTACTCATGAATAGAGAATAAAAAATAAAGTACATCCAAAGCATCAAAGACTTTTGAGGGGAGACACAAATGGATAAATCTATTATGTCTATCATATTATTCTATGCTTTCTCACCATAACAATCAACAATAGATACACCCGCCATGAATATTGTAAATTTCACACCTGTCAGTAACTCATAGAAGCCATATTAATCATATATTTATTGAGAATACAATAAGTCGGGTTGAAATGGAAGTACTATTCTAGCAGTGGTGGATGTTGAGTGTGTTCAACCAATGGTAGATGTTTCTTATGTTCACAGTATGCAGTAGCAGATGTTGGCTATGTTGAGTGTATGCAGTGGTGGATGTGTAATGATGCATGTTTCATTTATTTGGTAAAACACGGTAAGCTTTATTGAGGAAAATAAATACTCAAAATCTCTTCAAAGCCTCTATAAGAATAAACACACATACGATAAAATGGAAAGGGTGTTGAAAGTGTTTCACAGAGACACCATATTTCCAAAAATAATGGCAAGTGTTTCACAAAGACACCATGTTTCCAAAAATAATGGCAGTACTCGATGTTAAAAATTTGAGTATCTATATGCAAAAATCATCTCAATGATGGAAATCTTCAATAGTGGAATTGTTTTTCAAAGGCCAAAAAACTGAATATGTGGATCCATCAAAAAAACCCAATTTTTGGCCAATGACAAAAAGCTAAAAATGTCGATCCAATAACAAACCCTGAAAATGAAAAAGCCCTACAAATGAAAACACCTCTCAAAAACCTAAATGTATTTTCCCTGAATTTTGATAATATCAATAAAATAATTACAAATGTGAAATTTAATCCAATCAATCCCAAAGGACTCCTCGAAGATTCCATGGGTGGCCTCAAGGGCACATAGTTGAATCCAATAAAAATCACAGAGCCTAGATGCTCCTTGGAGACATCAGCGAAGGCCTTGAGGGCACCAGAGGTTGAGGGAGAGGGTTAGTTTTGGCATGGGAGTGGGCCTGGTGAGCATCAGACACGTGATGAAGCTGAGGGCACCAGAGGCAGAGGCAGAGGCATAGGGGTAGTGTTGGCGTGAGCGTGAGCCTAGTGAACACAGGTCTTGACTCTGATGTTGAACAACGAGTTTATGGACCATGATAGACTACGACCTTCTCATCATAGTCTCCAAGGATGGTGTGGCATATAAATATTTGTGAGGAGCCATGGGTGGAGACATTGCGTTTCATGGTAGGAAACAACTCCATGGTGCTTCGCCTCATCAGCTACCAGATATGACGAGTTCATTCTTCCATGCATATCACATAAACACATGAATGGAAATTTAAAATAGAAAACGCAGAACTCAAATAAAGCGATGCCATCCAAGCAGATATGGCAGACAGGCCAATGCCATATAAGGGAATTGGCATTGAATATATTTTTTTATTAGTATAAACCAGATCACTGGACCAAAACCAGAAAAATGGAAGATAGGAGTGATGGAAATTAATCTCAACCACCGCATTAAATGAAATCGAATTAGCCATACCTCAGTGACTGTTTTGCAGGTTGATGACTGTGTTTGTAGAGAAGGACAAATTCAAAGCAGAGTACGTAATCCATTCCACAACAAAGTGAAACAATCAAAGTCAAATATAATTTAATACATGGTTATTAAATGTGTATTGGAAAACATTTAATCTGAAAGTTTATTTACTTCCCCCAACTTCTATAATGTTTATAAAATGATTCCTGCCCATCCGTTGTATTAAATATGGTTTCTCACGAATTAAATGTCTTATATATATATATATATATATATATATATTACATGTTAGGATGAAGTGAGATAGGTAGAGTGTTAAGTGTAATGTGGGGGATGTAAGTGTAGAAAGACAAGGGGAGAAAATTGTGGAGCAAATTTTGTTGGGTGCATGAAAACAACATCTAATGTCTTTTACTAAGTGTAGATTTTGCAGCCCTGGTGAATGTAATTCTCAGTAGCAACAGAAGTTTTACTGGTGAAGGAGCCACAACCTCCATATCAATGTGTATGTTGTGTTTATGAATTATAATCTGAAGTTTGGTTTGAAGTTTGGTTAGCTGTGATTTGGTTTTGGAATTTTTCAAGTATGAGTTTTACCACAACACTCGTTTTTTCTCTGTTTCACCATGTGCAAAATTATTGATTATATTCGCTCCTCTCCATATTTTCAATTTTAATCTCTGACACACTGTATTGTAAAGAGAATTCATATAATTTGACTTCCACAATTCTATGGTAGGGATTAAGTGAGTTCCACAACACTGTGTAAACTTCTGTAAATGTGTAGTCTTGGTTAAAGTCATTTCCGCAACTTTGTGTGAACTCCTTGTGTTGAGGGAAAATCATTTCCCTTTCTTCTTTACAAATTTTTTTTGACATGGTATCAGAGAGGGTTTAAAAATATCAATGAAAGGTAGTGTTTTTATTGAGGATTTCAAATTTCTCTTTCATGAAGCGTATTCTCTAGCAGTGAGAAAATTTTCTCATAGTGAGGAAAATTTTTACACAGTAAGAAAGTTTTTTTACATAGTGAAGATGGAATCAACAATACCACACTTTAATGGGAAAAATTACAATTACTGGACTATAACAATGAAGGCTTTGTTTTCTTCACGAAAAATTTGGGTATTGGTGGCGAATAGTTTCGAACAACCAACAGATGCAGTAGGATACAATGCATTGACACAAGCAGAAAGAGATGTGTTGAGAGATAAGAAGAAAAATGACTCCAAAGCCCTCTTCTACATGTTTCAAGCAGTTCATGCGAGTATCTTCCAAAGGATTGCAGCAGCAACACAGTACAAGAAAGCATGGGATACCCTCTAGACAACCTACCAAGGCATGGAAAAGATGAAAAAAACAAAACTACGAAATCTTAGAAGAGATTTTGAAACAATTTGTATGAAAGAGTCTGAGGATTTAGACTCATTATTTACACACGTAATCAGGTTGGTTACTCAAATAAGGTGTCATGGTGAAACACTTGAGGAAAGGAGAATTGTTGAGAAATTTTAGAGAATTTTTTCATTAAGGTTTCATGCCATAGTTGTGGCCATAGAAGATACAAAGGATATCTCACAGTTTTAGTGCATGAGCTTCATGCATAACTGATGTCTCATGAGCATAGGTTGAACAGATCAAAAAACTCATCATTGGAGCATGCATTCAAGACACAAGTTTCTTTTGGTCAAGGTATAGGTCGAGGAAGACAAAACTACAGAGAAAGAGGAAGAAGCCCATACAGAGGTGGAAGAGGCAACACTTCAATCTCAACTGGAAGGGGCAGCAATAAAAATCCAAGTCAAGGCCCAAGCCAAAATCAAGCACAAGGTCAAAGTTATGATAAATCTCAAGTTCAATGTCATTATTGTAAGAAGTATGGTCATTATGTAAATGAATATAGAAAGAATAAATATGACATAAGTAACAAACCAAATTAAAATTTCATAAAGGAAAATCAAAACCATGGTAGCATGTTTTTAGCATGTAATGTAGCACAAGAAAAACAAGGAGATGTATGGTTCTTAGATTCAGGGTGTAGCAACCACATAACTGGAAACATAGAAATGTTTTCCAATATAGATGAAAGTGTAAAATATGAAGTGACTTTAGGGAGAGATAGAATATTCTATGTCATGGGAAAAGGAAGAGTAGACATAGTAACAAAAAAGTGAGAGAATAAGTTCATGTCAGATGTTTTTTTTGTCCCTCGCTTGAAACATAACCTTATAAGCATTGGAAAACTCAAGCAAAAGGGATAAAATGTATTTTCTAAAGATAATGTATGCACAACCATGGATAAGCCTCCAAGTAGATAGCTCATTTCAAAAGTTCATATGACAAACAATAAAATGTTTCCTCTCAAGGTAAAATGAGATTTGAAGAAAGGTGTTGTTGTAGCTGTCACACAGGAAAACTTTCAACAAGAAATTAAAGATGAAAATTGGTTATGGCATTTGAGATTTGGTCATCTCAAATTTGGATGTTTGAATTTGTTGCACAATTAAGGTATGGTGAAAGGATTTCCACTCATATAAAAACCTAACAACCTATGTGAAGGATGCATCTTGAGAAAACAACACAAAGAATCATTTCCAATGGGAAAGCCAATAAGGACAAAGGAACCTTTGGAGATTGTCCACCCAGATTTATGTCAACCAATGAAAAAACCATCATATGGCGGCAGCCACTACATTTTGACATTCATACATGGCTACACAAGGAAGACATGGGTCTATTTTCTAAAACAGAAAAGTGAAGTGTTCGATGGCTTCCATCATTACAATGCTCTTGTTGAGAAGAAAAGTAGACACTACATAAATGTGTGAGTGACTTCCTATGTTTTTGCAGGGAGCATGGAATTCACACGAAATTTACAACAAGGTATACACCTCAGCAAAATGGTGTCATGGAAAGAAAGAAAAGGACCATCACGGAAATGGCAAGGAGTATGTTGAAGGAAAAGCATTTTCCAGATGACTATTGGGTTGAAGTTGTTTCTTTTGTAGTGTATATTATCAATAGATGTCCATCCAAAATCATCATGAACATAGTTCCTGAAGAGGCATGGAGTGGAAGAAAGCAAGGTGTCACTCACATGTGAGTGTTTGGGTGTGTGGCGTATGCACATATCTCAGATGAATTGAGGAAGAATTTGGACATTAAATGGGAGAAATGTATATTTGTTGGATACAGTGATGAATCCAAGGCATACATGCTGTACAATCGAAGAGAATTAAGTTAGATAAATGTCATTCAGAGTAATCACATCATTAGGATTTGGTCGACGTTTTGAACCAGCTAATGTGGTTCATCCTCAGGACAAGGTGGAGAAGCTAATCGATCTCAATGAATAAATAGTGGAGATGCATCATTGCCTGGATATAACCATTGAGAACTATTTCTTAAGAACTAGCCATTACGACTAGCTGTTAAGAACTAGTTGTTATAAAGTTAGTTATTTAAGAATTAAAATTAAATAATAAATTAAATAATTAAATAAAATTTTATTAAAAATGGGTTTATAAATTATTATGTAATTAAAATAAATATAATAGGTAATAGGGAGGGGTAATTTTCTTAAATTTAATAAATAAATAAATAAAATAAAGTAAAATAAACTTAATTAATTAATTTGATAAAAATAAAGATAAATTAATTAATTGATTAATTAATTAATTGCATATAAAATATATGACTAAATACATAAATATATAAATAAAACCTAAATAAATAAACAAAATTACTTAGTGAGAGCCAGGGTCCAATTTTGAGATTCTTAGCATGTCGTTCAATTTCGATCACCTCCCTTAATTTCCTATGGTGGAAGTGGTCTACTTTGGCAACGACTTTGGAGTCTTCAATAAAAACATGGTGGTAGGATTTTTCCACATGTTCAGCAAGAGTTGAGGTACGAGGCTAATTGTGTCTAATATCCGCAGCATGCTGCCACATTCTCTGCCTAATGGATCGACCTATTTCTCCAATATAGGGAGTTCCACACGAACAAGGAATCATGTAAACCCTTTTCATGTACTTAGGATTCACAGGATCCTTAACCGACCAAAGAGAATTTCTAATAGTGAAAAGAGGTTTGAAAGAGGCAGAGATATTATTTCTCTTAAGGACATGGGCAATTTCATCTGTTTTCCCATGGATAAATGGGAGATGGACCTTGGAAAGAGGATCCACTCGATTATATTTTCCACTCAACCCTTTATATGCCTTCCGGAAGGCTTTAAGACCTTGAGATATACTATAACCATTATTTTCAAAAACGTCAAGAAGGAGGGATTTCTCTCATTTAAAGGAGTTTTCGTCAGAGATTTTAAGACCACGAGTCGCAAGAGTAAAAAGGACACGAAATTTCTTAGGAGGAAAATGATGGGACCCTGCATGAAGGTACTATTATGTGTGAGTATTCTTCTGAAAAACGTGGTGAGAAATGGAACCATCCTCATTCCTTGAGAGAAATATATCAAGGAAAGGGAGGAAACTATTCACCTCAACTTCCATTGTAAACTTGATGAAATGAGATAGCAAGTTGACGTACCCAAGGAATAGATCTAATTTCTCCCGACCATGGAGCCTGATGACAAAAGTATCATCCATGAACCTATTCCACTTCCTAGGGGAGAATTTAGGAGAGGGGAGCCCATCGAAACACCATAGGTTTGCTCATAAAACTCACCTTGAAAATAAAAGAAAGTTGGGGCAAGGCAGAGGCTAACCAATTTAGTGGTGTACTCATCAGAGATCCATTTAATGACATCAACAGCTTCTTGGATGGGGATTTTAGTGAATAATGACACAACATCAAATCTAATAATTTCTCACCAGGCTACAGCTTGATGTTCTTCCACTCGTTGATAAAGGAAGTCGAGTCCTTCACAAAGGAATCAGCTTGAGCTACAAGGGGTTTAAACTTTTGGGCTAAGAATTTAGCGAGAAGATAAGTGGGACCACCTATTGTGTTAAAAATAGGCCTTAATCGGCCCCCCACCTTATGAATCATTAGGAGACCATAGATCCGAGCGGTAAGGGGATTTCTTTTAATAATATTCCTAAAGAGAGGATTAACAGAAGAATCTGACTTAATTGAAAGGGTAACATCCTACACACTGATTTAAGTGGATTATTTTTAATCTTAACATAACTACCACTATTGGATAGATGGTCAACCATCTTGCTAACATAGTCAGATTTTTCCATAATGACTATGGCCCCACCCTTGTCTGCCTTAAGGATAACAATGTTTGGGTTGTCCATTATGGTTTTGAGAGTGAGAAACTCAAGCTTACAAAAGTTTCTCTTGGGAGGCTTAGCCTTCCTAAGAATAATGGAGTAGTCCAGCATAATGGTCTCCTTAACAATATCAAGGAGATCCCTAATGTTCTATTCGATGTTACAAATAATGTCATCAGCAAGGATATTCTTCGGGGCAAGGGAAAAATTAAGCCCTCTATTAAGAAGACTGAAAACAGAAGAATCAAAAGATAAACTAGAAAGGTTAACTACATTTTTATTAGATCCTTATTAACGACATCATTCCTAAATTTAAAATCATCTTTATTATTATTATTATCATCATCTAACACTTTATTTTTATTAATGCTACTTAGGTTGTTATTGCTAGTAATATTATTGTTAGTTATATTATTGTTATAAGCCTCATTATGAATAATATTATTGCTATTTTTTAATATTAAATTTTTATTTTTAATAATATTATTTATTACTGAATTATTATTATTATTATAATTATTAATACTATTAATGTTACGGTTTCCATTTAAGATTACATTTTTATTTAGAGTTAAATTACTATTGGATACCTTACCTACCAAGAACTCCATACAATGGGCCATGGAGCCAACATCACCATCTAGCTTTACTCCATTGATATCATCCATAAATCCAGTGGACCATCAATGCTGAGAGCACTGGGTCCATTATCTTTGAAGGCGATGGGGATGCCAGTGGTAGCATCCAAGCCATAGCCTGAATTGACTATTGGACATTCGATAAACCGACACTCCCCATGTGTTTCGTGACATGGAATAACCACCTCTCGTGGATCCTTATCTTTGGCGATGTGATTTTTGACTAACAGCTGTGGGTTTTGGTCTAACGCCAATTGTGATTTCCAAATATTTGTATCAGAGCATAGGTCATAAGTTCGATATACACCCGACTCACATTGGGGGGGGGGGGGAATTTTTGGACATTACATAAGCCAACACTACCCATGTGTTTCACAACATGGAATACCCGCCTCTTATGGATCCTTATCTCTGGTGATGTGATCGTTGACTAACACCTGTGGGTTTTGGTTTAACGGAAATCATGATTCCCAACATTGACTACATGAGGGAAAGAGGAAAAGCTCTAGGAATAGAACGACACATGACAGGGGAATTAGAGTGCATCGAGGAAGAAACTCTTCAACCAGATTGTTGCATGAGATTCGACAAACCCCTGCTCGAACAAGGATCAATTCATAACACAAAAGAAAACCCACTTAATGTTGAAACATCTATGTTGTTTGAGATTTCCATCTAGATTGTTGGATTTGAGACACATGAGTCGTCGAGGATCTTGCATGCCTACAAATTGGGGACAAAGAGCTGATCTGTGTTAAGAAAATTTGCATTCGGGGCTGCCATTGCGAAATGCAGAAATTCCATTTGATATAGAACATCATTGGTGCCAGAGGGAGACACAAAATTTGTAGCTGAAATAAAATTAGCATTAATCCCACCAAGGTTAAGGAAGCTAGCTAAAGAGGGACGATCAAAGGAAGAACCCGAGACAACTACTAAAGAGGGATAAATCCAAGATAATGCAGATGATGAACCGAACAAATGCCTGCCTACCCAAGAACTAAGGGCAGAGATATGCGCTTCGCTAATATGGGACTTCCCTAAGCGCGGGGAGGCTAGAGGATGAGACATCACAAGCTTCTTAAACTTTAAGGCCTGCTTCTTCTTCGAAACCTCTTCCACTAGAAATGCTTAGGAAGACGAAACCCCATCTAGAATACTCCCAAGATAATGAGAGGTACCATTTTCTATACCCATGTGGAGAGCTAAAATCTTGTGCACAATAAAATATAAATACTTCCTTAATTTACCAATATTTGACCTAACGAAAGCGACACTAGCTTTAAGAAAAATAATCTTGTTATTATAGAATTATAGTGTGTGCAAAACACAGGAAAAAACCAGAATCAATGATGCATCCCTACATATTTTAAGGAACGTGAGATCACATTTCTTCTTAGCCACTTCTAATCGATCTTGCTCAAACTAACGAGCCTTATCATCCATTTCCCTTACGTGCAGGGTAATAATTTTAGATATAAGACATTTGTAATCCATAATGTAGATAAATGTTTTTCAGATTAAACACATCATTAGGATTTGGTCGAATTTTCGAACCAACTAATGTGGTTAATCCTCAAGAAAAGGTGGAGAAACTAATCGATCTCGATGAATAAATAGTGGAGACGCATCATTGCCCTGAAATAGTCATTGAGAAGTAGTTGCTAAGAACTAGTCATTAAGACTAGTTGTTAAGAACTAGTCGTTAGAAATTTAGTTAGTTAAGAATTAAAATTAAATAATAAATTAATTAATTAAATAACAATTTATTAAAAATGGTTTTAGAAATTATTATGTAATGAAAATAAATATAATAGGTAAGAGGGGGGTGTAAATTTTTTAAATTTAATAAATAAATGAATTAAATAGATAAATAAATAACATAAATTAAATAAATAAGTAAATAAAAAAAATAAATTAATTAATTAGATAAAAAAAAATTGATATTTTTTTTTTCGGTAAAAGTGATGTATTGATCCGAGTGGAGGTAGGGATAACAGTCCTTTTATTTCTCTTTTCCACATGTCCATAGAGGTTTTAGAGATAGAAACATTTATAAAAAAGAAAGATGGATATCTATTCACTCTATTTTATTAGAGAGGTATAATTTGTAAAATGAATTGCACTTCTTCATAAGGGGTCCATTGATTAAAAGAGACTGGAAAAAGTTTGGATCCAATTCCTACAGTTATGGATATAAGCGCAATCCAAATTCCTAGAAAGTTATACATTTTTGTTTATAAAAACATATAACTAAGTACATAAATATATAAGTAAAACATAAATAAATAAATAAAATTACGTAGCGAGAGTCGGGGTCCAACTCTTAATTTCCAACCATCATCATGGTTGATATTCTTAGCATGTCATTCAATTTTGATCACCTCTCTTAAATTTGCTATGGTGGAAGTGATCTACTTTGGAAATGACTTTGGACTCTTTAGTACAAACATGGTGACCAGATTTTTCCACATGTTCAACAAGAGCTGAGGTATAGTACCGATTATGTCTCATATCTGCATCATACTCCCAGATTCTCTACCTAATGGATCGACCTGTTTCTCCAATATAGGGAGTTCCACATGAACAAGGAATCATGTATAATCCTTTTGTGTCCTTAGGGTCGATAGGGTCCTTAACAGACCCAAGAGAATTTCTAATAGTGCAGAGACATTTGAAAGAAGCAGAGATATTATTTCTCCGAAGGACATGGATAATTATTTCCATTGTCCCCTGGAGAAATGGGAGATGGACCTTGGAAATATGTTCCACCCGAGTATATTTTCCACTCAATCCTTTATGTGCCTTCTGAAAGGCTTTAAAACCTTGAGATCTACTATAACCATTATTTTCAAAAACGTCAAGAAGATGGGATTTCTTTGATTCCAAGGAGTTTTTGTCAGAGATTCTAAGACCACAAGTCACAAGAGTACACTAGACAGCATGAACGTATTGTTTCATCCTGAGTCTTCTTGCGAAAAACCCGGTGATAAATGAAACCATCCTCATTCCTTGAGAACAGGATATCAAAGAAAGGGAGGCAACCATCCACCTCCACTTCCATCATGAACTTGATGCAATAATATAGTGAGTATAGGTGCCCAAGGAACATATATAATTTCTCCTACTCAGGTGGATCCTATTTCCAAGGTCCATCTCCCATTTATATCAGGGAAAACGGACAAAATTTCCCATTTCCTTAGGATAAATAATATCTCTACTTCTTTCAAACCTCTCTGTACTATTAGAAATTCTCTTGGGTCTGTTAAGGACCCTGTCGACCCTAAGGACATAAAAGGGGTTTACATGATTCCTTGTTCATATGGAACTTCGTATATTAGATAAACGTGTCGATCCATTAAGCAGAGAATCTGAGAACATGCTACAGATATTAGACACAATCCGATCTGTACCTCAGCTATTGTTGAACATGTGGAAAAAGCCTGCCACCATGTGTGTATTGAAGACTACAAAGTCGTTGCCAAAGTAGAGCACTTCCACCATAGGAAATTAAAGGAGGCGATCAAAATGGAACGACATGCTAAGAGTTCTCAACCACGATGATGGTTGGAAATTAAGTAAGAGTTGGACCCCGTATCTCCCTAGGTAATTTTGTTTATTTATTTATGTTTTATTTATATATTTATGTATTTAGTTATATACTTTTATATACAATTAATTAATTAAATAATTTTTTTTTTTTTTATTAAATCTAAAAAAATTACCCCTCCCTATTACCTATTATATTTTTTTTAATTAAATAATAATTTTTAAACCCATTTCGAATAAAATTTTATTTAATTAATTAATTTATTATTGAATTTTAATTCTTAACTAACTAACTTTCTAATGGCTATTTCTTAACAGCTAGTCTTTGTTGAAGTATAAAAGGTGTCGTTTTAATGCCTATTTATCCTACATTAATCATCAATCCAGGTACGACTTTCTGTTTCAAGAGTGTACTCAGTCTGAGGATGCAATTCAATCTAAGAGTAATGCCTTGCAATCTGTAGTATAGTGTTGTAAATACAAGAGTAAACGGATTCTTGGAAATGAAATCTAACTACAATGACATGAACTTGAATGCTCTGAAATCCAATCATTCACCCATCAATCATCAGCCAAGGATGCAGTAATGATAACTCTTTCCTTTAGAAATTGATGTAATTGAAATAAAATGAAAACAAAATAATCAATTTGAGAATGAAGGAAGCAATAACAAGATATCCTTTACAGTTGATTATCTCACATTAAAAAAATTAAATGGAAATGGAAATGGAACTAAATCGCTAATGCTACTAATGAAAGTAAACTAGGAAAGTTCTCAAAAGAAAAACCAACTCTTTGTAGGAATGGAATAGACTGTAAATTAATTAACTGAAATGAACAACGAATCTGGAATTGAACAGCAATAGAAATGAACAGCAAACTAAGAAAATTGAACAACAAATCCTATATAATGAAATTAAGTAGAAAATTCTATTGAACAACAATCAACAATCGGAACATAACAACAAATGGAATAGAACAACAACTACTGAACAACGAAATTTTGTTAAAACATAAAAAGATAAGTAAAATGAGTATTAAGATTCTTGTTAAATTAGAAAGGAACGGCAACGCAATTCACCAATGTAACACACCAATATTATGAAGCGACTAAGCAGTAAACTATTAAACTTGAAAGCTGTAATGAAAACAAATGCAAACTGTCACAAAACAATAATTGAAAGATAATAATACAAACAACAGATGGATCCACCACGGTCAGGCCCTTAGCCACCAGTGAAACACTGCTGGGCTACTCCAGAGTCAGGAAATGGAATGGCAACTAGATCATGTATTAATTAGGAATAATAACATTTACAAAAGTCGCTCTCTGATCACAAGAGTCAATGAGAAATTACAGAGTTACAAAAGGAGTTTGAACAATAGTTGTTCTGTCTGATTTCTAGAGGCACTGCCTTTTATAACAATTCGGTGGACAATACAAGAAACAACGATAGGCTTTGAACAATGATCCCTCAAGATCGAAAGATTCTAAGGGATTCAATCCTTTTTCTTCTTTTAGCTGACACTTAGTCTTCTTAGGCAATAGCCATGTTGTTCCCTACCTTACTTTAGCTATGGATTCTGATTTCATCCTTCTTGTCTGGATACAACCCTTTGCTGGAGGAACAACAGTTACTCCTGCTTTATCTTTGCCTTTCGAATGGTGGTTTCCCCCTTCATTTGTTTCCTGTTGAGAATAAAAAACATTTTTTAGCCAATTTCCCCAATAAAAATTAATCTTTGCAATTCTATCATAATCATTCAATATATCATCTTTCTAGAATAAAAAGAGTTATATTCAAAGGAAAAAGATAAATAAATGCATGGTGACTTCATACCTTTTCCAATGCTCAACACACCCCCCTGCTTACCCTTTCTCATGTCCTCATGAAAACCATAGTTTACAAGTAAAGCAATTAGAGAATAGGCTGGAGAGGCTTTTTCATTAAGAGGTCTAAAACCATGATTTGTAGCTAAAGCTTCAAAGATGTGCCCTGTCTGTCCTTCAGGTACTTCATATTTGGCTTTATATTATGTTGCAGGATACCATATAATGGGACTTCGAAACCTACAACCTAGCCAGTATGGGCCTTCCCTCAAGATGAGGTTACTATAGAGAACCAGACGGTCAACAGCTAATCCAAAATTTCTATAATTAAATGGCTATGTCTTGAATATTACGATTGGAAATCTTCCATCAGAATTTAGCTGCTACATAGGCCTGGTCCTTGATAGATAGAAAATATTCTATCCCATCCAAGACAATTGCTTTGTGGATGGGTCCCAATGTCTGGATCACACCCTCCTTTGTCATTAGACTCTTCTGCCTAGCCCATAGTTGTAATGGTTGTCTCAGTTCACCCCTAACCCAAAGTTCTAACCTATTTTCTTACCTCTGAAAATTATTATAGGCATTGAGCCATTTCAACTGGTTGACAGCAAATGAAATAAATGCTTGAAATTGGATATCGTCCAGAAAAGGGCTGGAATTTGTCTCCATTTCCCCAACCAATATAAAATTGCGCAAATAGAACTCATAGAGCAGACGTTGGACTTTTACTCCATATAGTTTGCAACAACTTATAAAATCATCTATAGTGTTTAATTCAATAGGTTTTCCTTCCTTAACAACCTTAATTTTTAACTACAAATATCTTTCTAACAAAAACAAAGGATAATTTTTGGCAGGGAACCTACATGCTAGAACATTTGTGTTTAAGGAGCAGAGAGTATCCATTTGATTCCGGACCATTTTTAATCTATTCCTTACCTCTTCAACTTTCTCTTCTACCTTCCAACACTTATCATAGTCTTCAACCTCTGATGCATGGATGTTCCTTAATTGCTGCTGTAACTCTTGGTATTTTCTTTTAGGAACGGTCTCCTCTTCAAGCTTTTCTCTATCCCATTGAGCCTGTGCCAGCTCCTCTTGGAGTTTTTCTATAGTAGGCTCTATTAACAAAATGTTTTTATTGCAGCCCTGTACACTTTCGATTGGAGCAGCTGCATCCGGAACAGCTGCCTACTGTTCCTTGTCTTCTTGATTGGGCTTGACATGGGTCTCCATGGACTCTGCATTCTGGGGCTTTGCTTTGATGGCTACGTTCCTCATTTTTGGGGTTTTTTTAGGGTCTTTCTCCATTTTTAGAACCCTAATCCTCTGTTTGATTCATTCCACTAGTTTTTGGAGCCTTTTCCATTCCCTCTGCAGCTTCTCAAGTTCGTTTATTTTCTTTTTCCTCTGGGGAGGAACGGTTGTTCCCTTCTTTGTACATAATTTCTCAGCTAGGGTTTGTTCCTCAGTAGTTGCAGCTTCACTTGCTTTTTGGAACACTTCTACAGTGTTTTCATTCTCCTCGCTACATTCCCTGGGGGAAATAACCCTGGTTGGTTCTGTTGTTCCCTGAGGGTTTTCTTCATCAGAAATTTCCTCAGCCGTATCTTTGTTGATAACAACTTGTTCTTGCAATTGGTATATCTCAATGTTGAGGTTAAGCAGACTATGAGGTTGTATATATTCACTCATATTGTCCAAAATTTTGGCCAATTGGTCTTCCTGTAATGGGCTCTGTGGTGGACTTGCAATGGCGGTTTCGGGAGGTTCTACTTCCTCTCCTTCATCTTCATTGGTGTGATTACTTTCTTCCTCTTCACTAGTGTGGTGAATTCTTTCTTCTTCACTAGTATGGTGACTTCCTTCTTCTTCACCAGTGGGATGAATTCCTTCTTCTCCACTGGCGTGGTGAATTTCTTCTTCTTCCTGATTTCCTTCTTCTTCACGAGTGTGATGACTTCTGTCTTCGAGTTGCAGGGGTTGTTGATCTTCCCAACTGGACAATTCTAAGGGTTGGTTGCTGCTACCCTGAGGACTTCCTATCATTCCCCTAATTCTCCTAATCCGGCAGGACTTTCTATTCTTTAAAGGTTTTGTTACTATGCTAGTAACTCTTTTATGTTTTGTGGTAGGTAGACCTATTCCTCCGTCAATTGAGAATATCAATCCTTCCCAACTAGTTTTTTGCTGGGCAAGACTGTAACTCACTATCAATCTAATTTAACAATGGTGGCTTATCACTATCGCTATATGATGGGATTTTCTTATGCTCAGGGCAGCATCATGCAATAAGAGATTTAAGTATGCAGGAAAGTTTACAACACATTTTTCTTTTAATACTACTAATAAATTAAGGTGGCGTGATCTTACCACATTGTTTCTTCCATCACATGTGACGTAGCATTGTACTACTTTCGCCAGTTCTGTCCATGGTTCTCCCAAACTTTCTGACTGAACTGCTTTCCCTTTGATGACCAAGGTCCGCCCTTCGTCCCAAAAAATATTCATGGCTTCTTGAGGTTTCAATTTTTTATGGGTCCATATGGGTCTTTCCACTGGCAGACCAGATACCTTGATGATTATTGTGTCTGTTACTACTATTTTCCTACCTCTAACCATTGAATAGCCTTCCTAAAATTTCTGCAAAAATTCAATGGCTATTGTTTTATGTTGTTGTTGCAGTTTTGTGAGGTAGGTAATCCATCCTACTCTTTCCAGAATTTCCCATGCAGCGTTGGAAACTACTAGCACTTGTGGCTCACTACGTATTGCTCCTCCTACCATTCTGTATGCACCCTGTTAATCCTTCGCAAATACACCGAAAGGCAATGAAACAACACCTTGTGTATATCAACACAATACCATTAAACTCTTTTTGTCTCCAAGAATTTGATGAACATAAGGAATCGACTCGCATGCAGGCATTAAAAGGCATCCGCACCCCCCTGAAAGATAATAGGTCATCCTCGACCGTCAAGTAGAAGAGCATCGTACTGCACAGCAATTGTATAGCATTGAAAGGAATGCATACTTATGATATCATCAAAAAATTACTGAAATCAATGCATATTATTAAATTGTGATAGATATGGAAACGTTATGTAATGATTTCGAACAAAAGGGAAAATGACAGCTGATGTAAAAATTACTTATGCGGTCATTATCCACATAAACTATTATGATCGATTTATAAATAAATTTCATGCATAATTGGTTTCGAACAAAGGGTTTAGGATCATACTCTCATTTGATATTAGATAAAGATATAAGAAAATGGTTTAACATTACTATTGATTTGTGAAAAATATGACTCCAATGCCATCAGCAGAGCTCTGTTGCCCAGAGGTGTCTATAACCTTGACAAGGTTTCTTTTTCACCCTTGAAACCATTATCATTTATTTATGCTTAGGGAAGTGTTGTGTGATGTCATGATGGAGGCCACTGTGCTAGCTTGGGAACCAGATGAATCACAATGCCATTCACCAGGAAGGAATGAAAGGTGGGCAGGCCAACTCGTTATGAGACCTCTTGTTCCAAGGACTTTTTATTTTTTTCTAGTTGTCCATTGGATCATATCCCTGGTGTGGTGGCCATAGTGGGAATTCCACTTCACTGCTTCCTTATGATTATGGTAGGTTGGCTCTTGATGAGATCCCCTATCCTCCATCTGCCAATGATAGTATTGTTAGTAATCATATATAGATATTTT
The DNA here is from genome assembly GCA_034641835.2 of Pinus albicaulis. Taxonomy (NCBI): domain Eukaryota; kingdom Viridiplantae; phylum Streptophyta; class Pinopsida; order Pinales; family Pinaceae; genus Pinus; species Pinus albicaulis. The sequence goes on from CM076574.1 coordinate 993,156,683, forward strand.
TCTTTTCTTTCTTTTCTTATAGCACTTCCCTACTTATCTATAGGGGATGGCTCAACACTCCCTAAGAGTAGGGATGATGGAAGACGTCTGAACATATCAATAGAGAAAATATGCACTTATTCTTATTTAGTAAATAAAAATCAAATAGAGTTACGAAGATTCATGGAAGAACCAATATGATAAAGATAATCGATCATATTGAATTTAGTGAAAGTATAGACAGCAAAGTGATATAGATAGTTGTGTCCTTTCCTTTTTTCTTATGACTACAAAACAATTTCTTAGAAATGACAATTTCTCTTGATTTGTTAATTCTAGTAACCTCTAATTTGTGTATCTTTGCATAAATTTTATGTTTTCCTTTAAAAGAGTCCTGAAGAGTTCACAAAAATCCTCAAAATGTTGTTCTAAAACAAGAAAAATGCACTCAAAAAAATGTTGTTCCTTAAATGGAATAGCAAAAACAATCTGTGAAAATGTTGTTCCTTTTGAAAGGAAAAACAAAAAAAATCTACGAGAATGTTGTTCCTTTTGAATGGAATAGCAAAAAAAATCTGTGAAAAATGCTATTCCTTTGGAAAGGAACAACAAAAACAAGTGGGGAAAATTCTGTTCTTTTGGAAAGGAACAACAAAAATAGGCAGAAAAAAACCATTGTTCCTTTGGAAAGGAACAAAAAAAGCACATGGCATAAACTACTATTACTTTTTAAAGAAACATCAAAAACTGTTGTTCCTTTGGAAAGGAACAACAAAAAAACATGGAAAAACTGTTGTTTCTTTTTAAAGGAATAACAAAAACATATAGCAAAAACTATTGTTCCTTTTTAAAGGAACTACAAAAACAAACACATGAATGCGTTGTTGCTTAAAAGGAACTGTTGTTGTTCCTTAAAAGGAACAACTTCAGAAATAAACTCTGTACAAAAAACAAGAAAAGTAAAAAGAAAAGCTTATGTAAAGGTTTCAAAATAAAGGAATTACTCATTGAATGGGTGCTGAGGAGGAGTTATCTCCCTCAACAAGAATCTACTTGGTATAATCTTCCCGTAATTGTTGGTAAAAGGATTATTGATTAAGAGGTTTATGGTAAAGTCATACTCGATGACCGTTTGCTTTGAAAAAATGTCGAGATCCATCAATGGTAGTTAATGTGATGGTTCCATTATCATGCACTTTTTATATCTCATAGGGTCCAAGCCATCCTGTCTGGAGTTTTTCTTGGAAATCCTAAAACCTGGAGCCATATAGGAGTGCCCAATCTCTTTCGTGGAAGATTTTCTCTTTAATGAGGGTGTCGTGCCATTTTTCTCTATTTTGTTGAATTAATGCAGTGTGCTAAAGAGCAGAGAGCCTAATTTCATCTAACTCATTGATTTGTTGTAATCTTCTGACCTAAACTTCATTTAAGTTTAAACCCACATTTTGGGCTATTCTTAATGTCTGCATTTCAAATTCTATTGGAAAGATGGGTTCTTTTCCAAATACCAATTGATATGGTGAATACCTAGTAGTATTTCTCCATGTTGTTCGGTATGCCCATAAGGCTTCCGGAAATATATAAGCCTTGTCACATCTGTGTGATGTAACTATTTTTGTAAGTATAGATTCTATCACTTTATTCGTGCTCTCTACTTGACCATTTGTCTGTGGGTGATATGGAGTTGTAATTTTGTGTTGCATGTGGTAATTTTATAGTGTTTCAGCGATTTTCTTACCTGCAAATTGCGGTCCTCCATCTGTAGCTACATCCTTGGGAGGCCGCATCGCACAAATATTTGGAAAAGGAACTGTATTATAGAGTCATTTGTAGCTCTTGAAAGTGCCTCTACTTCAACCCATTTCGTAACATACTTTGTTGTAACTAGTATGTATGTTTTTTGATTTGATGGTGGGTTAATAGGACAAACAAAATCGAGCACTCAACGTTCAAATGGCTCGATTACTAGCTGTTGATTCAAAGGGATTTTTTCGGAATGTCCAGAGCGACCCGAACTTTGGAAACTATCGTAGGCTTGTACAAATTTTTTAACATCTTTAAAAATTGTAGGCTAGTAAGAGCCTATTTGTAAAACCTTGTGACTAGTCCTGCGATCTACAAAATGTCCACCACACGGCCCGTCGTGGCATGCTTTCAGAATATCAAATATTTCATCCTCTCGGACGCATCTCCTAATGTGCATATCTTCTCCTGTATGGAACAGGTAGCCCCCAATCCAAGAGAATCAGGTACTATGCTGTACTACCCGTTTTCATTCATTGGGCGTTAGATGCTTAGGTAATTTACCTACTGCTAAATCATTTTCAACATTAGCATACCATGGGGTTCTAGCAGTAACAACAAACAAATGTTTATCTCGGAAGTGATCCTCGACTGTTGCTGCATCTGTTGGTTTTTTCATTCATGAAAGAAAATCAGCTATAGGGTTCTCCTTTCTAGGTCGATCCTTTATTGTGATATTGAACTCCTACAACAGAATCAACCATCTTGTTACTCTACCATTTGTAACAGGTTTATTTTCTAAAACTTTTATGGCAGAGTGATCTGTATATAAAACTATAGGATACCCAGTTATATAATGTCTAAATTTATTTACAGCATGTATTATGGCTAAAAGTGCTTTCTCAGTCACAATATATTTTAATTCAGTAGTAGATATATTTTTTCTAATATAATAAATTGCATATGGTTTTTTATCCTCTTCCTGCTCAAGGACTACTTGAATAGTTTTGTCTGAGGCATCAGATGAAATTTGAAATGGAAAATCCCAGTTTGGGCCCCTTAACACTGGGGTTGTTCATACAATCTTTTTCAGATCCTCAAAAGTATGGTCACATTTATTTATCCAAATAAAATCAAAATTCCTTGTTAATGCATATAAAGGTGCAGCTACTCCAGAATAATGCTCTATAAATCTTCTATAATAACCAGAAAATATGAGAAAGCTACGTACCTCTGTTTGTGTGGTAGGAGTAGGTATTAACAAAATTATCTGAATTTTAGCTGGATCTACCTGTATTCTAGCTGCTGAGATATAATGACCTAAGACGAGTCCCTCAGTCATCATCATGTGACACTTTTCATGGCTTAAGCAGAGCCTGGTGTCAATACATCTTTGTAACACCTTTTCCAAAGTTTATAATGCCGGCTCAAAATCACCTCTGTAAGGTGTGAAATCATCCATATATACTTCGAGCCCTTCATTTATTAAGTCTGAAAAGATGCTGAGAATGGCCCTCTGAAATGTAGCAGGGGCATTGCATAGTCCAAAGGGTAAAAGTCTGTAAGAAAATGTCCCCCAAGGACAGCTAAAAGTAGTTTTGTCTTGGTCTTCAGGGGCAATCTAAATTTGATTGTATCCACTGAAGCCATCTAGGAAAGAAAAGAATTTATTTCCTGCTAATGTATCTAATATCTGGTCAATGAAAGGAAGTGGAAAGTGGTCTTTCTGGGTTTCTTTGTTTAGTTCTCTGTAGTCTACACATATTCTTCACTTTCCATTCTTCCTTCGCACCAATACTAATGGAGAGACCCACTTGCTATCAGATATTGGATAAATAAAGTTGACATCCAACAGTTTTTGTAATTCAGCTTTCACAATATCTTTAATATGAGGGCTTAATATATCATATTTTTACATATAAATGTGGTGTGTACATAACTAGGGGTCAATTCCCTTCATGTCTACATAATCCCATGCAAAAGCTCCCTTATATTTTTTTAGTAGTTGGACCATCTTCTTTTCTTGTTCAACAGTCAGTTTTTTGTTAATGTTTAGGGTTTTTCTTGGCTCAATTTCTATAATTTTTCTATTGTACACAGAGGTTGTGGGTATTGATTGATCATGAATGTCTTTCATGGGATATTCTTCTTCTTTATTATCAAATGCTGCCTTCATCATGTGACATTGCAAATGGGATCTGATTTTTTCTTTATTGATGAAACTGTTAGTAATGTCATCCTTTGTTTGCTCTTTAAAATCGAGGGCATATTCTATGGTTAATGGTGATATAATTTCCTCCATGAGGTAGGATAGAGGTTGTTTCCTTATTTTTATTATTCATAGGCTTGGCTGGGCTGGGGGATCTACAGCTAAATTCTTGACATACCTCCCTCTAGTTATAGTCATGCTGCCTTGTCGGCAGCCAATGTAAGAATCAGCAGTTTCCAGCCAAGGTCTACCTAGGATGAACGAGTGTCCATCTAGCCGGTTTTTGGGGTTAATAATCAACAAGTTAGCAAGGTACTCCGAAGAGTCTACAGATACCATTACATCATGTAGTGTGCCTTCTGGCTTGACTACCGACCGGTCAGCCAATTCCAATAAGGTTGTTGTTGGATCTAATGATGTAATTCCAAGTTTTTTACAAGTGGTGATTGTTACGATATTAATTATAGCTCCCAAATCAACTAAGGCATTTTTAAATGATTGTCCATTTATTTGCACCATCACTATAGGATTTCTTGGGTCCTCATACTTTACAAGTGCTTTCATTCCTGATAATAAGTCAGATAGAGTGCCGACTACTTGGACAGTTGGGTTAGTTGTTGTTCTCCTCTTTGGATTTTTTATACATAGCTCTTTGATGGTTTTTGCATAAATAGGGATTTCTTTGATAGCTTGGAGGAGAGGAATTTTTATACACAAATTTTTCAGTTCTCCCAGAAGATCAAAATCGGGAAATTCTATTGGGCGAGGTATGATTAGTCGTTCTGGGAATGGTGGAGAATAGGTGGTTGCTTGCTCATGAGTTCATTGTTTAACCATATTCTCCTAGTGCATTGTTTGTTTAGTGGGTAATGGGTCTTCAACTTGAACATTTTTGTCTCCCTCTATTTCTATTATGCACCCAGATCTTAGTTGAAGGTCATTGCACTCCCTTAATTTAGTTCATAGTTCTAGTGGTTCCATTATTCGAACAGACTGAACCAACCTATTAGGGTTGGGCCGGGACTTGTGGTCTCAAGTTAGTCTAGGGATTTTGTGGCAATGTATAAGGTGCTGGTAGTGTAGGTTGAGGAAGAGGGATTGTTCCAGCTGGCTGATTTTTCGGTCTTTTCCAGTTCGATTTCCAGGTCTAACTCTGCTAGGTGAAGGGGGACCATTGTGTTGGATAAGTATTATTTTGCCAAAAGGGTGGACAGTAAGGAAATTTTGGCCAATTGGTTTGATTTGTTTGATTTGACCATGGTGATGTACGAAATGGCTGTTGTGACCAATTGGGGAAGGGTGGCTGATTTTTCCACATTCCATTATATTGCTGAGCATTATTCTAAGGAGATTGAAAGGAAGAGGATGGATCAATCGGCATACTTGTTTGTCGTGGTTGCCATTTTCAGCGCTGATTGAGTAGGCATACCATTTCTGATTCTTCTTTTTCCTCTTTATAGAATTCTTTTAATCTAGGGAGTGAGGGGCAACCTTCTGTGGAGTGATCTTTTGTGCAGATGGCACAGACTTTGATTATATCCAGTGGGCACTCTTTATGGCTATGTTCCTTTCTGCATTTATGATAGAATATTGCAAAAAAAATTTCAGCTTCTACTTGCTTTTTTTTAGCTTGCATGATGTCTAACTGTATTGTCAGATTCCCTAGAATATCAGTTTTAAAATCTTCTAGTATATTTCCAATCTCTGCGCAGGTTATAATTTCACCAGAGGTATTTCTATCCCTTGTCATCATATCACGTTCTACTGACTTCAGCCTTGTGCTGCCTCTTGAACTCCTGATACATAAATCAATAATGTCAGCAAAATTTTCCTGATATATATCACCTTTTCCCATGATGTTTAATGTTTCAACCCATTGCTCCTTCATCCATTTAAGAAATGTATTTTTTAACACATTATCAGGTAAGGGTAAAGATGCATAGGGTGATCTCTGGAGGTTGTATTGAAAGAGTTCTACATATTCCTCAAGTGTTTCATTAGGTTTTGCTATCATCTGAAATATTTCGTCTTTTAATTCCATAGACCTACACTAATCTTGATATTTCTTTAGAAACACAGTTTTCATCTGATCCCAGTCATTTATAACACCTCCACCTAACCCCATAAACCATCGTACATCTACTCCTTTTAATGTGAAAGGAAATAATTTTAATTTTTGGGGATTGGTGGTATAGTCATACCCTCTGCATAATACATAAAATTTAAATAGAAATGCATCTGGGTCTTCTGATGTTAAGCCATGGAATGTAGGAATATGCTGAAGAGGATTGGCCTTCATAGGTGCATTAACTGAAGTGTCCACAATGGGATATTGCAGTGTGGAAGTTTGTCGAGGTGGTTGTTGGTTGTGGGCCATTTGATCAATTATGTGCCAATATCCTTCTGGGATTTCTAGGGAATTATTCCTAGGCTGACTAAAAGGAATGACCTTGACCACACTCCCTTCATCTAGAATAATGAGTGTTCCTTGCTGACCTACTATATGAGGAGATTCAGGTCATTTAGCTCTGTTTTGAATGATGTTGATATCACTTCCCTTATTTGGGTTTCTCACTATTTGGATTACTTCAACAGGAGATTTTGGTTCTTCTGTTTCCCCTATTTCTCCTCCTCCTTCGCAGAGATTACTAGAGTTCCCTTCTTGCAAAGAAATTAGGCGAGAAATCTCAATTTTTTGGGGATATTTCTCAATTTCTTATGTTTGGCTATGGACCTCAGCAAAGGCTACAGATGGTGACTCTGTGGCCTGAAGGGAACTAGTAGGTTGTCTAGAAGTAACTTTTCTAGGTCCTACTGATGGCTGAGATTCGGCTTTCTTTAGTATTTCGTCGATGAAATTTGTTTGCCCAAGGGTCACCGGTCCCTTAGGTTTTTCAGGTTTAGGAGGAATTTTGTTCTGTTTAGATTTTCTATTCACTCACAAAATGCAAGCATTCATTCCTACTTAAAAAATTTTACACAATTCTGCAGTGAAGCGGGCCGATGAACAAGTATGTTCCTTGCTCGATACACATGTTCTTACCTTGCATTTTTAATACCTAATTCTTCCCTAGCAGAAGAAAAAAAATCTAATATGCATAACTCTTTCTAAATGGCATACATGTAATACCCCTAGTTTTATGTTTCTTTCAAACTTAGACATTTGAATTTTAATCCAAAGGGGAGTGGACCCCAATGGATAAGTATTTTGTGGATGTAATTAAATATTTAATTATGAAAAATAAATAAAATAATTCTGTGCAGATTGACCAAATGAGAATTATGATATCACTTGCTAAATCCATGAGGATGGAAAGAGGCAAATACTTTCCCCAAAAATCTTTCAAAAATCCTTGAAAGAATTTATTTCCAAATTAGATTTTGAGGAAAGTCTAGTCTCCCCAATGAGGTGGAGAGTAGTTGGGAAGAGGTAAAAAGCTGGGAAAAGTAGAAAGAAGCTTTAAAAATCCCTAAATAAGGGAAGCCTAGGCAAACAGGAAGAAAAGCATCATGAAATTCTGGACGCAGAATTAGAAACAGGCTTTGGGGAGAAAAAGCTTAAATAAGCTATTCCTGAACAAATTAGAGGTTGATCTATTCTGGAGGTGATCTCAGCTCGAGGGTGACTTATGTAGATAGAGGGACTCTAAGGTCGGGAGGATTGGTCAATTTCGGAAGTGGTATGCTCGTAGTGTTTATAAAATAATTGAATTTCTTACAATATTTTGTTTCTTGTGTTCCATAAATTTACGAATTATTAGAAGAAGTTAATCCTCTCAGTTTTGCATAGTTGTACGAACCACAATTATGAGGAAAAATTAACGAGAAACTCTAAACCAGTGACTGGTTTAAATCTGGAGATTTATACTACCTCATAATTTATAATTGTGTAACTTTAATCTGTTTCTATTAAAAATAGAATTTAATCAGTGACCACTAGAAAAACTCAAAATATGTGTGGAGGAGTGATTAAATATATGCAGTGTAGATCTAAAGATTTGTTTAATTAACAGAGTATGTATATCTATATATTTAACCACTATGAAGAAAAAAAATGGATGAGTACCTTTAATTGACTTAAAGACATTCAGATATAAATAGAGCTAAATATGGGTGATTAAACCTGTAACCAAATTTGGCCTAAGAAATAAACATAAACTAGCACATGGCCTACCTCCTTCAGTGGAGAAGTTCCAAAATGAATGTACTACTAGAAAATAGATGGAAGCAAATTTATATGAAGTGCATGTAAATTTTATAAGCTGTGGGTAATAACAAATAATTCACATACCAGATCAATATCAAATTCCATTTGGAAATGTTAGTTAGAGAATAGAACATACTGTACATGTTATAGAATAAAACAATAATTTCCAGAGATTATTACTATTTAAACCAGTAAGTAATACTTGAAAACTTTAAGTTAAGAAGCAGAGGTAGAGGTATACTATTGGAGTAGAATAATACATCATACCACATAAACCAGATGGCAAGAATCAATAAGTTCTTGAAGATGTATAATACCCTTGCCATATAAATATTTACATACAATTATGTAAATAAAAGGTGGAGGAAGCAGAAATACAATATCAGACTAGTAAACTTATCAGCTCTGTCTAGCAAATGGAAGCAGACAGATGCATTAGAAATAATTTTTTTATCATGAGCATCTACATGAACTAGCCCAGAGTATAACCTAACTCTGTTCCTTGTTAAACAGGAGGGGAATACATATATATGAATTATATAGGTGAATTCATGAACCAAATGAAATAAATTATGACAATCGTGTTCCCTGACAAATTAATTGAAATTATGTGGTCACAGTGTCGATATTATTAGAGTTTTAGTAAGGCAGACCCAGTGTAATGAAATTAATATTTTTACAGTAACAAAGAGAACATTTATGAAAGTAAGACCCGAGTGGTCTAAAAAAAATTTATGTATAATAACGATATGAGAGTCTGGCTTCACTTCGACCAGTATGCTATTGATACCGACCTGAAAGCACAAGGTTCAGCGAAATTAAGACCGAATGAAACAACCATTTCATTGTATCACTGAGAGGGAAAATTGCATGGCATTCAGATTTACCTGCATAAAACAAGAGACAGTGAGAATACGAATTGAGTAACTGATATGAATTATATCAAAAATAAAATAATAACAAAATAATAAAGGGTTACCTGGCAAAGGAGAAACTCCTTTTCTTCAAAATGGCCTGAAACTGAGGTAAATGCATAACATTAAAAGCTTGAAGACTGGGATGTTCAAATGGGGACGGAAAATCCGTGGGTCAAGTAATATAATCGAATCGATTACTTGCATGGGTATGGATTGCCCGCCGTAGAGGAGACGAGTAAAATCAACACATCACCATTCGAACAACATCAGTAAAGTCACAAAAGACGATGAGGAGTAAGCTCCTATCAAGAAACGATGGAGTATTACTGCCACACATCATTAACAGGAAGATACACGAAATGTAAGAAGAGATGTTGGAATAAACAAAAATCAACATACTAAGATAGAAAAATATCCACGAGAGATTTGTCCAACTAACCCAAAATGAGTTCTTGACAGTAAACGAGACTATAGGAAAGAATTTTTTTTATTTAAACTCAGCTCTCGCACTATCAACAGAGCGTATTTCTATGGAGAAAAATACATATCAAGGTATAGACACTGAGCGTAAGCCTCACAGTAAAGTTAGTGACATGCATAGAAGTTCATACCTGAATTTCAATTACGATGAGGAGATAGATACGCTAGCATCCTGGGCGAGCCAATGTTTCATTTCTCCAACATGCAGAGTCTCGACACCGAAAGACTAGCAGAACAACTGAGGGGTGAAAGAACCACTTGATAATAACATAGAGATTTATACAAATGTATCAAATCCAAAAACCGACGAAACCCTAATGGATAAGAACGATCTCCACCGTCCAAGTGGCCTCGGATCGATGGCCTATACACGGATCGATTGGGTGACAGTGGTATTTAATACATGGCCATCCAAATCATAAATATAGATCTATGAAAGTGATCTCACAGTACTCTCGCTAATGTCATATGGCCGGTGTAATTGAAAGAACAATCTGGCATGGCATCTATAACTGAAACATAGATACATACAACCTTGCATGTGGACGTAATGAGAACTAACAAAACTGAATAAAATCAATAGAGGACCATCGAATTGGGTGACATGGATATTTGCAATGGGTTTCAATGGCCAAATAGCTTGAGCCGACTTTTCCAACGAGGCATAACAAATGCATCGAAATTTAAATATGCCTATCTCCATAGTAAACTCACCATAAGCGAACTGTACGTGAGAGATAAATGATGCGATGGCAGCGCCCATTCACATTGGAAATAGTGGCCATAAAAACTATAATAAATTCATATAAGTTACATAAGTTGTAAATAGAAATAGACCATTCGGTGCCATGAATAATTAGAATTTCAAACATAAGGTTATAAATCTTGGAGTTATACGAATATTAAAACCCAACAAATCACATACCAAACTTACAATCTATAAGAGTATGCTACTGAACACTAAAGCATAGGTACTGTGAGCCCTACCAGTGTTATGCGAAAACGTTAATGAATAGATCGCAATGTGTAGGTAATTGTATGCATAGATAGAAATGTGTAGGATTAAATACAACTATATAACAATTGTATGGGAACAATATATATATATATATATATTTAACATAAGCCACAAACATTTAGTGGAAGAGCACAATAAAATTTTCCATACAAGAGCACTAGGAGGAATAGGAATCCTATTCCATCTCAGATCGAAATTAATGAAATTCGGAAGTAGAACTGTACAGTTGTGGCCAACAGAAGCACATAATTAAATATAAATAGAAAAAAAAAATTGTTGGGTGGAAAGGAAGAGATGTTACAAATGGTATTAGAGCCCATGTCACATAAACTGGCCTGTTGTTGTTGTGCTCACTGTTGTTGTGTGCTCACTGTATAAATTATTTATTGTTGAATTTTTTTATTTTTTTTTATTACTGATCTGTGTTGTTTAAGTGCACAGTGGTGCTAAAACAGAAAAGTTGAGTGGCAGAAGGTGAGGAAATTTATGTTGATCTGCATGATGACGATAATACACCAGATCCCAACACTCCAGTGATGGATATGTTGCACAGTTTGCAGCGAGAGATGGCTGAGCTAAGAAGCCAGAATGACAGATTTTCATTATCCAGTGAGGAGGAGGAAAAGCTCATCAGAGAATTAACTTCACAGAATAGCTAGGAAGGTGAAGGTTCCGAAAAAAGGGAGAAGGGAAAGTTCTCTGATGAATCTGAGGAAGATGATGTTACTAGACATTAGTATAATCAGAAAAAGGAATTATAGGGGGAATTCCGAAAGATCAAACCTCCCCCCTATGATGGGGAGAAAGAGGAAGATGTTGAAGCCTCATTGTTGAACATGATTAAATATTTCCAAGTCTATGAATATGAAAGAAATATGAAACCTAGATTAGTTGTCTACTGGCTGCAAGGTAAGGCTACCTTGTGGTGGGAGGAGACGAAAATGGTCCATGCTATTGATGAAAAAATAGTGACTTGGGAAGATTTCCAGGTTAAGCTTAAAAACCGCTATTTAAATGAACGTTATTATGATCATAAAGCAAAGGAATTCCATGAAATTAGACTGGGACAACTCACTATCAATGAGTTTGTCACCAAGTTTACAAATCTGTTAAGGTATGTCCCTTACATTCGTGAGGAGAAGGAAAAGGTACAGAGGCTTTTGAACTGTTTGCCTGCTGTGTACAAGGAGAAGATCAAATTAGATAATCCAAAAACTATGGACGAAGCAGTGAGGAAAGCAAGATTATGCTATCAGCAGTTTAAAGGAAACGGTGAACATGGTAAATGCTGGGTAAAAAAAGGTGAAATCAAAGGAAAGAAACAGAAACCAGCTTACTTAAATAATTTTGGTAGGGATCATCAGAGGAAAAAGTTTTATAAACCAAAAGAAATCCAAACAGCTCAGTCTCAAATTGGTTCCAAACAACTAGATGAATGAAATAAGAATGAAGGTACAGTTAAAATGAGGGAACCTTTGAAATGCTGGGGATGTGGAGAAACCCATCTCTTGAGGGATTATCCCCACCGAAACATTCAGATGATTGTGAGAGATTTAGAAGCTACCATAGTAAATGATATATCAAGAAATATACCCACTATCAGTGCAGCCTTGGAGAATCGACAAGCAGAACACCAATCTACCATGGTTGAAATGGATGGTAAGATTGCTGACCAATCTGTCACTGTTTTCATTGATCCAGGTGCTTATTTGAGTTACATTAGTTCACAAGTGGTATAAAAATGCAATCTCAAGACTAAAAAATTTCAGCAGTCTTGGTTGGTCTAGTTAGCCACTCGAACCAAGAGGAAGGTAACACATAAGTTACCTCAAACAACAATTAAATTAAATGATTTCCAAACAGAAGTGAATTTAAATATTTTTCCCTTAGGCTCATATGACTTGCTGATAGGAATGGACTGGCTGGAAAAGAGAAATGTCGGGATGAATTGTTGGGATAAAACTTTGCATTGCATAGATGAAGAAGGGAACCCTTTTATTCTCAAGGGAAAACCAAAACCCATCTCTGTAAGACAAATATCAACACTGCAATTAAAAAGAACAGCTAGGAAAGGATATCAAGTATATGCAGTACATGTTGAAGAATTAGAACAGCAACCAGGAGAAAACCTATTAGATACCTTGCCAGTAGTAAGAGATTTTAAGGAAGTTTTTCCAGATGAGATTCCTCATCTCCCCCCAAAAGAGAGATTGAATTTTCAATCGATTTGGTGCCCGGGGCAACACCTGTTTCTCGAGCCCCTTATCGAATGAGTCCCCCTGAACTCATGGAACTGAAAATGCAATTGTAAGAATTGCTAGATAAGGGTTATATCAGACTGAGTGTGTCTCCTTGGGGAGAACTGGTGCTGTTTGTGAAAAATAAGGATGGAACCTTTAGAATGTGCATTAACTATCGTCAACTGAAAAAGTTGACAATTAAAAACTGATACCCTTTGCCCAGAATTGATGATATTTTTGATCAAGCAAGAGGAGCTTCAGTATTTTCTAATATTGACTTAAGGACTGGTTATCACCAGCTTAGAATCAAGGAGGAAGACATTAGTAAAACCAATTTTCGAACCCGCTATGGACACTACGAATTTGTAGTCCTACCTTTCGGTTTGAAAAATGCCCCTGAAAACTTTATGTGCTTAATGAACAGTGTGTTAAACAAGTACTTGGATAAATTCCTACTAGTGTTCATAGATGATATTTTATTTTACTCAAAAAGTGAGGAGGAGCACAAAGAGCACTTGAGGATAGTGCTACAAACTCTAAAAGAAAACTAGTTATATGCCAAATTCAGTAAATGTGAATTCTCTAAGGACAAGATCCAATACTTGGGTCATATTATTTCTGAACAAGGGTTGGATATTGACCCTGAAAAGATAAAGGCTATTAGAGAATGGCAGGTGCCAAATGATGTTTCAGGAGTGAGATCGTTTATGGGGATTGTAGGTTATTATCACACATTTGTGGAAAGATTTTTTGCCATAGCATATCCCATAACCTCACTACAAAGAAAAGGTGTCAAATTTGAGTGGACTGAAAAATGCCAAAATAGTTTTGAACAATTAAAATTAAAACTCACTACAGCCCCTACACTAAAAATTATAGATCTTGATAAAGAATTTGTTGTATGTACGGATGCCTGTAGAGAGGGGTTGGGAGGAGTCTTGTTGCAAGAAAATTCAGTTATTGCATATGAGTCTAGGAAACTAAAGACAGATGAACAGAACTATAGTGCATATGATTTGGAATTGGTTGTTGTTATTCATGCCTTGAAGATGTGGCGACACTATCTTCTTCGAAAAAAATTTACATTGATGACTGATCATAGTAGTCTTAGATATTTCTTTTCCCAAACTTATTTGAATGCGAGACAGGCCAGATGTCTGTATTTTCTGAGTGAATTTGATATGGACATAAAGCATATCAGAGGGAAAGAAAATAAAATTGTTGATGCCTTGAGCAGAAATGTTTGTCAAAATATAAACAGTATTGGAATTAGTGCTAATTTTGATTTAGAAGATCTAGTGAAAAAAGTAGCAGACCAGGATCCAAATTATGAGAATCTACAGGTGAAAATACTAAAGAAGGAGATGGCTGACTACACTCAAAATCAAAAAGGGCTGATCTGCTACAAAAATAGATTGTATGTCCACAATGTGGAAACTTTGAAAAAAGAAATCTTAGATGAATATCACAAACAGCCGTATGCAGGGCATCCTGGATATCAGAAAATGTTAATAGCTTTGAAAAAGAAATTGTTTTGGCCAGGAATGAAAAGAGATGTAGTAGAATATTTAGTTAGGTGCATGGAATGTCAACTAGTTAAAGTTGAGCATCAGCATCCTGCTGGTCTTTTAAAACCTTTGCCGATTGCAGAATGGAAATGGGACACAGTTTCTATAGATTTCATAACAGGGCTACCCAAAACCAAATACCAACACGACTCAGTGATGGTGGTAGTAGACACTTTAACAAAATCTGCACACTTCATACCTATGAAATCTACTTTTGGGACAGCCCAAGTAGCAGATGTATTCTTGAGGGTAGTAAGGCTCCATGGGGTCCCAAAGATGATTGTTTCAGGCAGAGATGCTAAGTTCACAGCAGACCTTTGGAAAGGTCTATTTGGGGGCATGGGCACTAAGCTGAATTTTAGCACTGCATATCACCCGCAGACAGACGGTCAGACAAAGAGAACAAATCAGATTTTGGAGGATATGTGGAGAATGTATGTGATGGATAGGCCATCAAAATGGGAGGACTACTTGCATTTAGCTGAATTTGCCTATAATAAAAGCTGTCAATCCTCCATTAAAATGAGTTCGTTTGAAGCGCTCTATGGGAGAAAATGTCGTACTCCTTTGAGCTAGAGCCAACCTGAGGATAAGCTAATGTTGGGACCAGATGCTTTACAAGAGATGGAAAGAATTGTTAAACAAATACAAAGAAACATCAAGACAGCACAAGATCGACAGAAAAACTATTTTGATAAGAAGATGATACATCAAGAATTCAAAGTGGGGGAGCATGTGTATTTGCGTATTAAACCCAAAAAGAGCACACTTTATGCTAGAAGTTGTGAAAAATTGGCTCCTAGATATTGTGGGCCTTTTGAGGTGTTAGAGAGGGTGGGACCAGTGGCTTATAAGCTGGCCTTACCGCCCCATGTTAAAGTTCATGATGTGTTTCATGTTTCCTTATTGAAAAGATATGTACATGATGCTTCTCACATTGTTGATTGGAATGTGATATAGGTGGAACCAGAAGGGGAGTTCCTTCCAGAGCCGCTTCAAATATTGGAGCGGGAAGAAATTGAATTGAGGAATCGAATGGTAGCAAGAGTAAAGGTGCAATGGAAGCACTTTACTGCTGAACAAGCTACCTGGGAAAGAGAATCTGAAATGATGGAAAAATACCCATTTTTGTTTGGAAAATGAACTCTAGTAGCTAGATGTCAACACCGAGGACGGTGTTTGCTTTCAGAAGGGGAATATGTAACACCCCTAGTTTTATGTTTCTTTCAAAGTTAGACATTTGAACTTTAATCCAAAGGGGAGTGGACCCCAATAGATAAGTATTTTGTGGATGTAATTAAATATTTAATTATAAAAAATAAATAAAATAATGCTGTGCAGATTGACCAAATGAGAATTATGAGGTCACTTGCTAAATCCATGAGGATGGCAAGACGCAAATACTTTCCCCAAAAATCTTTCAAAAATCCTTGAAAGAATTTATTTCCAAATTAGATTTTGAGGAAAGTCTAGTTTCCCCAATGATGTGGAGAGTAGTTGGGAAGAGGTAAAAAGCTGGGAAAAGTAGAAAGCAGCTTTAAAAATCCCTAAATAAGGGAAGCCTAGGCAAACAGGAGGAAAAACATCTTGAAATTTTGTACGCTGAATTAGAAACAGGCTTTGGGGAGCAAAAGCTTAAATAAGCTATTCCTAAACAGATTAGAGGTTGATCTGTTCTGGAGGTGATCTCAGCTTGGAGGTGAGTTCTGGAGATAGAGGGAATCTAAGGTTGGGAGGATTGGTCAATTGCAGAAGTGGTATGCTCGTAGTGTTCATGAATAAATGAATTTCTTACAATATTTTATTTCTTGTGTTCCATACATTTACAAAATTATTAGAAGAAGTTAATCCTCTCAGTTCTGCATAGTTGTAGGAACCAGTATTATGAGGAAAAATTAGCCAGAAACTCTAAAGCAGTGACTGGTTTAAATCTAGAGATTTATACTACCTCATAATTTATAATTGTGTAACTTTAATTTGTTTCTGTTAAAAATAGAATTTAATCAGTGACAACTAGAAAAACTCAAAATATGTGTGGTGGAGTGATTAAATATATGCAATGTAGATATATAGATTTGTTTAATTAATAGAGTATATATATCTATAGATTATATGAAGAAAAAAATGGATGAGTACCTTTAATTGAGTTAAAGTCATTCAGATATAAACAGAGCTAAATATGCGTGATTAAACCTATAACCAAATTTGGCCTACGAAATAAACATAAACTAGCACATGGCCTACCTCCTTCACTGGAGAAGTTTCCAAAATGAATGTACTACTGGAAAATAGATAGAAGCAAATTTATGTGAAGCGCATGTAAATTTTATAAGCTGTGAGTAATAACAAATAACTCACATACCAGATCAATATAAAATGCCATTTGGAAATGTTAGCTAGAGAATAGAACATATTCTACATGTTATAGAATAAAACAATAATTTCCAGAGATTATTATTATTTACACCAATAAGTAATACTTGAAAACTTAAAGTTAAGAAGCAGAGGTAGAGGTATACTACTGGAGTAGAATAATACATCATACCACATAAACCAGATGGAAAGAATCAATAACTTCTCGAAGATGTATAATACCCTTGCCATATAAATATTTACATACAATTATGAAAATAAAAGGTGGAGGAAGCAGAAATACAAGATAAGACTAGTAAACTTATCAGCTCTGTCTAGCAAATGGAAGCAAACAGAGGAATTAGAAATAAAAATTTTACCATGAGCATCTACATGAACTAGCCCAAAGTATAACCTAACTCTGTTCCTTGTTAAACAGGAAGGGAATACATATATATGAAATCTATAAGTAAATTCATGAACCAAATGAAATAAATTATGACAATCGTGTTCCCTGACAAATTAATTGGAATTATGTGGTCACAGCGTCCATATTATCAGAGTTTTAGTAAGGCAGACCTATTCTAACGAAATTATTATTTTTACAGTAACAAAGAGAAAATTTATGAAAGTAAGACCCGAGTGGTCTGAACAAAAATTATGTATAATAACAATATGAGAGTTTGGCTTCACTTCGATGAGTATGCTATTGATACCGACCTGAAATCACAAGGTGCAACGAAATTAAGACTGAATGAAACAACAATTTCATTGTATCACCGAGAGGGAAAATTGTATGGCATTCAGATTTACCTGCATAAAACAAGAGACAGTGAGAATACGAATCGAGTAACTGATATGAATTATATCACAAATAAAATAATATCGAAATAATAAATGGTTACCTGGCAAAGGAGAAACTCCTTTTCTTCAAAACGACCTGAAACAGAAGTAGTTGCATAACATTAAAAAATCGAAGACCGGGATGTTCAAATGGGAACGAAAAATCCGTGGGTCAAGTAATATAATTGAATCGATTACTTGCCTAGGGTATGGATTTCTCACCGTAGAGGAGACGAGTAAAATCAACACATCACCATTCGAACAACATTAGTAAAGTCACGAAAGACGATGAGGTGTAAGCTCCTATCAAGAAACGATGGAGTATTAGTGCCACACATCATTAACAGGAAGATACACGAAATGTAAGAAGAGATGTTGGAATAAACAAAAATCAACATACTAGGAAAGAAAAATCTCCTCGAGAGATTTGTCCAGCTAACCCAAAACGAGTTCTCGACAGTAAACGAGGCTATAGGAAAGAAATTTTTTTATTTAAACTCAGCTCTCGCACTATCAACAGAGCGTATTGCTATGGAGAAAAATACATATCAAGGTATAGACACCGAGTGTAAGCCTTACAGTAAAGTTAGTGACATGCATAGAAGTTCATACCTGAATTTCAATTACGATGAGGAGATAGATACGCCAGAAGCCTGGGCGAGCTGATGTTTCATTTCTCCAACGTGCAGAGTCTCGACACTAGAATACTAGCAGAACAACTGAGGGGCGAAAGAACCACTTGATAATAACACAGAGATTTATACAAATGTCTCAAATCCAAAAACCGACGAAACCCTAATGGATAGGAACGATCTCCACCGTCCAAGTGGCCTTCGATCGATGGCCTATACATGGAACGATTGGGTGACAGTGGTATTTAATACATGGCCGTCCAACTCATAAATATAGATCTATGAAATCGATCTCACAGTACTCTCGCTAATGTCATATGGCCGGCATAATTGAAAGAACAATCTGGCGTGGCATCTATAACTGAAACGTAGATACATACAACCTTGCGTGTGGACGTAATGAGAACTAAAAAAACTGAATAAAATCAATAGAGGACCATCGAATAGGGTGACGTGGAGATTTTAAATGGGTTGCAATGGCCAAATAGCTTGAGCCGACTTTGCCAACGAGGCACAAAGAATGCATCGAAATTTAAATACGCCTATCTCCACAGTAAACTCACCATAAGCGAACTGTACGTGAGAGATAAATGATGCGATGCTAACGCTCATTCACATTGGAAATAGTGGCCACAAAAAATATAATAAATTCATATAAGTGACATAAGTTGTAAATAGGAATAGACCATTCAGTGCCATGAGTAATTAGAATTTCAAACATAAGGTTATAAACTTGGAGGTATACGAATATTAAAACCCAATGAATCACATACCAAACTTACAATCTATAAGAGTATGCTATTGAACACTAAAGAATAGGTATGGTGAGCCCTACCAGTGTTATGCGAAAACGTTAATGAATAGATCTTAATGTGTGGGTAATTGTATGCATAGATAGAGATGCGTAGGAGTAAATACAACTATATAACAATTGTATGGGAACAATATCTCTCTCTCTCTCTCTCTCTCTCTCTCTCTCTCTCTCTATATATATATATATATATATATATATATATATATATATAGGGTGATATGTATATATATATGTATTTAACATAAGCCACAAACATTTAGTGGAAAAGGACAATAAAATTTTCCATACAAGAGCACTAGGAGGAATAGGAATCTTGTTCCATATCAGATTGAAATTGACGAATTCAAAAGTAGAACTGAACAGCTATGGCCAACAAAAGCAAAAAATTAAATATAAATAAAAAATAAATAAATAAATAAAAATTCTTGGGTGGAGAGGAAGAGACGTTACAATACACTCTCCCCGACAACGACGCCAAAATGTTGAGGTATAATGGTGTCTTTTTAACGCCTATTTATCCTACATTAATCATCAATCCAGGTACGAATTTTTGTTTCAAGAATGTACTTAGTCTGGGGCTACAATTCAATCTAAGAGTAATGCCTTGCAATATGTAATACATTGTTTTAAATACAGGAGTAAACAGATGCTTGGAAATGAAATCTAACTACAATGACATGAACTTGAACGCTCTGAAATCCAATCGTTCACCCAAAAATCATCAGTCAAGGATGTAATAATGATAACTCTTTCCTTTAGCAACTAATGTAATTGAAATCAAATGAAAAAAAGATAATGGATTTGATAACTAAGGAAGAAATAACGAGATGTCCTTTACAGTTGATGATCTCAAATTAAAACAATTAAATGGAAATGGAAATTGAACTAAATCGCTAATGCTGCTACTGAAAGTAAACTAGGCAAGTTCTCAAAAGAAAAACCAACTCTTTGCAGGAATGAAATAGACTGTAAACTAATTAATTGAAATGAAAAACAAATCTAGAATTGAACAACAATAGAAATGAACAACAAACTTTATCCAAGAAAATTGAACAACAAATCCTATGTAATGAAATTAAGTAGCAAATTCTATTGAACATCAATCAACAATCAGAACAGAACAACAAATGGAATAGAAGAGCAACTGCGGAAAAACGAAGCTCTATTATAACATAAAAAGATAAGTAATATTAGGATTAAGATTCTTGTTAAATTAGAAAGGAACATCAACGCAATTCACCAATGTAACACACCAATATTATGAAGCGATTAAGCAATAAACTATTAAACTTGAAAGCTGTAATGAAAAAAAATTCAAACCGTCACACAACAAAAATTGAAAGATAATAATACAAACAATAGATGGATCCCAATGGGGCCGGGCCCTTAGCCACTAGTGAAATTCTGCTAGGCTACTCCAGAGTCAAGAAATGGAACGGAAACTAGATCATGTATTAATCAGGAATAATAGCATTTACAACAGTCGCTCTTTGATCACAAGAGTCAATGACAAATTACAGAGTTAGAAAATGAGTTTCAATGATAATCGTTCTTTCTGATTTCTACAAGCATTTCCTTTTATAACAATTCAGCGGACAATACAAGAAACAACGATAGAATTTGAACAACGATCCCTCAAGATCGAAAGATCCCGAGGGATTCACTCCTTTTTTTTCTTTCAGCTAACACTTGGTCTACTTAGGTTCTAGCCATGTTTTTCCCTGCCTTACTTTAGTTGTGTGTTCTGATTTCATCCTTCTTGTCTGGATACGGCCCTTTGCTGGAGGAACAAAAGTTACTCCTGCTTTAGCTTTGCCTTTCGAATGGTGGTTTCCCCCTTCATTTGTTTCCTGTTGAGAATAAAATAAATTTTTTAGCCAATTTTCACAATAAACATTAATATTTGCAATTCTATCATAATCCTTCAATATATCATCTTTCTAGAATAAAAAGAGTTATATTTAAAGGAAAGAGATAAAGAAATGCATAGTGACTTCATACCTTTTCCAATGCTCAACAGTCTTAACGACTTGTTCTTAACAACTAGTTCTCAACGACTATTTCTGGGAAATGATGCATCTCCATTATTTATTCATCGAGATCGATTATTATCTCCACCTTGTCCTGAGGATGAACCACATTAGCTGGTTTGAAACTTCGACCAAATTCTAATGATGTGATTAATCTGAATGTCATTTATCTACATTATGGATCACAAAAGTCTTAGATCTAACATTATTATCCTACGTGGAAGGGAAATAGTTGATAAGGCTCATCAGTTTGAGTGAGATTGATTACAAGTGGCTAGGAAGAAATCTGATATGATGTTCCATAAAATACGTAGGGATGCATCGTTGATTGTGGTTTTTTTTCGTGTTTCCCACCCTCTAAAATTCTCTAATAATAGGATTATTTTTCTTAAAGCTAGTGTCGCTTTGGCTTGGTCAGAAATTGGTAAATTAAGGAAGCATTTAAATTTGATTACGTGCAATATTTTCTCTCTCCACATGGATGTCACAAATGATATCTCTCATTAACTTTCGGGTATTATTATTGGGGGTTTTTCTTCTAAAGCACTACGAGTGGAAGAGGTTTCGAAGAAGAAGCAAGGCTTAAAGTTTCAAAAGCTTTCGATGTCTCCTTCTCTAGCCTTTGCAATGTCTCATTCTCCAACCTCCTTGCTCTTAGGGCAACCCTGTATTAGCGAAGCGTAGATCTCTACCCTCAGTTCTTGGGTAGGTAGGCACTCATCCGATTCATCATCTGCATGATCTGTGGAGACACAATGCATTTCATGGCACGAAACTACTCCATGGTGCTTTGCCTCATTAGATACTAGATCTGCTGAGTTCATTCTTCCATGCCAATCACACAAACACATGAATGGAAATTTAAAACATAAAATGTAGAAACAAAATGAAAGGAAACCATCAAAGCAGATATGACTGACAGGCCAATGCCATATAATTGAATTGGAATTCACATATATTTGATATCAGTAGAACCAGATTAGTGGACCAAAACTAGAAAAATGGAATATAGGAGTGTTGGAAATTAATCTCAACCACTACGTTAAATGAACTGGCAGTATCCATACCTTACTTAATGTTTTGCAGGTTGCGGACTACGTTTGCAGAGAAGGACAATTTTAGAGCAAAGCACATAACCCAGTCTGTAACAGAGTTAAATAATCAAAGTCAAATACAATTTAATGCATGGTTATTAAATTTCTGTGGGAAAACATTTAATCAGCAAGTTTATTTACTTCATGCAACTTATGTAATGTTCATAAAATGATGTACACCCATCCCTTGTATTAAATCTGGTCTATCATAAAATAAATGTCTTAGATTTTACATGTTAGGATGAAGTGAGATAGGTAGAGTGTTGAGTGTAATCTGGCGGATGTAAGTCTACAAAGACGGGGAGAAAATAGTGGAGCAAATATTTTTGGGTTCCTAAAAACAACAGTTACTATGTTTTAGTATGTGTAGATTCTGCAACCATGGCGAATGTAATTTTTAGTAAAAAAAGAAGTTTTACTAGTGAAAGAGCCTCAAACTCCATATGAATTTGTATGTTGTGTTTATGAATTATAATCTAAAGTTTGGATAGTTGTGATTTAGTTCTGGAATTTTTCACATGCATGTTTTACCACAACACTCTGTTTTACTCTGTCTCACCGTGAGTGAAATTATTTGAATATATTTTATCCTCTCCATAGTTTCTGTTTTATTCTCTGCCACTCTGTATTGTAAATAGGATTCATATAATTTGATTTTCGCAATTGTATGGTATGGATTCAGTGAGTTCTATGACTTAGTGTAAACTTCTGTAAATGTGTTTTCTTGGTTAATGTCATTTCCGCAACTCTATGAGAACTCTTTGTTTTGAAAAAAAAGCATTTCCCCTGCCTGTTTACAATTTTTTTTAACATGGTATCAGAGCCTCTTTAAAAATCTCACTGAAGGTTAGTGTTTTTACTGAGGATTTCAAAGTTATTTTTGGTGAAGCATATTCTCTAACAGTGAGAAAGTTTTCACATAGTGAGAAAAAATTTTACATAGTAAGAATGCTTGTTTACACTGTGAAAATGACATCAAAAAGAGCAAGCTTGGATAATCCAGAAATACCACAGTTTAATGGGAAAATTAGGACTATTGGGCTATAACAATGAAGGCTCTATTTTCTTCACAAGACATTTGGGAATTGGTGGAGAATGGTCTCCAGGAACCAGCAAATGTAGTATCATACAATGCATTGACACAAGCAGAAAGAGATGTGTTAAGAGATAACAAGAAGAATGACTCGAAAGCCCTCTTCTACATCTTTCAAGCAGTTCATGAAATAATGTTTCCAAGAATTGTAGCAACATCGCAGTCCAAAAAGCATGAAATACCCTCCAGAAAGCCTACCAAGGCATGGAAAAGGTGAAGAAAACAAAACTAAAAACACAGAGAAGAGATTTTGAAACAATTTATATGAAAGATTTCGAGAATGTAGACTCATTCTTTACACATGTAATCATGTTGGTTACACAAATCATGTCTCATGGTGAGACACTTGAGGAAAGGAGAATTGTTGAGAAAGTTTTGAGAAGTCTATCTTCAAGGTTTGATGCCACAGTTGTGGCGATAGAAGAGACAAATGATCTCTCATAGTTTTTAGTGGATGAGCTTCATGCATCACTAATGTCTCATGAGCATAGGTTGAGCAGATCAACAAACTCATAATTGGAGCATGTATTTAGGACACAAGTTTCTTTAGGTCAAGGTATAGGTCGAGGAATACCAAGAGGAAGAAGCCCACATAGAGGTGGAAGAAGAAGCCCTTGAAGCTCAATTATAAGGGGCAAAAATCAAAATCCAAGTCAAGGCCCAAGCCAAAATCAAGCACAAGGTGAAACGTATGATAAATCTCAAGTTCAATGTCATTATTGTAAGAAGTATGGTCATTATACAAGTGAATATAGAAATAAGAAATATGACATAAGTAACAAACCAAATACAACTTTCATAAAGGAAAATCAAAACCATGATAGCATGTTTTCAGCTTGTAATGTAGCAGAAGAAAAACAAGGAGAAGTATGGTTCTTAGACTCATGGTGTAGCAACCACATGGCTGGAAACATAGAAATGTTTTCCAAAATAGATGAATGTGTAAAATATGAAGTGGCATTGGGGACTAATAAAAAGTCTCTATCATGGGAAAAGCAAGATTATACATGCTAACAAAGAAGGAAGAGAAGAGGTTCATGTTAGATGTTTATTTTGTCCTTGGTTTGAAACATAACCTTCTAAGCATTGGAAAACTCATGCAAAAGGGCTACAATGTATTTTTAAAATATTATATATGCACAATATTGCATAAGTCTCCAAGTAGAAAACTCATTGCAACTGTTCATATGACCAAAAATAGAATGTTTCCTCTCAAGCTAAAATTAGATTTTAAGGAAGAAGGTGTTGGAGCAGCTGTCACACAAGAAAACTTTCAAGAAGAAATTAAAGATCAAAATTGGTTATGTCATTTGATATTTGGTCATCTCAAATTTGGAGGTTTGAATTTGTTTCACAATAAATACATGGTGAAGGGATTCCCACTCATAGAAAAACTAGACAACATATATGAAGGATGCATCTCGGGAAAACAACACAAAGAATCATTTCCAGCAAGAAATTCAATAAGGAAAAATGAACCTTTGGAGATTGTCCACTCAGATTTGTGTGGACCAATGCAAACACCATCATTTAGTGACAGCCACTACATTTTGACATTCATAGATGATTACACAAGGAAGACATGGGTCTATTTTCTAAAACAAAAGAGTGAGGTATTTGATTGCTTCCGTCATTACAAAGATCTTGTTGAGAAGCAAAGTGGACAGTACATAAAAGTGTTGAGGACTGACAGTGGTGGTGAACATATCTCAAGTGACTTCCTACGTTTTTGTAGGGAGCATGGAATTCAGAAGTAGTTTAAAACAAGCTATACATGTCAGCAAAATCATGTCACGAAAAGAAATGATAGGACCATCATTGAAATGGAAAGGAGTATATTGAAGGAAAATCATTTTCCAAATGATTATTGGGCTAAATTTGTCACTTGTGCAATCTATATTATCAATAGATGTCAATACAAAAGTGTCATGAACATAGTTCTTGAAGAGGCATGGAGTGGAAGAAAGCAAGGTGTCACTCACACGAGAGTGTTTCGGTGTCTGGCATATGCGCATGCCCCAGATGAGTTGAGGAAGAAGTTGGATAGTAAGGAGGACACATGTATATTTGTTGCATACTATGATGAATCCAAGGCATACAAGCTCTACAATCCATCAACCAAGAATGTAATAATCAGCAGAGATGTTCAGTTAATAGAAGAGGAAGCATGGGATGGAAGTTTAGAGAATACAGTCAATGTGAAGACATGTATGCCACATGAAGACAAAGAGGAATTGGCTGCAACAAGTAATTCCTCAACTGTGACTCCTCCACCTACACAAGCTCAACAAAGTAGTCAACATGTGACACCGCAAACAAATAATATGAAAGCATTGTGCAACTAAGAAAGTGCTTCTCCAAGCACACCACAAAGATCTGCAACTCCATCTACTTCAAGCGCAACACCAGGTCCATATTCTACAAGCATAATAGGACAAAAATTCAGAAATTTAAGTGAAATATATCAGCAAGATGAAGTTGATAGCAACGCTGGTCTAAATTTGTTATTTTCATTATTTTGTTATGTAGAAGATCCAATACATTTTGAATATGCAGATAAAGAAGAGAAATGAGTTGCAGCAATGAATGAAGAGATAGGAGCAATAAAACATAATGACACATGGGAGTTAGTGGATCTTCCGCAAGGTGAGGAAGTCATTGGAGTGAAGTGGGTCTATAAGACCAAGAGCAACGTTCAAGGTAAAATTTAAAGGTATAAAGCAAGGCTAGTTGTCAAAGGTTACATGGAGCAACATGGAAGGTACTTTGCAAAAACATGTGTGCCAGTCACGAGGATGGAAATTGTATGTATAGTGTTTTCAATTACAGTGCAACAGAACTAGAAATTCTATCAAATGGACGTAAAACTAGCGTTCTTAAATGGAGTGTTGAAAGAGGTGTATGTTGTGCAACCTCCTGGTTATAAGGTAGAAGGCCAAGAACATAAGGTGTGTAAGTTGCAGAAAACTTTTTATGGGTTGAAGCAAGCACTGAGTGCATGGTACAATGGGATAGATGCCTACATGATGGAAAATGTGTTCGACAAATGTGATGGTGAATGTACTCTCTACATCAAATAAAGTAACTATAAGATTCTAATTATTGTTTTGTATGTAGATGATTTGATTTTTATAGGCAGTGTTGATTTTCTCATCACTAATTTCAAAGGAGTCATGAAAAGTGAGTTTGAAATAACTGACATGGGGTTGTTAAGATATTTTTTGGGCATAGAAGTGAAGCAAACAGAGAATGGGATTTTTATCTCTCAATCAAAATATGTTGCGGACATTTTAAAGAGTTTAATATCCAGAAAAGAAAGCCAACACCAACTCCAACTTTCATGGGGTTGAAGTTCAGCAAGGAAGATTGCAGCAACAATGTGAATCCGACATTATACAAAAGTATGGTGGGTAGCCTAATGTATTTGAATGCAACTGGGCCTAACATAATGTATGCAGTTATTTTGGTGTCCAGGTTGATGGAGACACATTGTCAAGCATCGAAAATAATTTTAAAGGATGTCAATGGGACAAAGGAGTATGGCGTTTTGTACTCCACAACTAATGATTTCAGGCCGGTTGGTTACACTCATAGTGATTCGGTAGGAAGTGCTAACGACAGAAAGAACATGTCATGATATGTTTTTCATTTGGGTTCAGGATCCATCTCATGGGCTTAGTGTCATTGTCAATAGTAAAAGCTAAATATGTTGTTGCAATAGAAGAAGTGTGTCAAGGAGTTTCGATGAGAATGATGTTGTGGGATTTATGTTATGAACAAGATGGAGCCACCAGTATTTTCTGTGATAACAATTCAGCGTTCACACTATCAAAGAATTCTTTTATTCACAAGAGGAGAAATCACATTGATGTGAAATATCATTTCATAAGAGAATTGGTTAACAATAGTGAAATTGTGTTGCAACATTGCAGGTCGGAGAAACAATATATAGACATCTTCATAAAGCCATTGGCACGTGGAAATTTAGTTTCACCGAGACTGTCTGGGAATTTTGAGTGGCGGTAGTTGTGATTAAGGGGGATTTTTGGAAATTAATCTTAACCACCATGTTAAATGAATTGGAATCAACCATACCTCAGTTAATGTTTTGTAACTTGCAGATTGCATTTGCAGAGAAGGGAAAGTTTAGAGAAGAGTACATAACCCATTTCGCAACAAAGTTAAATAATAAAAATCAAATATAATTTAATGCATGGTTATTAAATGTGCATTGGAAAATATTCAATCCACAAGTTTATTTACTTCACGCAACTTCTGTAACGTTCAAAACATGATGTCCCCCCATCCCTTGTATTAAATCTAGTCTGTCAGGAATTAAATGTCTTATATATATATATATATATATATATATATATATATATATATATTCACCCATCCCATGTATTAAATCTAGTCTCTTGGTTAAAGTCATTTCCACAACTCTATGTCAACTCCTTGTGTTGAGGGAGAAAGAGCACTAACGGTGTAGAGAATATAGGGACATAGGGCCAAAAAAAAGTTAAAAAAAATATGAGAGCAAAATAGAAGACACTGCGTACTTAACTTGGCAGAGAATATAGACACAGAAGGCAAAAAGAAATAGGACAAAGAAATGGATTGTAATGTCCCTAAAGTTGTTGCTTTTTAAATAGGTATTTAAGAACTAAAAGGGTCAAATTGGACCCCAAAGAACATATTGAGAATGGATATATTTTGTTAAATTAAATTAATAAAATAATATGGAATTAATGTGCAATGAGTAGATTGAGAATTGAGATCCGAAACCTAAATCCATGAGGGTCTTGATAAGGTGATGAGACTTTCCCACGTCTTCTAGAAATCCCTAGAAGGAATATTAACAAAATTAGATTTGGAGATAAAAATATAATTTCCCCAATGAAGAGGAAAGTAATTTGGAAAAGGAAGAAAAAGTTGAAAAAGTGGAAAAAACAACTTTAAAGTACCTCAATGAGAGAAAGCCTAGGCGAAATAGGAAGAAAGAATCTTGAAATTTCTCGATGCATAAATTAGAAATAGGCTTGGGAAAACACAAGCTTAAATAAACGGCTCCAAGATAGAAAAAGGGTGGTCTATCACTGGGAGCTAAGGTTTCAGTTCGGAGGTGGGTTACGGGGAGAGAACTCTACGGTTGGGAGGAACTAGTTAAAGTAATTGGTATGCACACCTAAATATCATGTTTTCTGATTTATATTTATTTCACATACATGTGAAATGATATCTATTTTGGAAGTTATTAATGTGTATATGTATGTGAAATTGTTGAAGTTAAGACTAGTGGATTTTAAGTAGATAAATTTTTATTTAATGTGCTATCAGAGACCATACATTTAATGGATTCTAATAACATAGAAATTTGTATTTTTGTATGGATAAAAGTCCAATTAGCTCCAACAACTAGAATGTCTAAAGCTAATCTCAAATTTAAATCTGGAGTTAGGAAGTCTAACCAATAAGTTGTTAATATCAGTAGGAAATTAAATTGTTATTACTATATTAAAAAAACATCATTAGACTCATATCTCAAGTTGCAGATCTGAATAATACTTTGAATAGTGAAATCCATTTACAATAATGCATGCATCTAAATTAATTCTATCTTTAAAATTTGGTCTACTTAAACGAAAATTGAAGACTATTAAGAATAAAAAAAATTTAGTACATTATAATTTATAAAAAAAATAGCTGATATAAAACTCTACTCTAATTGGTGAGTACGTATCCCTAATTTCAGAATGAAATACTGGGTGTAGTTTCTCAGAAATACAGACTAAGAACATACTAATAATTAGATAACGAATATATATAAAAGATCGAAAAACTAACGGTAAAAACTATCCTTTATTAAATTGAAAGAGTATATTCAAACATGTTTAATGTACATTCATGTGGAAAAAATGAACTACTGTCGTTGTGTTCAGAAATTCCACTCGATGGACTTTCAAGTTATTTACAATAAAAATTTAAGAACAGTAGAATAAGCAATACTATGGAGGAACATGATACATAAATATTATACCCTGTGTAATTAATATAGCAAGAAATTGTGACAAAAATCAAATCAGTAGAAAATGGACTATTGTGTTATGCTCATGGAAGGAGTTATTTCCTCAACAGACTTTTGATAATAAAATAATTGACAGAAATCATATTTTCCTAAATGAAAGGAGGCTGCGAAATTCTAAATGAATTACTGATGGAGCATTATTAACAATTTTACAAAAAATGAAAATCGGACATAAATATATATGTTGCCAAAATTTAAAAACCATAATTCGCATCATAAAAATCATAATGAGATAATAGTAGTATTTAATCATAGCTATTATCATAGTATGAGAAAATGTTCTGGAAATTACTATTACAGTCTAGAGTAAGATTTTATGCCTGTAATGTTCAAAACTAAGTTCGATAGAAAAACTAAATGACGCCTATCAATATAAAGTAACATAAGTATAAGTAAATCGAACAATGTCCCACAGAACGACCAAGGCAGGAAGGAGAAAATGGGAAGAGGGGACATTCCGGGAAAGACCTGCATTAGAAATGGAAGGCATGGGAAAATTAAACTATTGAGAAAATTAATCCAGTTGGTTCTGGAATAATATACAATGGTTGGGATGTACCTGCACATTTTGAGTAAAAGATTTACAATATGGAAAATAAAACGAAATCGATAATAACAAGAATTAAAATATAAATTTGTACTAAAAACCCTTTACCCTACTAACCCTTATTCCTTATCTCAAGTCATACCTGTAACCACAAGGAAATCAACCTACTATCAGTTACAGTGCTAACTATAGTAAGGAAAATGTAGATTTAACTTCACAAGTAACAGAAGAAATCAAATTAAACATCATTATGAATTAATGGCATTACTAACCTATGAACATCATAGTTCCATCATAAAACCCTACGAGTTATTCAACGCTGGCATGCATAGAACAACCATGCTGGAAGTAAGCTAAATTAAATTACCAAGGGAAAAATATATATATGGAAATCGTCGTGTGGATAAAATGAAAAGCCATAGTTAGGAATTTACCAGCGTAGCTGAAGAGAAAAACCCACGGTTCCAATGTAGTCAGTTTATACTCAAATCTAAAAGTGAAGCGTTCAAATAAAATCTGATGTAAATCACAGAGGAAATATCTTTAAACACTGAAATCGAAAATGAGATTTTGTAAGCTAAATTCTGAAATAGAATAAGGAAAGGAATGTAGAGAACGGACGCTCAAAGAGAAAAACAGAAGTTCTGAAACTCAGAAGTTGTCATTCTGTGGAATTCGAAACGTCCCTCCACTAATAAAATTGAACCAATGAAATTATAAAATGAAAGGGTAGAATCAATACTTACTGGTCATCGAAATTTCCAGAAGGGAAATCGGTAACTCATGCTGGTTCTGGTTCCATCTAACCCAAATTACGAGACATGGCTCTTGAGTGAAGGCACAAAGAATAAGCAGTAATGTCAAATTAATCCTTTAAACTAGCAGCTTCTCTAAAACCCTAATTTATCTTGATCATCCATGTGTCAAGATATTAGGACCTTCCCTTGGATCATTGCGTCGAAATGTTGAACAAAGAGACACATCTTGACAGAGAACTTTAAGACGCAGGACGACAAAAGTATGATCATGGGGCTCAAGACAATTTTCGTGAACTGGCCACATTAAAAGCGTTCCCAATTTCGTGCATGGAACTAGGATAACCGTCCATCATTAAGTGGAGTACTAACAAATCAAGAAAATGTAATGTTGAAGATAAGTCATGGTTTAATCTTTTTATGACAAAGAAAAGAGACAAGTGTTGGCTTTTATGTGACGGGACTACTAGGTATAAATACGTATCACTTAAATTGTGTGCAAGAGCAACCAAAACCCAACAATCATAATCTTAAATCTGACTAAAGGTTGAACGCATTGGGAATAAAAGGAGAAATAATGCTCGAGGCCATGGTAATATAAAATGAAAAGGAATTAAAGTTAGAATTTATAAGTGCACCATGTGGAATATTATTAATAAGTAATATAAAACTGACAAAATCACCAATGGAGGTGGTCTCCTAAGGATTAGAATAGAGTACGTGCACTGAAATATATTTGGATGCGGTGGGAGGCCTCATTGACAAGGTCTCACCTTCATAGTGAATTTGCTTTACCTTAACTAGGGTTAATTTGAAATGTGAATATGAGGGTTCATACGTGAATGATTACAATGAATACCAATCAATAGTGATGAGAGTAAGTTAAAAGGGTTATGGAATAATAATAAACCAACTTGAAGAAACAGAGGTCATATCTCAATGTCATACATAAAAATAAATTCCAATGGAAAACATACGTTTAGTAAAGTATGGATTAAACGTCATTGTTATAATATCCAATGATATTATGTTGTTGTTCTAAAAGGTAAATACGTTTTATTTTAGGGATAAAGGGGAAAGTAATGCACGAGGGGAACATATGGTAATTCTCTAATGAACATAGAAATAGTGGTTGAAATGATAAATATATATCTATTATGTTTGTATGCATGGGAAAGGTAAATCTACATATTTCATATCATAATATTTATTAGTGGGATAAAGAGTCTACCATAATAGTATAAAGAATGTATATGAAAGCTATTGTTAATACTAGCACTTAAATATAACTGACTTTACATGATGAGTGTAAAGAATATTTAACCTAAAACTCGCATAAAAGGAAAGTATATATGTCAACAATATGAATGGGTAAAATGTTGGTTAAAGTGGTGTATAAAGTTATCACAATGGTATGATATAACATAATTAGAAGATCATGGAAAAGAATGATTTAATTTAATTATATAAAGTGTGAAGGATAATAAGCATTTAAAGGATGTAAATACGAATTATTAGATACAAATAGGATGTGGCATAAAATATATGCTAATTGTATTATTGGTACAATAGGAAATCAAAAAGATAAAAATAATGATTAATGTCACACAACTAAAGAAAACATATGTAAAATGGTTAAATGGAGAAAGTTTGTGGTTAAAGTGGAAGTATTATGTATAACAAATTTATGTTATAAGTTGTATGAATGTAAATATTTTATAGAGGATAATGGAAAAAGGTAAATATATCTAGACCACTATACTCATAGTAGTAAAGGGAAGAAAGTATAAAAGGACATCATTGTTAAAAAGGGTTTAGGGGCGCTAAAGTATAGCCATAAACGTTACAACCATTTTATATACCGCATAAAGAGGAAAAGGGAAGATATCGAATTTTATATTCATTGGTGTGCGAGAATTGATGCGAGGATACTGGGTTAACAGATCCTAGCATATAAAAACTCATGTGCTACATTCAAACTTAAAATTATTCGTTAAAAGAAGAAATATGTTCAACTCAACAAAATACATATGAAAGAAAGAGATCCATATAAATAAAATACTGATATAAAAACATAAAAGACTCTTTAGCCAAATATTACAATGGGAAGCCTCTTGGCTCTTGGCCCTTCAAACCATTTCGCTTATTCTCTCTATATTCCTCACTCCCTCACTTCCTCACTTGTCCTCTCTCACCCTCACAAGCTACATATTTATACATAAATATAATTTATTCCATTCCATAATTTCCTCCACACAAATCTCAACTTAAAATCTAAATTAGATTTATCTTTTTTGGGGCTCAACTAAGTCTCGTTTATGGAATTCCTAATCCCTAAATTATCTACCTAATTCAGACCCACTCATATCCTTAATTATTTAAAGAATATTTAAAATAATCCTCACATTTATATTTTCTCTCCTAATTTATTAAAAATGAGAAAATTGATTAATAAAATAACTAAAAACCATTACCCCCCTAATCACATAATAGAATAATGAAAATGTAGCTTTGATGCTCCTACATCAGACTCCCCATGTAGAGAAGTTTCCATGGACTCCTGTCTATGAGGTCCATCGCTTTTCTGTAACAATGCAACAACCACAAGTCCTGATCACTTCCTCCCTCTAGGATTCCAAACTCTGTTCTGCCACAGGTCCTTCGAAGTATCAACTTGATTTGGTAACCCATTAGTCACTCTGTCGATCAGATTCCATTGGCTTGTCCAACACTTTCTTTCTTCAATTCCTTAGAGTAATTCCTTTTGGTCAAACTCCTTCGCCTCCAATTGAGTTGAACACTCAACTTTATGCAATGAAAAATAGTCAAGAATTCCTTCCTGATTACACCCATTGTCTTTGATTTCTTTTATAGAAACAACTCTCTCATCCAGTGTAGTACCTTCATTCACGAACAAACTGTTAGTTTTAAAAAGATAAGACCTTTCAGTCTCTTTTCATGCTTCAAGTACCAATCTCGCATCATCGAATTTCTGGACTTCAATAAATCTTGTTTTGAACTACTGGCTACTTTCATCTTCATCCTACTAATTCAATATTTATGTCTCCTTTATGTCTCTACAGACAAAAATTTCTTGTTGCTTTTGATCTTCCATCTCAACTCCAAATAACTTCTGCTCAATTTCTCTAACTTCGACATCATATCTGTTAATGTCAGTTTTTGTACTTACAGTTACATTATTATTTAAAAAGTTAAAACATTCATTCAAATCTATAAATGTTAAAAAAAAATCATCTCTATCATGTATAGTAACTGTAATCTTTTCTGGATCAGGTTCTACAAGTTTTACTTCTCCATCAGGTTCCTTAAGCCATTGTTCCAAGATCTCGATTTCCATATGAAATTTTTCCAACACTTTATCAAAAATTTCTTCCGTAACTTCATTCTTCTTCTGGTAATATTCCTGAGTTGTCCTGGTTTAAGCATCATTGTTGGAAATGTTGTCATTGATGGCAAAGGAGGAAGAAGAGGCAGAGACAGACAAAGAACAGCAGCAGAAGCAAAGGAGAAGAAAGAAGGTAATGTTTATAGGGAGCATGAGAAGAATAGAGGGAGAGTTTATTTACAGAGACAGGGCAACAAAAAGAGAGTCAGAGATAGAGAAAGGAGGCAAAACCAGAAGAGGAAGAGCAGCAGAGGTAGAGGCAGAGAACACAGAGGTAGAGAAATAGTCAAGCAATGGAGGCAGAGGCAGAGTTGTTATCAAATAGTGAAATGCTCAGCGTTGAATTAACGTAATAATGAAATAGTCTTCATATATTGAAGCGTTGAAGAAATAAGAAATAAACACTGTGTTAAGGAATTATGAATCGAAATGCAGAAGATTGGTAATAAACCCGTGCATTATAATATGTGGAAGTGTCGTGCTGAAGTGTTGATGGAACAATGGTTAATATGTGAAAGGAGTGAATGAATCCGTAAAAAAGGGGTGGAGGCAGAACCCTGAACGAAGGTGGAACTGTGAAGGAACGGTAACCATGGTTTCAACCCTCAGAAACAAGTTGTATCACATGACAAATAAAATGGTAAGCGGATTTTTGTGAAATAACACAATATGAGTCTTCAATCGCCACGTGTCCAAAGGCGGTATTACAAAACCGGTTTTATCGCACAACTTTGGAGAAATAACATTCGTGCATCTAATTTGCGCGATATTACATGACCACCGTTGGATTGTCAGTAGGAGCGCAATAGTTTATTAACCGTTAGCTGAGATGGGTAGGTTAACACTGGGACCTAGTTTCATCGCGTGGGTTTAAGAACTACATCTCGTGCAAGTGTGTAATGCGATTACCGTTAGATTGTTTGTATGGAGTGCGAGAGCAGGTGAATCATTGGATCCAAGCGGAGTTGTGTACACGTTAAGCAAGGTATGTAATATGTTGTTGTGGGCCCATATACTTTGGTTTGTTTGGAAGTGAGAAGTTAATAACTGTGATAAAATCAAAGGTTATATGGACATATATATATTACTGCTGGGTTTTTAATAGAAGTCCGCGGCACGTTAATGTTGTAACCTTTGAAGTAGGGAATATATATATATATATATATATATATATATATATATATATATATATATATATATATATATGTATGTATGTATGTATGTATGTATGTATGTATGTAGCAGCATATATATATATATATATATATATACATTGTTTGATATGGGCCGAACGAGCTATAGTTATTGGTGCTTTACACAACGTCAAAGGTTTGTTAGGGAATTCTTAACATTTGATTTGAGGAACATATGTATATGATTGATAGATACATATTATGACGAAACCATCTGCATGTTAGAGTATATATATGTGAATATATATAGAATATTGATGTGCCAAGGGTTAAAGCCGTGGTTGAAGATTGACTTAGGCTTATGTATATAGTGGGTCGAACTTCGCATATAGTGGGTCGAACATTGCCAAGGTGAGAACCTTTGGGTTATTGAACTATTAAAGGTTGACTTCATACATGTATGTTGAAAATGAGTTGGTATGTGAATATATAAGGTGGATGACCGAAAACCTTATGTAAATGCTTGCATATAACCAAAGTTAATATGCAAGTGGGACCCCACATAAGATTTCGAGAATCATTACCCCAGCTGGTGGATACATTGAAGACCAAAGCGGCAAAGTATACATATATACCTATATGCAATGCTTTATATATGGGTAGCGCCTTTTAAACAAAGGGTCAGAGTACATATCTATATATATACATATATGTGAAGTACTATATGATTCGGGCCTGATACAAGCAAAGACTTAAACTGTGGGACCCTTACCAATCGCATCGGAGAAAATTTGACAGCGGAACAGGTTAACAAAAATTGCAATTGCGATGAAAGTCTGGACCCGATGGGTTAATAAACCATGATTGATATATGTTTGAGTTCCTGCATAACAGTGAATCATCGAAATCAGAGCATCAGAGCATCAGAGCATTGGAACTCACAACTAAAATTTGCGATTGTGATTAATCGCAATCGGAAGAATTCTAGGGATGATACATTGCATCGGAGAAGGAGCAGAGCATCGGTACATTTAAATGGAAATTGCGATTGCGATCAATCGCAATCAGAAGTAGTCGAGGAGTGATACATCGCATCAGAAAGTTTGTCGAGTCGGCCCGAAAAGGGCATTTTATGTATTAAAATGATTCATTATTGTTACTTTTCCAAGAGGTATCAGAGCTAAATAACGCGGCAGTCTAAACGTTAAAACTCTATATAATTATTGCGAGAGTTGAAAGTGCGTTATATATAAAAGGTGCAGTTACATAAGTATGGCATATGGCAGTTACACTACGACAATGAACATGAAAACAAACAGAGTTGAAAGGGACAAAACACATTTATAGAAAAGACAAGCGCAATGAACCAAGAGGCTGGATGAGTGAACTGCAACTCTCATTGTAATTAAATTTAAATGGTTTAACTGATTTATATTGTTTATGATGCATTGGCAAGTCTCCGGAAGAGAACAAATATCCTACTATAATGTTAAAATTAGTACCTACAGTTATATTTTTCTGAGTGAGCTGGAAAAGAAATGAGAAGGCAGAAGACTAGGAGGTATGGCTATTTCTTTCAAATTCCTTGAGGAAAAAAACATTCATAAGTAATTCTCTATAATTTATATCATCTTGATATGCAGAAATAGGTTAGAGTGTGTAAAAACAAAGAATGCAAACTACAGAAGATTGAGGCAGAAAATATAAGAAAGAGAGTAGTAGAAAGAGATGCTACAGAATAGAGCTAATATCCGAGGTAAATCACCAAACCTTTCTTTTGATAAATTGAGGAAGTTTGAGCTTCCCTATCAAGTTGAAGCTTGATAGCTGTCAGTTGTAGCTGACTGAGGTTGGAGCCTCCTGTAGGTTGGTGCCTGCAAAAAAATAGTGGTGAGAGGGAGTTGGAGCTTGCCTTTGCATCACAACAATAATAAGATGTGGTTTTTTCCCTTTATGGGTTTCCACTTATATCTGTTGTCTGTATCTATGTTGCATGTGTGCTGAGATGATTTACCAAATCTGCTTAATGTTTGTTGCACTCATAATAATTTTGATGTCACATTAATTTAATACTTGCTGCAACATATTAAGACTATTCATATACTAAGATTGTTTATAAAAGTAAGTTGTAAATAAGTTGATGAAAAATTTAAAAAGCTCATGTATGTGTTAAATTGATTCACCCCCCCTCTCAGTTTAACTAATAATTCAACAATTGGTATCAGAGCCAAGTTCTTTTTGTACCAGTTTAACCACTGAAAGGAGATCCTCGGCCCCCAGGATGGCTTGTCAAGAAGGAAGCTCAACAAATAAAGCCCATTTATTCACTGGTGCTAATTATGCCTTATATAAAATTAGAATGGGATCATACATAATGTCTCTAGGAATAGAGGTATGGGCTGCTGTAGAATTTGGATATGCCCCAAAGGCAGTTGACCCAGAAAGAGAAGCTAAACAAGAATTTGTAGCAAATGCAAAGGCCATGAATGCAATCTTAAGTGGACTTTGTGAGGCTGAATTTATAAAAGTAATGCACAGTAAGACTTCCAAAGATATGTGGGACACTCTAGAGAATATCCATGAGGGAAATAAAATGGTAAATACTGCAAAACTTCAAGTTTATAGAGCCTAGTTTGAAAATTTTAAAAAGAATAATGACGAAAATCTTGGGAAATTTGATGCAAGAGAATATGAAGGGATATTTCTAGGATATGCATCCAAAAGTAAAGGGTACAGGTGCTACAACAGGACTCTTCAAAAAATAGTAGAAAGCATTGATGTGATATTTGATGAAGAACCTCCAAACAATACAAGAGATACAGACTGCAGCAGTCCATCAAACAGCCATGAAGAAGAAAACCAAGATGATGATGAAACTAGCAAGACAACAGAAGATGTTGAACTGAGCTCAAAAGCCCCCTCAAACTACACTCAGAAGAACCATCCTGAAGATCAGATCATTGGAGACAAAAGAGTAGGGGTCCAGACAAGAAGGCAGCTAACTGAATAGACAAAAGAGGTATACATAGCCATGTTATCAAAAATAGAGCCAAAGAAGTTTGAAGAAGCCAGCAAGGAAAAGTATTGGGTGAATGCAATGAATGAATAATTGGACCAAATTGAGAAGAACAATACCTGGGAATTAGTTCCTATACCC
Organism: Pinus albicaulis; assembly: GCA_034641835.2. Classification (NCBI taxonomy): domain Eukaryota; kingdom Viridiplantae; phylum Streptophyta; class Pinopsida; order Pinales; family Pinaceae; genus Pinus; species Pinus albicaulis. Next base: position 993,194,985 of record CM076574.1, read on the forward strand.
ACCGAGAAAAATGTCATCGGCTCAAAATGGGTATTCAAGAATAGAATAAATGAGCAAGGACAGGTAATCAGGAATAAAGCCAGACTTTTTTGCAAGGGATATTCACAAATAAAAGGACTTGATTATGATGAAACATTTTCCCCTATAGCCAGAATGGAAGATATCATAATGTTTCCAGCCTTTGCATGCTACCAAGACTTCAAGGTATATCAAATGGATGTAAAATCTGCATTTATGAATGGATATCTAGAAGTAGAAGTCTACATGGAACAACTAGAAGGTTTCTCTTTAACATACAAAGAAGACTATGTGTGTAGACTAAAGAAGGCTCTATATGGACTGAAACAGGCTCCTCATGCTTGGTACTCAAGATTGGATAAGTATTTGAAAAAAAAAGGCTTTAAGAGAGGTGGAGTAGATAGCAATCTATACATAGAAGCCCGTGGAAATGAACACCTGATTGTTGTAGTATATGTTGATGATATTATGTTCGGAAGAAACAAAGATGAAGTAGCAAAAGGATTTGCTAAAGAGATGAGATTAGAGTTTGAGATGTCCATGATTGGAGAGCTCAGTTTCTACTTAGGACTTCAAATTCAACAAAATAACATAGGTACATTCATCTCACAGGAAAAATACTTAAAATAAATGTTCAAAATGTTCAAAATGGAGGACTGCAAACTTTTGTCAACTCCCATGATCACGGGAAGCAAGCTATGTGCTGATGATGGCTCTACTGATATAGATCAAAGACTCTACAAATCCATGATAGGAAGTCTGTTGTACCTGACAGCATCAAAAACAGACATCATGCTAGCAATAGGACTTGTGGCTAGATATCAAGCAACACCTAAACAAAATCACCTTCTAGCAGTCAAAAGAATATTTAGATATCTACAAGGAACTGCACAGTATGGACTTTGGTATCCAAAAGGAAAAAGCTTCACTTTGACATCTTACATAGATGCATATTGGGCTAGCTGTGTGGATGAGAGGAAAATCACAAGTGGAGGTGCATTCTATGTAGGATAAATTCTGGTGTCATGGCTTAGCAAGAAACAAACATCTATTTCTCTATCTACAACAGAAACAGAATACATAGTAGCAGTAGCATGTTGTACACAAGTCATATGGATGAAGCAAACCCTCCAAGACATGAAGGTAAGCATTGATGAACCTATCTCTATCAAATGTGATAATACAAGTGCTATAAGCATATCAAAAAATCCCGTGCTTCATTCAAAAACTAAACAGATCCCAATCAAGTATCATTTTATCTAAGAACAAGTAGCTCAGAATGTAGTAAAGCTGGAGTGTGTGCCAACAAAAGAACAGAGAATAGGTATATTTACCAAACCACTTGCTAGAGGACCATTTGAGTATTTGAGAGATATACTAGGGGTAGTATTTTTAGATACTACTCTCTGATATGAAGAAAAAGCATAGTTTCAGGGGGAGAACAGAAACGAAAATATCATTCTAGGGGGAGATCAATTAGCAAAGAAAGCATGAAATAGGTCCTCAAGATCAGTGCAACATGGGCGAGAGTTAAAAACACACTAAAAACAAGCAACCCCTTGCCATTGATGTCAAATGGGGAGGAAGAGAAAGTAACAGAAGGAAGGGTAGTAAAAAGAAAACAGAGGAAGTGTATTGCCATCAATGCCAAAGGGGGAGACTATTGGAAATGTTTTCATTGATGGCAAAGGAGGAAGCAGAGGTAGAGACAGAAAAAGAACAACAGCAGAAGGAAAGGAGAAGACAACAGGTAACGTTTACAGGGAGCATGAGAAGAACAAAGGGAGAGTTTATTTACAGAGACAGGGACGAAAAAATAAAGGCGGAGACAGAGAAAGGAGGCAGAACTAGAAGAGGCGGAGCAACAAAGGCAGAGGCAGAGAACACAGAGCTAGAGAAACAGTCGAGCAGTGGAGGCAGAGGCAGAGCCGTTATCAAACAGTGAAATGATCAAAATTGAATTAACGTAATAATGAAATAGGCTTCATATATTGAAGCGTTGAAGAAATAAGAAATAAACTGTGTGTTAAGAAATTATGAATTGCAATGCAGAAGATTGGTAATAAACCCATGCGTTATAATATGTGGAAGTGTCGTGTTGAAGTGCTGATGGAACAATGGTTAATATGTGAAAGGAGTGAATGAACCTGTAGAAAATATGTGGAGGCGGAACCCTGAACAAAGGTGGAACCGTGAAGGAATAGTAACCGTGGTTTCAAACTTCAGAAACCGGCTATATCGCATGACAGATAAAATGGTAAGTGGATTTTTGTGAAATAACGCGATATGAGTCTTCACTCGCCACATGTCCAAAGGCGATATTACAAAACTGGGTTTATCACGTAACTTTGGATAAATAACATCCGTGCATCTAATTTGCGCGATATTACATGACCACCATTAGATTGTCAGCAGGAGTGCGATAGTTTATTAATCGTCAGATGAGATGGGTAGGTTAACACTGGGACCTAGTTTCATCCCGTGGGTTTAAGAACTACATCTCGTGCAAGTGTGTAATGTGATTACTGTCAGATTGGTTGTATGGAGCGCAAGAGCAGGTGAATCATTGGATCCAAGCGGAGTTGTGTACACGTTAAGCAAGGTACGTAATATGTTGCTGTGGGCCCATATACTTTGGTTTGTTTGGAAGCTAGAAGTTAATAACTGCGATAAAATCAAAGGCTATATGGACATATATATATTACTGTTGGGTTTTTAATATAAGTCCGCGGCACATTAATTTTGTAACCTTTGAAATGGGGAATATATATATATATATATATATATATATATATATATATATATATATAGCGGCATATATATATATACATTGTTTGCTATGGGCCGAATGAGCTATAGTTATTGGTTCTTTACACAACGTCAAAGGTTTGTTAGGGGATTCTTAACGTTTGATTTGAGGAACATATGTATATGATTGATATATATATATATATATTATGACAAAATCATGTGGATGTAAGAGTATATATATGTGAATATATATAGAATGTTGATGTGCCGAGGGTTAAAGCCATGGTTGAAGATTGACTTAGGCTTATGTATATAGTGGGTTGAACTTCGCCAAGGTGAGAACCTTTGGGTTATTGAACTATTAAAGGTTGACTTCATACATGTATGTTGAAAATGATTTGGTTTGTGAATATATAAGGTGGATGACAAAAAACCTTATGTAAATGCTTGCATATAACCAAAGTTAATACCGAAGTGGGACACCACATAAAATTCCGAGAATCATTACCCCAGCTGGTGGATACATTAAAGACCAAAGCAGAAAAGTATACATATATACCTATATGCAGCGATTTATATATGGGTAGCACCTTTTAAACAAAGGGCCAAAGTATATATGTATATATATACATATATGTGAAGTACTATATGGCTCGGGCCTAATACAACTAAAGACTTAGCGCGGACCCTTACCAGCCGCACTGGAGAAAACACTTAGGCAAAACAGTTAATAAATGTACAGTGCGATGAAAACTAGTTTGATGGGTTTATAAACCATGATTGATATATGTTTGAGTTCCTGCATAATAGTGAATCATCGAAATCAGAGCATCGAAGCATCGGAACTCACAACTAAAAGTTTCGATTGCGATTAATCGTAATCGGAAGAATTCTAGCGATGATACATCACATCAGAGAAGGAGCAAAGCATCGGTACATTTAAATGGAAATTGCAATTGCCATCAATCGCAATCGGAAGTAGTCGAGGAGTGATACTTCGCATTGGAAAGTTCATCGACTGGGCCCAAAAAGGGCATTTTATGTATTAAAATGATTCATTATTGTTACTTTTCCAAGAGGTATCGAAGCTAAATAATGCAGCAGTCTGAACGTTAAAACTCTATATAATTATGCCGAGAGTTGGAAGTACGTTATATATAAAAAGCGCAGTTACATATGTATGGCATATAGCAGTTACACTGCGACAGTGAACAGGAAAACAAACAAAGCCAAAAGGGAAAAATCACAGTTATAGAAAAGACAAGCACAGTGAACCAAGAGGATGAATGAGTGAGCTGGAGCTCTCATTGCAATTAAATGTAAATGGTTTAACTGATTTATATTGTTTGTGATGCATTGGCAAGTCTCCGGAAGAGAACAAATATCCCACTGCAATGTTAAAATTAGTACCTACATTTATATTTTTTTGAGTGAGCTGGAAAAGAAATGAGAACGCAAAAGACTAAGAGGTATGGCTATTGATTTCGAATTCCCCAAGGAAAAAAAACAGTCATAATGAATTCTCTATAAGTTATATCATCTTGATATCCAAAAAGAGGCTAGAGTGTGTAAAAACAGAGAATGCAGAGTATAGAAGATTGAGGAAGAAAGGATAAGGAAGAGAGGAGAAGAAAGAGATGCTACAGAATAGAGCTTATATCTGAGGTAAATCAGCAAAAATTTCTTTTGATAAATTGAGGAAGTTGGAGCTTCCCTATCAATTCAAACCAGTTGGTATCGGTTGTAACTGGCGGTTACAGACCTCTGCAGCAGGTTGGGTGCCTGCAAAAAAACGGTGGTGAGAGGAGTTTAGGGCTTGCACATTTGCATCATCACAACAATAATAAGATGTGGTTTTCTCCCTTTATGGGTTTCCACTTATATCTAATTGTCTCTATCTTGCTTCATTTTTGTGCATATGCAGAGATGGTTGCAAATCTACTTATTGTTTGTTGCACTCTTAATAAGTTTTATGTCACATTAATTTAATACTTGCTGCAACATATTAAGACTATTCATATACTAAGGTTGGTTATAAAAGTAAGCTGTAAATAAGTTGATGAAAATTTTAAAAAGCTCATGTATGTGTTAAACTGATTCACCCCCCCTCTCAGTTTAACTAAGAATTCAACAATCATCACATTGTAAACTTCCATCACCAAATTCACTAAACAAATACATTTTTTTACCTCCTTGGAATATTTCTTCGGCACTTTCATTTTTCTTCTACTTCATAATACCTTGAACTGGCTATCTCTTCCAAAAAAATAATTCATTTATGATTTTTTCCTAATGCAACAAATTAGTACCTTCCTCCTCTGAAAGGCATTCTCCATCATACTTCACCTCAAGAGTTTCCTTCATCTCTGTGACAGTTTCAGTGGACTGTCCACCATATTTTGCTTATCCTACAAACATACATAAACTGTGAGATTTAAAAATGAAAGGCTTCATAGCCTCATCTACTTCTCTTGCCAAAACATCCTTAGAATCTTCTGAACTATCCCAATAGTTCATGAGATCTTCCTTATTGATCTCTTCACCTAGAATTTCACCCTGTTCTGGGCCACAAATGGAAACATCCATTTTTAACTAAGCCTCTCTGAGGTCTTCACACCTCAACATCTACTCTAGCTTCCTTAAATCTTCTGCCAACTGTATATTTACCCGTTTTTCCCTCTTTGCGTGTAGTCTCTGGCACTTCACTTTTTTTCTCATGGTCCAACCATGTGTCTGGCCTTTCACACTTTTTTGCAACAACTCCATTAACAATTCAAGGTGAATTGTTATCTCAGCCTTCTCCCACTCGTACTCTTCATCCGTCAACTGCTCACATATGCCACTTACCTTGGCATTTTCCTTCTTCTTTCTTCTGTTGTGGTCTTCATCAGATCTTATAGAATAACTATCAGCAGTCATATTCTCCTCCTTGGTGAACTTCATCTGTTCACGTGTGGATTTCATTTAATCCACTTTTTAGCATGTCTTCCCACTTGCCATTCAATGGGTGTCGGGCTCTGCCGATCATGCACCTAATTACATTCAGACCCTTGACTTAGCTTACGACTCTTTGACATCAGACTTACACCATTTCTTCATCTTGGATGAAAATGCTCAATCTTAACTCAAACTATCCAAAGTTTCATTTAACTCTAACATCTATTTTGACTTCAAGGCTTCACCCAATAATCATAATAATGGATAATTTGACTTAATTCAAGTTATATAATCTTCCAACAAGCATACACCCTTAATAAATTTTATGATGTAAAATTTTCAGTCTCTCTCATACTCTACTGTTATGAAAGATCATCAATTTCCAATGATGCTGAAGTCTTTAATGAAAATGCACTCCATGTTTTCCAAGGTTTATTTTATGGTGAAATAAATAAATCATTCCATTCTCGACATTTAAAAAATACCCTTCTGAATTATCATAGATTATGTTCCTGTTAAGGTTATTAATAACCCTTCTCTTTGCAATTTCAATTCTCCGGTTTCCATTCTTCTATGCTATCTTTATCACTGTAAACATTTGCATGCCCTTTATTCACTCGGTCATCATCTTAATGAAACAAGTTTCTTTGTACTTTCATGCACCATACAACTGCACATTATAAATTATAATTCACATCTCCTCACCTATGTACAAAGAACAAGCTGTTCATATTTCAACCTCTTTGATCAATGATATACAACTCGTACATTGTGTTCATCTTGAATATCACCTCCTTAGATATCGCCACATGATGGTAAAAACAAATATTTTACAACATCAACCAATTATATTTTCAATCACAGATCAAAAGAATTCTCTTTTTTCCAACTACAAGCTTTGGTCCAAAATGACTTAACCAAAACTTTGAAGAATCCACATTATGCATAATAAACACTCTCACATAAAAATGCACATTTCTCTTTATATCACCTAGGATTTGCACATTTTTCCATTCATTTTCCATTCATTTATACCTTTTCATTTGCAACAAGTATGGCAAGGAAATTTAATCATCTAGATTTTAAAATACCTCTACTCAATGACTATTGATTCATTCAATGAGCACTTACCTTGAATCTTCTCATGGTTGAAATGATCCAACCCTTCTCTCACGTATTCTTTTAGGAACACATTCAAGCCTCCACAGATTTATCTTGAATGTGCAAGGTGAATTCTCTAACAATCTCCCCCCAGCAAATAATGTTTTTCCCAACAATTTTCTAACATAAATCTTTTCCTAAGAAATAATGTTAGAAACCTTCAAAGTACACACAATCTCCTCTCTTATTTTAAGCCAATTTCCCTCATCTCAATCTCTTCAATTTCCAATTCTTGCTTTGAAAACATGAAATCTTAATGTAACTGAATATCCTTTCAAGATTACATTCTCCCAAAAAAAAGTACGTGAATTTTTCAAAAAAACTTTACCTCGATCAATCTGAGTGACCTTTTCTTATGCTGGAAGGTTGTACCATGGAAATACTGGATTCATACTTTGTATGTTCCACTGGAACTGCACCTCTTTCACAAGCTACACACATGCCACTTTTAAGTGCCTTAATACAACTGGCTTCCAAAACTTTGATGTAGAAAGAAAATTTCCACTTTCACATTAGTATTGTAAAATATTCAATTTTACTAATCCCCCAGTTTAATCTTCGTTACTGATGCAAATTGATTCATTCTTCATCACTTAGTGTGCAATTACATATTCCACTCCATTAACACATAATATTGATATATTGCAGCTTTATGCAATCTCCACATTTCAATAATAAATGGTTTATTTTAAGGACCATTTTATGTAATAATGCATAATCCAAAATTAGCATTTGGAATCCAACCAAGCCATTTGGAATCCAACATAATCCATGACTAAACCAAGAAGGTCAATAGATTTATGATGATATTAAACAAATAACATATCATTAGATTAGTTGAGTCCACGGTGTCACACCCTTCATGGTAATTTACGCAACCAGAGATGATTTTACTTATAAGATACCACTGGTTGATCGAATCCACAACATCACACTTCCATGGAAAAAACAGAGATGTGTTTAATTCTTGCATACTTCCCCAATGCAGACTGGAAATACACGAATCGATTGATCCATACAAATCAATACAAGATTACATGCATCAATCGAACCATTGTAAAATTTTACTCAGTATATACACAGTCTTTGCTAGCCCAAAATGAATCGACTGCTTATGAGTTTAATTCAGCATGACCAAACCTTGTGTTGCATATATGGAGAAGTAGTTCATCACAGTGTTTCTCTGCTTCATGATCATCCACTAGACACCGAAAACCAATGCATCTGACTAACACGTCCTTGCAGGTGTTTAGATTGTGTTGAGTTTCGATTCTCCTTCCCTCATGACTGCGTTAATTGCTTGCTTCTTCCTTAATGAATCTGCTACACTTTTCGTCCATTCTTCATACTTCTAACTCCAACCTTCATTTATAATTCAAGTAATTTGAAACTACTTCTGCTGCAAGCGCCTTCCCAATGTATACATAGTCAACCATTCCCTGCATTCAAACATTCACGTATATACATATATAATGTGAAGCTTCTAACAATAAAAAAAAAAACACACCCCAACACCCTCTTCGACCAAAGATTTAGTGTTGTTTTTCCATGAACACTAGCCCAGTGTACACCGTAACCCAGCTGCTCCAACACCCTATGCTAGATGTTGCCCATGAGTTATAAGAGGCGATATCTTTGCAACATTGCCTGCACCCTTACATCAGACTTTCTCTAATGCTGACTCTATTCAATCCTTGGATATCATATTCTTGATGTTGCCTTCACACAATGCATCAAGGCTTTTATGCACTAGCAAATCCACGTTTGTTTCACCATGTCATGCACTCAACTGGAAACACACACAAAGCCACACCAATCACGATTACAAATCCTCTACAAATCCAAGATGGGCCTTATGCTCCGATACCAACATGATGCCAGGATACCGGGTTAATCCTAGCATATAAGAACTCATGTGCTACCTTCAAACTTAAAATTCTTTGTTAAAACCACAAATATGTTCAAGTCAACAAAATACATATGAAGGAAAGAGAGCCATATAAATAAAATACTGATATAAAAACAAAAAAAACTCTTCATCAAAATATTACAATGGGCGGTCTTTTGACTCTTGGCTCTTCGAACCATTTCTCTTATTCTTTCTATATTTCTAACTTCCTCACTTCTCACTTGCCCTTGGTCACCCTCACAAGCTACACATTTATACATAAATATAATTTATTCCATTCCATAATTTCCTCCATACAAATCTCATCTTAAAATCTAAATTAGATTTGTCTTTTCTTGCACTCAACTAAGTCCCTTTATGGAATTCATAATCTCTAGATTATCTACTTAATTCAAATCCACTCATATCCTCAATTATTAAAGAAATATTTACAATAATCCTTACATTTATATTTTCTCTCCTAATTTATTAGAAATGAGAAAACTAATTAATAAAATAATTACATAATTGAATAATAAAAATATAGCGTTGATACTCGTGCATCAAGAATTACTAAAATTAACTAATTAATTCTTTGACCTAATCAAATCATGAATGTGAAATGATTATTCAAAAATGAATATTTTGAATGAAGTAATTCATGATTAAATACTTATCTATAATTAAGACCATTGTAAACTTAGAGAGAATAACGGTAACGTCGTAAGAGTTTTCACATAAACTTTATTCGCATGAATGGGAAAAATGAGGCATGTTAGAATATAAGATCCATATCAACTGAAAGACAATGAAAGACAACTAATATGGCTAGTTAATAATTACTACTAAGTGCTGAATATATTCGTAAAAATAAATCAACATAGTGAAATAAATACAGTTGTGAACAACAGAAGTAAATTATAATGCGAAATTATAGTAATAAGTTAATTGTATTACTATAATTAGAAAAAGAAAATTACGAATAGTAATAATCAGTTAATTGTATTACTATAGTAATAAGTTAATTGTATTACTATAATATAAAATATTCCTCGTATTTGTATTTAGGTTCATCCTTCGTCTCTCGCAGCTGCAAGCCCACGAATAGTTCTGTCCCTTTAACGTGACACTAATCAAGCAGCAGCAATAGAATCCAGGTGGCGAGGAGCAGCAACAGGAACGTTGTACGTTGTAGCGATCCACGGGATTGGAGTTTTGGTGGCTGCCGTCACTTTGGGAATTGAATTTGGTCTGAAATTATGTGAAATTAGGTCCATTTTGACTAAGTGGTTCGAATTTGGGTTTCATGGTTATTTTAAGATTCCTTCGATAAGACTCGTCGAGACTAGTTTTCAAAACAGGCTAACAATTTTTTACAAATTTCTAGCTCAAAGTGAAAAAAGGTTTCTATTCACATTAAGGGTATTTATTTGTTTTGCGTGTGGGGTCATTTTAAAATTTAAAGAAAATCCATAGTTAATTTAATTTTTAAAATGGTAAGAAAATTTCAGATTTTGTGGAAAGAAACTCAAAATTGTTTCAATAGATGACAAAACAAAATGGATGGATTTTGTTTAAAAGCTTGCCCTGGAACAAAAAATAAAACAGTCCAAAAAAAAAACCAAATTAAAAAAAGACAATCATTTACTCTCCTACATCTATAATTTAGTTTAATATAATAGTAAAGATTTATTCAATGCTTCTTATTCATAGCTCCAGTCACCGTAAATGCAAAATGCATAACCGCAGAAACCGCAGGAACAAATTGAAAGATGCAATCGCGAGGAGACGTAGAAATCGTTGATGTGGATGCGCCACTTAAAGCTAGTGCCGACGGCTGCGTTTCATTTTCCAGCTCACAATGGTGGCAACAACATTTCTTTGTTGTCTGTTGTGGTGTCGCGTGGTTAGGTACAAACCCTACCTTTTCGGACTCGGCCATGGCCTGTGAATTTTGATCAACTGTTTGCACAAGTCCGCCCTCGCAGCGGGAGCCACGCATCTCATCACCTTTAACAATGATATTCGCTGCCATTTCGCCACAATGGTTGCACCAGTAATCACCCATTTCAACGCAAACTCGTCTCTGTATGCGATTACTGGATATTCCGATCAAATTTTCTGAGAAACACTCAATTAATTTTGTAATCGGATGTGATGTTTAAATAGGTTTAAAAATTACAATTTTTGTATATTCGGGAGGGTTGATGTCGGCGGAACGATAAATTTTTTTGTGTGCACATTTCATTAAACCTTTATTGTCTACTGTATTTACATTCTTCTGGAGTTTTGCATTCGTTGGGAGCCTTATATTATACACAAATTATTACGACTTAACTGTCCATTACTTTGAAGGAAACAGAAGCAGTTCTTCCTATATGTATATAGGAATAGAAGTATCTCTAGTTCCTTATAGATTTGCAGAATTAAAAATAAAAATTTAATAGATTAGAACAATTAAAATAAAAATTCAAAAGGGTAATGATGAGAAATCAGAAATTTAGCCATCCTACGCCGTTAATAGGAGGAAAAAATATGTGTTTAAGGTAATATGAATATTAGGAATTCCCTCTTCACATTGAATCATAGAGGTATGTTATGGGTGTGCATCATGGCATTACTAAAAATGAATGACCAATGATGAGGTTTACGAAATTGGAGTAAAGCACTAGTTGCTATGTTATCAGAATATCTACGGAACTTTTTTCTAGAGGGTCCCATAACAATTTGAACCAATCGAAAGCGAATAGAACTTCTCAACTTATATGATTTACCTTTCCCGCAACTTGACACCTTTGAGAATTTAGCAAACTTGCGATTTTGCAATTTCGCAATTCGCACATTTTAATACTTAACTTAGTGGTTAACCCCTACTCTATACAAATCTGGGATCACATGGCATCACATACAAAACAACTTACCATGCAACGGCCCTAACACTAAACTCTAAACGCACCGATGTGCAATATGCGCTAGAGCACTGGGCCGACACGTGGCTCTTTTTTATCGCATCACAACTTTCAACCCTTACCGCGTCGTGAGTTATTTTGTTTAACTTGTGAATTCCTTTACACATAGATAGTATAATCGTTGATTTGCAATGTGTGCTTTCATTCTTTGCCTAACACGTGTCCACAATTGTTTTCACCGATATACTTTGCATCGCAAGTTGAATGACTTATCGTGCGAAATCTTAACCATAAATACTAAAACCTGCGATGTGCAAATCCTTCATGGGTTGTGATGTGATTTCCACTTTTGATGTGTGCCAAATATAACGATCCTCGCTATTGCTTGCACGTCCAATTGGCCTTCTCTTGTGCGATTAATGCAAACTCCATTTTAGGAGAGAAACAAGAAAGGACAGTTTAAAATAGATAGTCATTTTGAAATACAAAACAATTGGAATTAAATCATAAATGAAATTACACAAAGCCAAGCCATTGGATAGCTAGATTTTACATTTTCTTTGCTCTTTGTTCACTCCTCTCTCATTCTTCTCTCTCACCTATTCGACACTTGCTTCTCACACCTATTCATGCATATATATATATATATATATATATATATATATATACCTGAAAGGAGTTCTTCTCGTCTTTTATTAGCTTTCTGTTTGAACCACTCTAATAAACAAATGTTACTCTATCATCATGATCTAATCTATTTGGCTTAATCTCCTTTTAGGGAGAAACCAATTGTTATTTTATTGCTAATTAATTTAGCAAATCAAAATAAACTAACTCCTCTGATTTAAAACTAAATAAAATATTAATAATCAATGTCTCTCCACCTCTTGTTAGCCACAACATGTGAACACACAATCACATTGTTGGCTAAATCCAGATGCTCCTGCATCAAACTCCTTGGGAAGAAATGATTGATCCATCAATGTTTCAGGATCTACATTAAACTTTTGTAACTTTTTTGTTGTCATCCAACTGGCATCTTCCACTGGGTGTCCTTTCCATTTGACTAGATACTGATAATAGGTTTTTCCTCTTGGATTCTTTGTTGCTCTTTTCTCCATAATGGCTTCCACTTCTTTCTTTGATGTCTTTGGCATCTTTTCCCTCCAATTCAATGTTTGGTCCTCCTCTTCTGTAAATTATTCTTGTAGTTCTTGCTATGTTCCTTTGTATGGGTACAAATGTGCAATACTAAAGATGGGTGATATCCATATTCATGCTAGTAATTCAATCTCATATGCATTTGAGGAGAACTTCCTCAAAATTCTACATGGACCTATATTTTCGATTTTTAGCTTACTATAAGTCCCAACTATAAACCTTTCCTTCCTTAGATAAAACATGACTAAATCATCTACTTGAAACTCCCTTTCATTCTTCTTCATATCAACTCTTTTTTTATACTTTTGGGTAATTTTCTGTAAGCTCTTCTTGACATCTTCCTATGACTTTTGTATCTGTTCTGCAAATTATTTAGCTTTTGCACTCCTTGTCTCTTGTTTGATCAAATATCTAAGTGCATACACCTGTCTTGGATGCATCCAAAAAATAATCCGAAATGGACTCATTCCAATACTACGATTAGGAGCATCATTATAGACAAAATTAGCTTGAGAAAGTGCCAAGTTCCATTGCTTTGGATTTTTGTAAACCAAACTCCTTAATATATTTCCTAGACTCTTGTTCACTACTTAAATTTGTCGATTCATATGAGGATGATAGGATGAAATGAAATTGAGGTTTGTACCTAGATTCTTCCATAGAGTCCTCTAGAAGTGTCCTATGAACTTTGTACTCATGTGTGAAACAATACTCACACGCAGTCCATGTAATCTTATAACTTCAGAGAAAAAAAAATTAGCAATGTGAATTGCATCACTAGTTTTCTTACAAGCAATAAAATGAGCCATTTTAGAAAACCTATCTACAATGAAATAGATAGAATCGTGTCCTGTTTGATTCTTTCGCAAACCCAAAAAAATAGCCATGCTGACAACATTCGAAGGTTTATCGGGTATTGGCAATGGGTGATATAACCTAGTGTTTTGGCTTCTTCCTTTGGCTTGTTGACAAATCCTGCAATTCTCAAAAAAAAAATTGATATCAGTTTGTATTTTTGCCGAATGATAAAAATAAGTTACCTGAGAAAATGTTTTATCCTATCTGAAGTGTCCACACAGTCCTCCACTAAGTTTTTCCTTAATCGGACTTTCTCTTATGGAACACTTAAGTATACACAGTTTATTATTTTTTAATAACAATCCTCCTTGAATCAAGTAGTCTAACCACTGGCTTCTATTATGAATCACTGGATTCTTAACAAATTCAAATATTTCTTTGAAATATGTGTCTTCCTCATACATGTCAATTATCTCTTCAAGCCTCAAAATGCCAATCTTCAATTCCTGCAGAACCAAATTTAGTCTACTTAAAGCATTAACAACTTTGTTTGACTTACCACTTGTGTGTTTAATTATAAACGTAAAAGTCGCAAAAGCTCCACCCACTTTCCATGATTTTGCCTCAACTTCAGCTGATTAGTTATGAACTGCAGTGCATGGTTATCTAAATACAACACAAATTCTTTGGGAAACAAATAATGCCTCCATTTATTCAAAGTCTGCACAATAGTGTAGAACTCTTGATCATTGGATGAATAATTCTTCTTGGCCTCATTTAAATTTTCAATTAAATAAGTTATCTGTATCTTCTCTTGACTCAATACAACTCCAATTTCCATCCCACTAGCATCAGTCTCAACTTGGAATATTTTATCAAAATTTGGCAAGGCCAAAATAGGTCTTTCAGTAATATTCTTTTTCAACAACTTTAAATTCCGATCTTCTTCTTCTATCCATTTAAATGGCTTGTTTCTCTCCTTTATTGTTTCCATTATTGGTGCACATATATGACTAAAACCTACTATATAATTTCTGTAAAAACTTGCAAGAACATGAAAACTCCTTACCTCAAATACACTTCTTGGGGTTGGCCAATACAGTATTACCTGAATCCTTTCTGGGTCCATCTTAAAGCCTTCTTCTGACACTATAAATCCCAAGTAAATGAGATCCTTCTTCCTGAAACTACATTTCTTCAAATTTATGAGAAACTTCTCCTTTTACAAAGTACCTAACACCACCTTGACATGCTCTAAATGCTCCTCCTTACTGTGACTGAAAATCAAAATGTCATCAAGATAGACTATCAGAAAATTTCCTGTATACTCTTTCAAAACCTTGTTCATTAGTCTCATAAATGTGCTTGGTGCATTAGTGAGCCCAAAAGGCATCACTAACCACTCATACAATCCCCTGTTGGTCTTAAAATCAATTTTCCATTCATCTCCTTCTCTAATCTTTATTTGATGGTATCCACTCTTCAGATCTATTTTAGTAAAATACTTTGACCCACTTAAACAATCCATCAAATCATCTATGCATGGAAATGGAAACCTATACCTGATAGTGATCTTGTTTATGGGTCTAGAATCGGTACACAAGTGCCACTGACCTCCTTTCTTTAGACTAAGGACAACTACTACTGCACATGGACTAAGACTTTATTTGATTAGTACTTTATCTAAAAAACCTCGTACCTATCTTCCAACTTCTTCATTCTCTCGGGGGGTCATTCTATATGCTGTTTTTTTTTGTAAGCTTGCACCAAGTATTAAATCTATGTGATGACTGATACTTCTTGTTGGTGGAAATTTACTTGGTAATTCATCAAAAATTGTATCATCATAATCATCTAACATATTTTTAATTTCCAGAGGAATAATGTCTAAATTTGTAGAATTTATAATTACCTTGGGTTTACCCACAACATCAAAATGAATTTCTTTGTCCTTTCTGACTTCTTGGAACAATTCTTTTCCACTAATAAACACAACATTATTCTCAGCTCTTACTTTATTTTCGTCATCCTTCAAAGGTAGTAATGTGTGCTTATTTCCATCATTTTTTATGGTGAAGGTATTCCTTTTTCCATCATGAATGGATTTTATATCAAATTTCCAAGGTCTTCCCAGCAATACATGGCACACATCCATTTGCATCACATCATGCAGTATGACATCCTTATATGTCTCGATCTATATATCTACTTTTCATTGTTCTATCATCAAAATCTGATGTCCCTTCAGTAGCCATGACACCCTTTAAGGAGTAGGGTGTACCATGTTACTCAACCCCAATTTCTCAACCATATCTATGGAAATAAGATTATCAATCCTTCCACTATAAATCACAACTTTGTAACACTTTTCTTTACACTTGGATACAATCCCGAATAGACTATTCCTCCGCGCTGGTTTGTTTGATTCCTTCTCTGCCTTAAGCAATACTCTTTTGAGCAATAAATACTCTCCTACCTCAGGTGGTTCTTCTTTTCCCATGACCTGAGCATTGTCTTCCTTTTCTTCAGCTACATTCACATTGCACTGATTTGCTGGTTTGTTATGAGGATAATCCCATAATCTGTGTCCCCATTCTCCACATGTATAGCACCGAACTTCTCATCCTTGACCTCTGCCTCTGGGTGAAAATCTCCCTCTACCAAAGTCTCCTCTATGTGGTGGTCTTCTGCTCGAACCTCTTGTTTCATTTTCAGAGTGGTGAAATCTTGATATGAACATTCCTCTTCCTCTTTCTATAATTTTACCTCTATTCCTCTAACTTTAATTCCTCAACATTTTCTCCTCCTCCTTGAAAGCTGCTTGGTAGGCGTCCTCAATTGTCTTCAGACTCAAAAAAATAAGTTCATCATTTATGTCATACCTTAAAACATTGATGTATCTTGCTACTTTATTCATATCATCTTCAGCGTGTCCTGCTCTAATGCTCAGCTTGTAAAACTCCTTTGTATACTCCTTGACAGTCATTCCTTTCTGCCTCAATTTATTTAATTGCTTGAAAAGATTAAACTGATAATCCTTTGGCATAAAATTATTCTTCAACTTCCTTATCATTTTATCCCACTTCTTGATCTTAGGCTTTCTTTTTCTAACTCTGGATGTCTGTAGTTCATCCCACCAGATAGGTGCATGGCCCTTTAACTTGGTAGTAGCTACATACTTTACCTTCTTCTTATCTTCAATATCTTCCAAGTCAAAATACTTATCCATTGAGCTGATCTAATCCATTAACTCTTCCACATTAAGGTTCCCCTCATATGAAGGAATTTCCATTCTTGGTTTCCAACTAACCTTTGCTAATATCTTGAAAAATTTAGCTACCTTGTCTTCCACCACTTCTTCATGCTCAAAAGTTTCCTCTGTTGTGCTAACATCTCCCTCATCACGAGCTCTCCTCTGAGCAATCTCTACTGTCTCCCTTCTTGTATGAAGATGTCAAATCTCATCTAGAAAAATTGCATTAGCTTCTGGCATTCCTTGACCTATGCCAGCTCCTCTCCTGAGTAGTATATTTTCTCCAGCCTTCGAGAACAGAACTCAATGTCGACTCTAATACCAAATTTTGTAGACAAGCTGAAATATAATCAAAATACACATGGAACTTCATCCCGGAGGGTCCCACAATAGTTTGAACCAATTGGAAGAAAATCGCACTTTGCAACTTATACGATTTACCTTCCGCACAACTTCACATATTTAACAATTTAACAAACTTGCGATTTCATGATTTCTCACTTCGCACACTTTTATAAATAACTTAGTGGTTAAACCCTATTCCATGCAATCTATGATCATATCTAATTGCATAGAAAACAACTTATCATGTGATGACATTAACACTAAACTCTAAACTCGCTGATGTGTGACATGCGGTAGAGCATTGGGCCGACACGTGACTCTTCCCTTTATCGCATCACAATTTTCAATCCTTAATGCATCGAAAGTTACTTTCTTTAACTGGCGAAGTCATTAACACATAAATACTATAACCGTTGATTCGCGATGTGTTCTTTCATTCTCTGCCTGACACACATCCACATTTGTTTTCTTTGATCTACTTCGCATCGCAAGTTAAATAACTTATTGTGCGAAGTCTTAAACACAAATACTAAAACCTGTGATGTGCGAAGTCTTCACGGGTTGAGATGTGATTTCCAGCATTTATCTGTGCCAGATTTAATGATACTCATTGTTGCTTGCATGTTTGTTTGGCCTTCTATTGTGCAATCAATGTGACATCTAAGTGAATAGAGAAATAAAAACAAGCGATTTAAAACACATAGCCAATTTAAAATATAAAAAATTTGGAATTAAATCATAAATGAAATTACACAGAGCCAAGCACTTGGATGACTATATTTTACATTTCCTTTTCTCTCTGTTCACTCCTCTCTCACTCTTCTCTCGCACCTTTTCCACACTTTCTTATCACACCTATTCATGCACATATATATCTACCTGAAAGTGGTTCTTCTTGTCCTCTATTGGCTTTATTTTTGAACTACTGTAACAAACAAATGCTACCCTATCCTCATTATCTAATCTATTTTGCTTAATTGCCTTGCAGGGAGAAACCAATTGCTATTTTATTCCTAATCAATTTACCAAATCAAAACAAACTAGCTCCACCCATTTAAAACTAGATAAAATATTATTAATCAATGTCTATCCACCTCTTGTTAACCACAACATGTGAACACACAATCACATTGCTGGCTAAATCCAAATGCTCCTGCATCAATTTCTCTTGTATCTTATATAAAATTCCCTTTTGATCCTCTTTTTCACATGCTTGAGGTATGACCAGTGGTAAGGGATTTCTTGATAGCCTATTTAGAAGAGTGGCTCAATGGTTATTATGAGTATGAGTGCACTATTTTTCTTTGCGTATAAATATATAAATCTGGAAAGAGTATTCTCTCAAAAGTTTAGTCATCTGGTTATTTATTGTTATTAATTTAACATCAATGATCTCATTGAAAAAAAATTATTTGTTTAAAGGTCGCCACTTTTATATGTATCAAAGGATGAGTGCATTTATTTGGTATCATATATTTAAAACTACAAATTGGGTAATCCATAAAGGTACATTACATTTAGTACTTGAGTAATACAATTTATTTATTTTCATTTGGTATAAGTGGTTGAACAATGCATAAGTTTAGGAGCATGGAGCATTCTATGTTAGAGATAAATTTTCTTCATTATTTGCATGTATGTATGTAAAAATATGCATTATATAAGCTACACAACTCTCTCTCTCTCTCTCTCTCTCTCTCTCTCTATATATATATATATATATATATATATATATATATATATATATGTCGTATAGGTAGGTGATATGGTTGTATGGATATAGGAATCCTTTCATCAACATAGTTTTAGGCATATTCATGAATTAAAATCATATTAAGCCCTCAAGTGTACTTTGAAATAACCCTTTTAGATAATATAAATAATTTGGTTGTTAGGCTATTTCTATGGAAAATGAGGAATTCCAAACTTATTTGGAATTACCTTGGTGTATTATGGGCCTTTAGAATCCCATTTGGCATTAATGATGTATTATAAATAATTGGGAAAGAGTTAGTAAATACTTTTGAAAGGTCTACGAAGAATTTGGCTAGAGCTATCTTGCATGACAAGGATTTCTTCATATGACACTTCACATGGCATAAATTTATGGTGCATGATAGGAGATTCTAGTAGCACCTTATTTAAAGTTTAGGAAACTTCTATGAATATTGATAGCTTATACTCCCATGAAAACGTTTTAAGGGATGAAACGTAAACTTAGGTAGAGCCTTGTATTATTTTTTGTCTCATGAAAATACATTTGCACAAGATGAATAAGAGTGGTGGGAATTATCAAGTAGTGGAACTTTATTTGGTGTGAGCTACAAGGTTGAGGTATTTCCTTAAAATAACCCTCAAAGAAACACCCTCAGCTTTACCATTTATTTTTCCCAGTATAAATTAACCACTAGGTTCCCTTAGTGGAACTTGTC
The DNA here is from genome assembly GCA_034641835.2 of Pinus albicaulis. Classification (NCBI taxonomy): domain Eukaryota; kingdom Viridiplantae; phylum Streptophyta; class Pinopsida; order Pinales; family Pinaceae; genus Pinus; species Pinus albicaulis. The sequence continues at coordinate 993,214,638 of CM076574.1, forward strand.
ATCAACACAGAACAATATTCTGTTTTTATGTAGACGAAATCAATTCTTCTTTGGCACTCAACTAGAGCGCTACCTTTCAAATTTCTAGTTAGAATTAAGTTAGATAAATGTCTTTTAGATTAATCACATCATTAGGATTTGGCTGACATTTCAAACTAGCTAATGTGGTTCATCCTCAAGACAAGGTGGAGAAACTAATAGATCTCGATGAATAAATAGTGGAGATGCATCATTACGCAGAAATATTCATTGAGAACTAGATGTTAAGAACTAGTTGTTAAGAACTAGTCGTTAGAAATTTAGTTAGTTAAGAATTAAAATTAAATAATAAATTAAATAAAATTTTATTAAAAATGGGTTTATAAATTATTATGTAATTAAAATAAATATAATAGGTAATAGGGAGGGGTAAATTTTTTAAATTTAATAAATAAATAAATAAAATAAAATAAAATAAATCAATAAATAACATAGAATAAATAAATAAGTAAATAAAACAAAGTAAAATAAATTTAATTAACTAATTAGATAAAAATAAAAATAAATAAATAAATAAATTGATTAATTAATTGTATATAAAAATATATGACTAAAAACATAAATATATAAATAATACCTAAATAAATAAACAAAATTACCTAGCGAGAGTTGGGGTCCAACTCTTACTTAATTACTAACCATCATTATGTGAGATTCTTAGCATGTCATTCAATTTCAATCGCCTCCCTTAATTTCCAATGGTGGAAGTGATATACTTTGGCAAAGACTTTAGAGTCTTCAATACAAACATGGTGGTAGGAGCTTTCCACATGTTCAGCAAGAGTTGAGGTACGAGACCAATTGTGTCTAACATCCGCTGCATGCTCCCAGATTCTCTGCCTATTGGATCGACATGTTTCTCCAATATAGGGAGTTCAACATGAACAAGGAATCATGTAAACCCCTTTCATTTAATTAGGTGTGATAGGGTCCTTAACATAACCAAGAGAATTTCTAATAGTGCAAAGAGGTTTGAAAGAAGTAGAGATATTATTTCTCCTATTTACATGGGTAATTTCATCCATTTTCCCCTAGATAAATTCTAGATGGACCTTGGAAAGAGGATCCACCTGAGTATATTTTCCATTCAACCCTTTATATGACTTGCAAAAGGCTTTAATACCTTGAGATCTACTGTAACCATTATTTTAAAAAATGTCAACAAGATGAGATTTCTCTCATTCTAAGGAGTTTTTGTTAGAGATTCTAAGAGCACGAGTCGCAAGAGTACAGAGGACACCAAATTTCTTAGCAGGAAAATGATGGAACCCATCATGAAGGTACTGTTCCGTGTGAGTCTTCTTCTGAAAAACGTGGTGAGAAATGGAACCATCCTCATTCCTTGAGAGAAGGATATCAAGGAAAAGGAGGAAACTATTCACCTCAACTTCGATCATGAACTTGATGGAATCAGATAGCACATTCACATGCCCAAGTAACATATCTAATTTCTTCTGACCATGGAACGAGATGAAACAAGTATCCTCCATGAACCTATTCCACTTTGTAGGGTATAATTTAGCATAGGCCACAACCTTTGATTCAAAATCCTTCATAAATAAGTTAGCAACTATGGGGGAAAGAGGTGACCTCATCGCAACACCATAAGTTTGCTCATAAAACTCACCTTGAAAACAAAAGAAAGTTGAGGTGAGGCAAAGTCTAACCAATTTAGAGGTGTCCTCATTAGAGATCCATTTAATGACATCAATGACTTCTTGGATGGGGATTTTGGTGAATAAGGACACAACATCAAAGCTAACCAATAGCTCACGAGGCTGCAGCTTGATGATCTTACACTCCTTGACAAAGGAAGCCAAGTCCTTCGCAAAGAAATCAGTTTGACCTACAAGGGGTTTAAAATTTTGGGCTAAGAATTTAGCCAGATGGTTAATGGGACCACCTATTGCGTTAAAAATAGGTCTTAATTCGGCCCTCAGCTAATGAATCTTTGGGAGAACATATATCCGAGTGGTAAGGGGATTGTTTTTAATAAGCTTCCAAGGGAGAGGATTAAGATAAGGATTTGATTTAATTGAAAGGGTAACATCATTACACACTAATTTAAGTGGATTATTTTTAAGCTTAACATAAATACCACTATTAGATACATGGTCAACCATCTTACTGACATAGTCAGATTTTTCCATAATGACTATGGCCCCACCCCTGTCTACCTTAAGGATGACATTGTGAGGGTTGTCCCTTAGTATTTTCAAGGTGAGAAACTCAGGCTTACAAAAGTTTCTCTTGGGAGGCTTGGCCTTCCTAAGAATAATGGAGTAGTCCAACATAATTTTCTTCTTAACAATATCAGGGAGATCCCTGATGCCCTATTCGATGTTGCAAGTAATGTCATCAGCAGGGATATTCCTCGAGGCAAGGGAAAAATTAAGCCCTCTATTAAGAAGACTGAAAAAGGAATAATCAAAAGATAAACTAGAAAGTTTAACTACATTTTTATTAGAATCCTTATTACTCACATCATTCCTAAATTTAACATCATCTTTATTATTATTATTATTATTATTATTATCTAACACATTATTTTTATTAATGCTACTTAGGTTATTATTGCTATCATTATTATTGTTAGTTATATTATTCTTATAAGCCTCATTGTGAATAATATTATTACTATTGTTTAATATTAAACTATTATTTAAATATTTATTGTTAATAATATTATTTATTACTGAATTATTATTATTATAATTATTGTTACTATTAATAATGTTACAGTTACCATTTAGTATTTTTTTTTTTAGAGTTAAATTACTATTGGATACCTTACTTACCGAGAACTCCATATGATGGGCCATGGAGCCAACATCACCATCTAGCTTTACTCCACTGATATCATTCGGAAATCTAGTAGACCATCAATCTGAGACCACTGGGTCCATCATCTTTGAAAGCGATGGACCTGCCAGCGGTAACATCCAAGCCATAGCTCGAAATTGGTTGTTGGACATTGGATAAACAGACACTCCCTATGTGTTCTACGACATGGAATATCTGCCTCTCATGGATCCTTATCTCTGGTTATTCTATCGTTGACTAGGTATAACGACAATCATGATTCCCAACAAGTGGTATCAGAGCATAGTTCATTAGTTCGATATACACCCAACTCCTATTGGGGGGTAGATTTTTGGACATTGGATAAACGAATACTCCCTTTATTTTTAGAGACATGGACTAAGCACCTCTTGTGGATCCTTATCTCTGGTGATGTGATCGTTGACTAACACCTTTGGGTTTTTTTTCTAACAAAAATCGTGATTCCAAACACCGACTACATGAGGGAAAGAGGCAAATCTCTAGGAATATAATGACGCATGGTAGGGGAATCAGAGTGCAGTGAGGAAGAAAATCTCGAACCAGGTTGCTACGTGAGATTCAAAAAAACCCTGGTGGAAAAAGTATCAATCCATAACATATAAGAAAACCCACTTAATGTTGAAATGTCTATGATGTTTGAGATTGCCATCGATATTGCTGAATTTGAGACACAAGAGTTGTCGAGGATCTTGCATGCCTTCAAATTGGGGACGAAGAGCTTATCTGTGTTAAGAGAATTCGCATTTGGGGCTGAATAAAACCCACCATTGCTGCCAAAAGTAAACACAAAATTCCATTTGATATATAAACATCATTGGTGCTAAAGGGAGACATAGAAATTGCAGTTGAAATAAAATCAGCATTAATCCCAACAAGGTTCAGGAAACCAGCTAAAGAGGGATGATCAAAGGAAGAACTTGAGACAACTATTGAAGAGGGATAAATCCTAGATAATGGAGGTGATTAACTAGACTAATGACTACCCACCCAAGAACTGAGGGCACAGGTCTGTGCTTCACTAATATGAGACTTCCCTAAGCACGAGGAGGGTGGAGAATGAGACATCACAAGCTTTTGAAACTTTAAGGCTTGCTTCTTCTTCAAAACCTCTTCCACCCGTAGTGCTTTAGAAGATGAAACCCCATTTATAATACTCCAAAGATAATGAGAGATACCATTTGCGAGATCCAAGTGGAGAGAGAAAATCTTCTATGTAATAAAATCTAAATCCTTCCTTAATTTACCAATCTTTGACCTAACCAAAGCGAGACTAGCTTTAAGAAAAATAATCTTTTTATTAGATAAGTTTATAGGGTGGTAAAAAGGGGGAAAAAACCATAATCAATGATGCATCCCTACATCTTTTAAGAAACGTGACATTGCATTTCTTCTTAGCCACTTGTAATCGAGCTCACTCAAACTAACGAGCCTTATCAGTCATTCCCTTCCATGTAGGGTAATAATGTTAGATATAAGACTTTTGTAACCCCTAATGTAGATAAATGTCTTTTAGATTAATCACATCATTAGGATTTGGTCAAAGTTTCAAACCAAATAATCTGGTTCATCCTCAAGACAAGGTGGAGAAACTAATTGATCTCGATGAATAAATATTGGAGATGCATTATTGCCCAGAAATAGTTGTTGAGAACTAGTTGTTGAGACTAGCTATTAAGAACTACTCATTAGAAAGTTAGTTAGTTGAGAATTAAAATTAGATAATAAATTAATTAATTAAATCAAATTTTATTAAAAATGGGTTTAGAAATTATTATGTAATTAAAATAAATATAATAGGTAAGAGGGAGGTGTAAACTTTTTAAATTTAATAAATAAATAATTTAAATAAATAACATAACATAACATAACATAAAATAAATAAATAAGTAATAAAATTAATTAATTCATTAATTAATTAATTAGACAAAAATATAAATAAATAAATAAATAAATTGTATATAAAAATATATAAGTAAGTACATAAATATATAAATAAAACAGAAATAAATAAATAAAATTACCTAGCGAAAGCTAGGGTCCAACTCTTAATTTCCAACCATCATCATGGTTGAGAATTCTTAGCATGGCATTCAATTTTGATCGCCTTATTTAATTTCCTATGATGGAAGTGATCTACTTTGGCAATGAATTCTGAGTCTTCAATACAAACATGGTGGCAAGATTTTTCCACATGTTTAGCAACAACTGAGGTACGAGACCAATTGTGTCTAATATCTGTAGAATGCTCCCAGTTCTCCACTTAATGGATCGGCCTGTTTCTCCAATATAGGGAGTTCCACATGAACAAGGAATCATGTAAACTCCTTTCATGTCCTTAGGGTCGATAGGGTCCTTAGCAAACCCAATGATGCATGAGCATCAAGAATAAATTTTATTATTCATTTATGTACTTTCGGGGGTGAGACGTTTTAATTATTTTATTAATTGTTTTGCTCAAATTTAATAAATTAGGAGAGAAAATATAAAAGTGAGGATTATTGTAAATATTCCTTAAATAATTAAGGATATGAGTGGAATTTTATTAGGTATATAATCTAGGGATAGGAATTCCATAAACGAGACTTAGTTGATTCCAAAATAAGATAAATCTAAATTGGATTTTTGTTGAGATTTGTGTGGAGGATTTTATGGAATGGAATAAATTCATATTTTGGTATAAATAGGAGAGTTGTATGAGGATGTAAATGGGTGAGGAAGTGAGGAATCATGTAAACTCCTTTCATGTCCTTAGGGTCGATAGGGTCCTTAGCCAACCCAATGATGCAGGAGCATCAAGCATAAATTTTATTATTCATTTATGTACTTTAGGGGGTGAGATGTTTTAATTATTTTATTAATTATTTTGCTCAAATTTAATAAATTAGGAGAGAAAATATAAAAGTGAGTATTATTGTAAATATTCCTTAAATAATTAAGGATATCAGTGGAATGGAATTAGGTAGATAATCTAGGGATTACGAATTCCATAAATGGGACTTAGTTGATTCCAAAATAAGATAAATCTAAATTGGATTTTAGTTGAGATTTGTGTGGAGGATTTTATGGAATGGAATAAATTCATATTTTTGTATAAATAGGAGGGTTGTATGATGATGTAAACGGTTGAGGAAGTGAGGAATACATAGAGAGTAGGGAATGGGTTGAGAGCTTTCTGTAAAGGGCCGAGAGCCAAAAAGGCCATTCATTGTAATATTTGGTCGAGGATTTTTTTGTGTTATTGTACATCAGTGATTTGTGTGTTTATAGCTCTCTTTCCTGTATGTATATTTTAAATTGGAATTTTTTTTTTTAATGAAGAATATGATGAGTGTTTTAATGCTGAAGGAAACACACTAGTTTATATGCTAGGATCTGATTTAACCTAGAATCCTTGCACTGTTTGGTATTAGAGCAGAGATTCATGTTTGGTGGAGTGCTATAGAGATTAACAGCACAATCGAAACTTGAAGATCGATGATTTGCATTGTCACAGCCTCGACGAAACGGTGAAAAACCTGGAGTTTACATCACTGGTGAAGTCGAGTTGGGCAATGTATGAGAAAATCAATGCTGTGATTTGAAGGAAGGAAAACATTGAAGTGAGGACAGATGAATTGGTAGCAACATTGGTAGCGTTAAGAGCGATTGGAAGGGTGTTTATAACAAATGAAATTCGATTTGCTGGAATTGAAGAAAAGGCTGGCATTTGAAGCCGGAGGAATGAAGAAAAAGTGCACCATGTCTTTCAAATGAATCTGGGTTGAGGTTTAACATTGTGTTAATACCTGGTTCGATTAGGTTACATTTAATTCCTATACAACCAATGTGCATTGGTTATTCAGGACTGTATTGTTTTTTTTCTGTGTAAACATTTGATGGGTCAAATTATGCCGTGTGATAACTGTGTGAATTATATAATTAAAAGTCTGTGTGGAGAAATGCACAATGGTTGGCGCAGACTCCAATTGAAATACCAACTTATTAACCTGAACCCGTTTTTTTTTGTGTGAATGCTATGTTGAGTGAAACGTTGTGGGTTCATTTAGGTAATATTATTTTGGTTGCTTATTATCATCGTCAACATAAATCGACTTCCTTTGTTTATGCGTGAGCACCTTGTAATATCACAGAGTCATAGTGTGGGCACTTAGAATAGAAGATGTGACCCATGATCACACCCAGAGTGATGGAGCGTGAAATTAACAACAGACGTCGTGACCCATGATTGCATGCAGAGCCGTGAGGTGAGTAACTAAAAAGAGTAGCTGTGATATCTAACTACGTACAGAAAAGTATGCTACATTGCATCTCGGTCATCAATACCTGGAAGACCGATAGTTTTTGTGGGGAATAGGATTGATATAGTCCATGGTTGGTTTTTTTAAGATTAGCGTAGGCTCAAATGCTTAGTTGGAAGTATTTCATTGGATCTCGGATGAAATTTTTAAGTTGTTATTATTATATGCACTCACCATGGTCCTTTGAAGAATCATAAATCCTTGTATGAATTGAAGCTTGCATAAAGTTATAATATTTAATATTGTAGGGAGGTATTTGGGATTGCACATAAAGTATTGAATCAACTACATCAATTTGAAGAGTAATCAGAGTAATCTTGGGCATAAGAAAAAAATTTCATATTTTACTATACTAATTTGGAAGAGTGGGAATTGGGTTTTCCTACATCATTTTCGAATTGGGAAGTTACAGAGTGAAGCCACAGAAGCGTGAGGAAGAACAACACTCAAACTTGGAGCTATTGAAAGGGCATATTTGTTGCATTTTTTGTGTCAATGTGTAGACCTGGTTTTTGAGACCATATTAACCTCTCATGCTGTCACAGTGGAGTTGGCAGGTGATGAAAGTATGAATTGGCATTCTTAACTACGTTGGAAGTCTTGATGATAGAAAATATGAATTGGAGTGACGCAGCAAAATTATGAGTCAAGGGAAAAGGGAAATATTTGCATTAAAATGACAAGCTTATGGGCATGCGAGTGTTTACGATGACAAAGACATCATAGAAGAGTGGAAAATAGAGAATTAAGATTGCAGAGAGAAAGGTTTATTAATAACCTTAATAGGAGCATGAGGTATGATAATTCAGGAAGATATTTTTGAACATTGAAGATTGAATGGTTTATTTATTTTCACCTTAAAATAAATCTTGGAAAACCTGAATTACATTTCAACTAAAGACATCAGTATCATGTGAAATGATGAGTACAAACTGATGGTTTTTCATAATAATGAAGTCTGAGAGAGTGAATATTTTATATCCTAAAATGTATTAAGGGTGTATTTTGTTGGAGAATTGTAAGTTTAATTAAATTGTTATATCCCGTTGTGTAACCAACCAGCCCAAAGAGAGAAGAAAAGAGATATTCACGCCTTAGAAATAAGCCACTTTGAGGGGGAAACCTCCAATACATTACATGAATGAACAATTTTTGGATGATACAAATTACAAAACCTCCTTTCTATATATAGGAGTCCATGGGCCATAATGTAATCCTAGTGGGGCCACAATGTAATCCTAGCCGACCTAACAATAATAATTTAAGGGCACAATAATAACAATATGGGGGTTACAGGGGTACAATAATAACAATAAGGGGGGCTACACTAACATAATAAGTGGCTATACTATTAATATAGGGACTTAACATGCCCCTCTCCTTCAAACAAGTGTTGTCCTCAACGCTTGATTATTTCTTGATGCTTCTGTATAAAATTCTCATCCTCCCATGTGAAGTATTTTACAGGAAATTTCTTCCGTTTGATGAGATACTCTGAAATTGATCGTACTTGTCGATTTCTTGTTTCTATGACTGCTTCATAACTTCTTTCGATGTGATGTTGATCTTCCTGTTGTTTCATTATATTCTGCACCAAAGTTGGGTTATCCTTTGAGAGTTGGAGAACTTGTTGTTGATGCTCGATGTGATCTTCCATTAATTTATCATCCATATTTGCTACTATTTGATCCTTCAAACCATCCAACTTAGCCTCCATTTCTGCTTTTAAACCATCTATTTCATCTTCAATTTCTCTTCGTAAGATTGAAACTTGTTGCACTTGGTACCGTAATTTTGATATCTCACACTGCAACTCTTCCTCTTCATGCGTCATAGTATAGCTTTTTGAGGGATTAATGGGTATGGAATTATTTTTTGGAGGCATTATAGAACCCAATACTGATAAAAATTCTAAAATATGGCCTTGGAATCAATTCAAATTGATTCTTCACACAAGACTTATGCAATTCGGAAAAATACACACTTTTTTCTTGCTTTTGAGGAGCTCGATATTGAAATTGGATTATATCTGCGATTGTAGAACTTCAATATTTTAATTTCAGTAACAACGTAGCCCTCTGAATTATATTTCGAATGCCACTGGTCTGACCTGATTTGGATTCTCCAAGACAAAGTTGTGTCCACTCTCCCAAAATGACCTAATTATGGACTGGTTCAGTAGAGCGAACTTGTACGACTAGCCACGTGTCACTGTTTCGTCCTTTGTCTCTGAAATTGATATCCAAGAACCTACAGGCCTTGTACTTGCGACCACTTTTTACGGCACTCCAATCCAATCTCCAGAGAGAGAGTTATTGAACTTTTCCCACGATCACCTCTTTGAGATGAAATTCAGGAGCCTGAAAAAGCACTACCTTCCACAGATCATATCTCCAAAAATATTGCGAACCAAGATCTGAAATTGTTTTATGAATTTCCTCAGGATTTCAGCTTCGCACAATATGAATTTCAGATTCTGAACCTTCGTAGAAAAATTTTTATAGCGCAAATGCCACGATGACCTGTTTAGGAGCCTAAAAACATACCTGACTTCCACAGATCATATCTCCGAAATTATTTCGTACCAAAATCTGAAATTTTTACACAAGCGTCCTCAGGATTTTTTCTTCGCACCCTAAAAATTTCAGCTTCTGAAACTTCGTAGAAAAAGAGTTATAGCGAAAATGAGCATTTTTGAGCAATAAGAAACCCTAGAATCAGCTAGTATAAATGTTGACAGCTCGAGAGAAAAGAGAGATCAACGCCTTAGAAATCAGCCACTTCGAGGAGGAAACCTCCAATACATTACATAAATGAATAATTATTGGATGATACAAATGACCAAAACCTCCTTCTATATATAGGAGTCCATGGGGCCACAATATAATCCTAGCTGACCTAACAATAATAATGTAAGGGCACAATAATAACAATATTGGGGTTACAAGGGTACAACAATAACAATAAGAGGGCTACACTAATAACAATAAGGGACTAAACTAGTAATATAGGGACCTAACACTATATCTTCGTGGTCCGGACCTTGAAGTCAAAACAGATGTTAGAGTCAAATTAAAGTTTGGATAGTTTGAGTTAAGATTGAGTATTTTTCATCCAAGATGAAGAATCGATGTAATTCTAAAGTCAAAGAGTCATAAGCTAATTAAAAATTCTAAATTTAATTAGGTGCATGATCGGCAGAGCCTGACAACCAAAAGAATTGGTAATTGTAACACATGCATTACTAAAGTGTTTTTTGGAAAAAAGTAAAGCAAGAGAATTGTCCAGAGATTGGTTCCAAAGCAGAAAACTAGAAGAAGCCAAGCACAGGAGGAAAGCTTGCATTGATTTATGGCAAGTGTGAAGGATTGCTGAAAAGGGGATTGAATGAAATCCACATGTGAATAGATAAAGTTCACAAAAGAAGAGAAGATGACTGTTGATAGTCATTTCTGAAGATGTAATGAAGACCATAGTAGAGGGAAGAAGAAGGAAAATGACAAGGTAAGTGGCATATGTGAATAGTTGACGGATGAAGATTATGAGAGGGAGAAGGCTGAGACAACAATTCACCTTGAATTACTAATGGAATTGTTGCAGCAAAATGTGAAATACCAGACACATGGTTGGACCATGAGGAAGAAGGTAAAGTGGTAGAGGCTACATGCAAAGAGGGAAAAGTAGGTAAACATACAGTTAATGGAAGAGTTGAGGAAACTCGAGTAGATGTTGAAGTGTGAAGAACTCAGAGAGGCTAAGTTAAAAATGGATGTTTGCATTTGTGGCCCAGAACAGGGTGAAATTCTGGGTGAAAAGATAAATGAGTAAGATCTCATGAACTATTGGGATACTTCGGAGGAATCTGAAGATGTGTTGGTGAAAGAAGCAGATGAGGCTATGAAGCCTTGCACATTTAAATCTCACAGTTTATGTATATTTGCAGGATTTGCGAAGGATGTTGAACAAGCCTTAGGGTTTGTTAAGGAGAAGGAGTTGAATCTTAAATCTATTCAAATTGATGTTGAGATAGCAAGATGTTAGAAAGAAAAGGAGACAGAGGGATCTCATGGGAATACACAACTGATTATTGAAGCAAAGGAAGAAGGTCCATCTAATGATTGGTCAAAAACATGTGAAGGTATGGAAATTCATGTAAAGTTTACAAATTCTACTCCCATTGAAATTGTTGAGTTATATAGAAAGTTAGATATTCAAAGAAGAGAATTGGAAAATCAGAGGATCTATACTCATGATAAATTGCTGAGGGTAAAACACAAAGAAATTTTCCTAAATAATAATCGAGAAACAGAGGATAAGGATGTAGGAATGATTTACCAAATCAAAGAAGTTAATTATTGTGAACCAGAACAGAGAAACATTCTTGAAACATATGATATGAAAAAGAGACTAGCTGACCGTGTCATGTAGAATTTAAATCAGCATACTAATGTGTTGATGGAAGAGGAAATTTCAGAGCAACATACTGAAATGTTGCCAGAGGATAAAGAGGCACTGAGGCCTTATGATTTCTATTTTAGTGATTCTTTTGTGTGTACAGGTTTTATTGTAGATGCTGGAGGAAATTCGACTCAAGTGAAAGAAAAGGAAGAATTTTCTGCGTGAATATGTAATCCATGGAACCAAGAGATTAGATTGCTGGAAACTATGCTGAAGAATTAGGACTCAAGGCATGAAAAGGAATCTCAATTTCAATATTGAGAAATGAAGAATGTGAAGGTGCAAGACAACAATGAACAAGAGTGTGAGGATGAAAGGGCGGTAGTAAGTATAAAAGTTCAGCAATCATGAAGTGATAGTAAACAACAAACAAAATGTCTATTGGATAGAGAAATTGAACAAATAAGGAGGATAATGATGAAGGCATCCCAGAAGGAGACATCAACACTAAAACAAAGAAGAATCAGGGAGAGGAAAATAGTGGAAGACTGTGGAAGCATAGCCAATGGGGAAATGCAACATAAAGTGTGGAGACCTAGAGAAAAAAAAACAACAAAAGTAGAAACAAATAGGAATTTGTAGAGCAAGGTATGGGATCCAGGAAGAAAAAATCTGAAACACATGATTAGGTGATCGTGATTATTTTCAACCTTGGGAGTCTGATGCAAGAACATCAAGCTTAAATTTTATTATTCATTTATGTACTTTAGGGGGTGAGATGTTTTAATTATTTTTCTCAAATTTAATAAATTAGGAGAGAAAATATAAATGTGAGGATTATTGTAAATATTCCTTAAATAATTAAGGATATGAGTGGAATGGAATTAGGTAGATGATCTAGGGATTAGGAATTCCATAAACGGGACTTAGTTGAGTCGAAAATAAGATAAATCTAAATTGGATTTCAGTTGAGATTTGTGTGGAGGATTTTATGGAATGGAATAAATTCATATTTTTGTATAAATAGGAGGAAGCGAGGAATACAGAGAGAGTGAGGAATGGGTTGAGAGCTTTTTTTAAAGGTCTGAGAGGCGAAAGGCCATTCATTGTAATATTTGGCCGAGGATTTTTTTGTGTTATTGTATATCAGTGATTTGTATGTTTATAGCTCTCTTTCCTCCATGTATATTTTAAATTGAAAATTGTTTTCTTAATGAAGAATATGATGAGTGTTTTCATGTTGAAGGAAACACACTGGTTTACATGCTAGGATCTGTTTTAACCTAGAATCCTAGCATCACCGAAGAGAATTTATAATAGTCCAGAGACATTTGAAAGAAGCAAAGATATTATTTCTCCTAAGGACATGGGAAATTTTGTCCATTGTCCCCTGGATAAATCGGAGATGGACCTTGGAAATAGGATCCACCTGAGTATATTTTACACTGAACCCTTTATATGCCTTCTGAAAGGCTTTAAAACCTTGATATCTACTATAACCATTATTTTTAAAAACATCAAGAAGATGGGATTTCTCTGATTCCAAGGAGTTGTCGTGAGAGATTATAAGATCACAAGTCACAAGAGTACAAAGGAAAACAAATTTCTGAGAAGGAAAATGATGGGACTCGGCATGAAGGTATTTTCTCGTCGTAAGTCTTCTTGTGAAAACCCCTATGATAAATGGAACCATCCTCATTCCTTGAGAGTAGGATATCAAGGAAAGGGAGGCAGAAATCCACCTCCACTTTTGTCATGAACCTGATGGAATATGATAGCGAGTTCAGGTGCCCAAGGAATAGATCTAATTTCTCCTACTCGGGTGGATCCTATTTCCAAGGTCCGTATCTCATTTATCCATGGGTAAATGGACAAAATTGCCCATGTCTTTAGGAGAAATAACATCTCTGCTTCTTTCAAACTTCTTTGTACTATTAGAAATTATCTTGGGTCTGTTAAGGACCCTGTTGACCCTAAGGACATGAAAGGGGTTTACATGATTCATTATTCATGTGGAACTCCCTATATTGGAGAAACATGTTGATCCATTAAATAGAGAAACAGGAGCATGCTACAAATACTAGACACAATCGGTCCTGTACCTCAGTTCTTGCTAAACATGTGGAAAAATCTTGCCACCATGTTTGTATTGAAAACTCAAAATTTGTTGCCAAAGTAGATCACTTCCATGATAGGAAATTAAAGGAGGTGATCGAAATTTAATGACATGCTAAGAATTCTCAATCGTGATGTTGGTTGGAAATTAAGAGTTGGACTCCGGCTCTCACTAGGTAATTTTGTTTATTTATTTATGCATTTAGTTATATACTTTTATATGCACTTAATTAATTAATTAATTAATTAATTAATTTATATATTTTTATCTAATTAACTAATTAATTAATTTATTTTATTTTACTTCATTTTATTTACTTATTCATTTATTTATTTATTTTATTTATTTATTAAATTTAAAAATTTTACCCCTACCTATTAACTATTATATTTATTTTAATTAAATAATAATTTACCAACCCATTTTTAATATAATTTTATTTAATTGATAAATTTATTATTTAATTTTAAAATCTTAACTAACTAACTTTCTAATGGCTAGTTCTTAACAACTAGTCTTAACGGCTAGTTCTTAACAACTATTTATCAATGAGTATTTACGGGAAATGGTGCATCTCCACTATTTATTCATTGAGATCAATTACTTCCAGCACCTTGTCCTAAGGATGAATCACATTAGTTCATTTGAAACGTCGACCAAATCCTAATGATGTGATTAATCCGAAAGACATTTATCTACATTATCGATCGCAAAAGTCTTAAATCTAACATTATTACGCTAGATGGAACGGAAATAGCTGTGAAGGCTTATTATTTTGAGTGAGCTTGATTACAAGTGGCTAAGAAGAAATTTGATATGACATTCCTTAAAATATGTAGGGTTGCATCATTGACTCCAGTTTTTTCCCGTGCTTCTCACCCTCTAAACTTCTTTAATAACAAGATTATTTTCTTAAATCTAGTCTCGCTTTGGTTAGGTCAGATATTGGTAAATTAAGGAAGGATTTAAATTTTATTGCACGTAAGCTTTTCTCTCTCCACATGGATCTTGGAAATGGTATATCTCGTTATCTTTGGGGTATTATGGATGGGGTTTTTTCTTCTAAAGCATTGCGGGTTGAAGAGATTTTGTAGAAGAAGCAAGCCTTAAAGTTTCAAAAGCTTGCAATTTATCATTCTCCATCCTTTGCAATGTCTCATGCTCGAGCCTCCTTGCACTTAGGGCAGTCCCGTATTAACGAAGCATAGATCTCTGCCCTCAGTTCTTGGGTAGGCAGGAATTCATCCAGTTCATCATCTACATTATCTGGGATTCAACCCTATTCAATAGTTGTCTCAAGTTCTTCCTTTGATCGTCCCTCCTCAGTTGGTTTCCTGAACCTTGGCAGTATTAATGATGATTTTAGTTCAGCCACAATTTTTGCGTCTCCCTCTAGCAACAATGATGTTTCTATATCAAATGGAATTTATGTGTTTCCCTCTGGCAGTAATGGTGGATTTTATTCAGCCCCAGATCTGAGTTTTCTTAACACAGGTCAGCTCTTGGTACCCAATTTGAAGGTGTGCAAGATCCCCGACAACTCTTGTGTCTCATCTCCAGCAATCTCAACGACAATCTCGAAGAACATAAATGTTTAATAATTAAGTGGGTTTTATTATGTGTTATGGATTGATACTTATTTGAGTTGCGGTTTGATGAATCACATGCAACAATCTGGATTGGTAGTTACTTCCTCGTTGTACTCCAATTCCCCTGTCGTGTGCCTTTTTGTTCCTAAAACTTTGCCTCTTTCCTTCAGGTAGTTGGTTTCAAGCTATGGCTTGGATGCTACCCCTAGAAACCCTATCACTTTCATAGATGATGCACCTAACTCTCTTACTGTTGATGGTTTTTCTAGATTTCTGGATGATATCAATGGAGTAAATCTATATGGTAATGTTGGCTCCATGTCCCATCATATGCAGTGCTCAGTAAGTAAGGTATCCAATAGCAATTTAACTCTAAATAAAAATTTAATCTTAAATGGTAGCCGTAAAATTATTAATAGTATCAATAATAATAATAATAATAATAATAATAATAATAATTCAGTAATAAATAATATTATTAACAATAAATATTTAAATAATAATTTAATATTAAACAACAGCAATAATATTATTCAGTAACAATAATATAACTAGAAATAATAATACCAACAATACTAACCTAAGTAGCATTAATAAAAATAATGTGTTGGATAATAATAATAATAATAATAATTATTATTATTATATTAATGTTAAATTTAGCAGTGATTTCATTAATAAGAATTCTAATGAAAATTTAGTTAACCTTTCTAGTTTATCTTTCGATTCTTGTTTTTAGTCTTATTAATAGAGGGCTTAATTTTTCACTTCCCCCGAAGAAGATCCCTGTTGATGACATTATTTATAGCATCGAATATGCCATCAGGGATCTCCCTGATATTGTTAAGGGGACCAATATGTAGGATTGCTTCATTATTATTAGGAAGGCTAAGCCTCCCAAAAGAAACTTGAGTAAGCCTGAGTTTCTCGCCCTCAAAACCCTATGGGATAGCCCTGACATTATCATCCTTAAGGCAGATAAGGGTGGGGCCATAGTCATTATGGACAAATTTTACTATGTTAGCAAGATGGTGGACCATCTATCCAATAGTGGTAGTTATGTTAAGATGAAAAAGAATCCCATTAAATCAGTGTGTAAATATGTTTCCCTTTCCATTAAATTAGATTCTTCTATTATCCTCTCTCTAGGAAGCTTATTGAAAGAAATCCCCTTACCCACCAAATCTATGGTCTCCAAAATATTCATAAGTTGAGGGCCCCATTAAGACCTATTGTTAACACAATAGATGGTCCCTCTTATAATCTAGTTAACTTCTTAGCCAAGAAGCTTAAACCCCTTATAGGTCAAACTGATTCCTTTGTGAAGGACTTAGCTTCCTTTATCAAGGAATGGAATAACATCAAGCTGCATCCTAGTGAGCTATTATTTATCTTTGATGTTGTGTCCTTATTCACCAAATTCCCCATCCAAGAAGTCATTTATGTCATTAAATGGATCTGTGATGAGGACACCTATAAATTGTTTAGCCTCTGCCTCACCTCAACTCTCCTTAGTTTTCAAGATGAGTTTTATGAGAATACTTGTGGTGTCGCAATGGGCTCCCCTATTTCCCCCATATTTGATAAATTATTTATGGAGAACTTTTAATCAAAGGCCCGAGCCTCTACTAAATTATGACCTAGGAATTGGAATAGGTTCATGGATGATACTTGTGTCATCTCGCCCCATGCTCAGGAGAAATTAGATTTGTTCGTTGGGCACCTGAACTCGCTATCTGATTCCATCAAGTTCACGATGGAAGTGAAGGTGGATGGTTGCCTCCCTTTCCTTGATATCCTTCTCTCAAGGAATGAGGATGGTTCCATTTCTCGCTAGTTTTTTGCAAGAAGACTCATAGGAAACATTACCTTCATGCCGGGTAGCATCATTTTACTTCTTAGAAATTTGGTGTCATGTGTACTCTTGGGACTTGTGCTCTTATAATCTTAGAAGAAAACTCCTTGGAATCAAATAAATCCCATCTTATTAACGTTTTTGAAATTAATGGTTACAGTAGATTTCAAGTTCTTAAAGCCTTTCGGAAGGCATATAAAGGGTTGAGTGTAAACTCAACTCGAGTGGATCGCATTTCCAAGGTCCGTCTCCCATTTTTCTAAGGGACAATGGACAAAATTTCCGATGTGGTTAGGAGAAATAATATCTCTGCTTCCTTCAAACCTGTCTATAGTATTATAAATTCTCATGGGTTTGTTAAGGACCCTGTGAACCCTAATAACATGAAAGGGGTTTACATTATTCCTTGTTCATGTGGAACTCCCTATATTGAAGAAATAGGTCAATCCAATGTTGTTTTTGTTGGAGGATATAATTTGAATTTATTTGTTAACCTTCCATTAGAGATAAACATGTCACCAAATATACAACTGATGAAAGCATCAGTTGTAGCTAACCAAGGTGTTATGAATATAAATGGATGTTCTCCGAAGTTATTCTTAAGAGTTAATATCATAAATTCAACTGGATATTACCAATAATATAAGCATACATAAATTTCTTCTAATACACCATCAGGTTTGAGTATCAATTTATGTGCTATGTGTAGTAATGTATGTATATATTGAAGATTTTGAAGCTTTAGTTGTTCCATATTTTGTTTACTCATGATGTTTATGGCTACTCCTAAGTCAATTAATGTGTTTGGGATCTCGATACCATTGATGTTTGTTTTCACAATGGAACTTCCTGGATCCAAATTTTTTTGTATGGTTGTTATTACAATCATAATATCTGCAAATTTTCCCACTATTTGTATTCTTTTTTCTTCCTTTGTTTTTCTCCAATATTTCTTTATACTCGACCCTTTTATTTTATTTTTGCAATGATTGGAATTTATTTAATGTCTTTTACCAAATGAATTTTGATAGAAACATTTTTTAATTCATCTAATATATCATAGTTAGGCAACATGATTTGTTTTTCCACCCCTTTATCAATTTGTAATCTTTTAGGTAAAGGAGGTTTTAGTATAGATAACGAAGGTTATTCTATGATGGGAGTTGAGGTTATTGTATTATCTTGTGTTTTATTTTGAACTTTTTGATGCTGACGAAGAGATTCCCCTTCTCGAGAATGATTATTTTTATTTTGAATATTTTTATCTTGAAGAAGAGAAATATCATCATGAGAATGTTCATATTTTTATTTTTCTTGAATAACAACAGAAGTAAACTTCTTCTCTAATATGCCACCATATCTAAGTTGAACGTTATTAATATGTAGTGTAGTTATCATATAACTCTAAAAATTTTCCCCTCCATGTTATAATTAGTTTGTGCATTTTTATTGTTTGGGTTTGGAAGTGGTTGAGTAGGTAGTTGGTTTGGCCTCTATGGAAATGTTAATGAAAGTTGTGGATTTTGATTTTGAAATTGAGGTTGTTGACTCATTTGAGGAAAATGTGGTGGTGGATAGGTCAGATAAGATTGTGGATATTGGTGATATTGAGAATATCTACCATAAGAATTTTTCATTCCTTGCTTCCAAGGTTGGGGTTGAGACTAGGGTTGTTGCCATGGCATTAATTCATTCCACTTATTCTGTGGGGAATGTTTATACATATTAGTGTTGAAACCATGAGTTTGTGATCATTGCCATGGTCTTCTAGTAAGAAAAAAAGAGAGGATCTACCTGGTGTGGAGCTATTTCCTCTTGGTAAATGGCCTTAATACGTGGAATAGAAGTAATTTTCTTTGTTTCATTATTTTCTGTACATATGACATATGTTTATATGATTTTTAAATCAAGACGGCTTTCTATTAAGGCATGTTTATTTCTTCACTTAGGAAAAAATATAGATAAGGCATCACATTCAGTTGTTTGCTTATTTTGTAATTTCAGGGTGTCTATTTGTTCACAAAGACTCCCTCAAATATATTTTTTGAATTCATCAAGAAAATTTCCTATTTCAGCCCTACTTAATGTTTCTATCACAAACTTATTAAGTCTAGAGAGAATAGGATCTCTTGAACTCCTCCCAATTATTGAATTTCCTCTTAAAATATGTATGCATAATTCAGAGATGTAAGGCAATGATAGTTGAGAAATATCTCCCTTTCCCATCATATTAATAATTTATATCCATTCATACCTAATATCTTTCAATAGGAGAGATATTAATGTATGTTCATCCAAATTTTCCATCCTAGCCCTTACTAGATTGAAATGAAATACCTCAATTAGGTCCTCCAAGTTCTCATCTTCTCTTTGCATCGTCTTAAAAAATTCATCTTTCCAATTATGAGGTTTCTCGTAATCCTTGTATTTTTGCAGGAATGCACTTTTAATTTCTTCCTAAGTCCTAATAGAATGTTCTATTAATCCCATAAACCATTTTAATGTCACATCGTTAAGAGTTGCATGAAACAATTTCAACTTTTGAGAATCAAGTAAGTAGCCATATAATCTACATAAAAATTTGAATTCAAGAAAAAATGTTTCGGGATATTCACTCCTTAATCCATGAATATTAGGAATGATGGAGGGTGATATATTCTTCATTTTCCAAGTGGTTTCCTCATTCCATATAGGAAATTCAATATAATATGATTCTTCCTTGTTTCTTCCTCCCTCTCCTTTGTCTTCTCTTTATTCTCCCCTACCTCTACCTCTAGAATCTCTTTCTCTACACATTTCATTTTTTATGTTTTCATTTTTTTTTTAGATTAAAATATAAGGCTTCCTATTTTCACTTCCCAAAAATGGTGCCAAAATGTTTAGTCAATTTAATGTATTAAATTTTTATTATGAATTATCGACTAGAGTTTCTAATCTTATTAAGGGCAGGTGTAGTATATTTGTCAGAAGCCTTTTGTGACTTAATTAATTGTATTTATTTTATATTTTTTAAAGTTGTTTTGAGGATTTTATGTTTGTCTTTAATGTCTAAATGGAACTAAGGTACTGAAATTTTATGATATATGAAATGAAATCTAAACTCAAATTATCTAGAATTAGGATGAAAATCATATCTTAGCTTGTTTAAATGTTTTTATTTTGAGAAAACTAACGTTATAAAAACAAGAAGGAACTTAAATATTTTTATATTCTTTCATAAAGTTATATGAATGAAATTTAAAGAAAGAAATCACTAAAGGATAATCACACTTAAAAGAAAGATTTAAATGATTGAAAGATAAAACTTACAATATGGAAGGAAATGAAATGTATATTTATGAAAGGAAATAGATCTGTGATAAACTTATATTGCATAAAAATAAATTAATCTAGATGATGAATCTTAAGCTATACTAAATAAATCTATGCCTCCCTCTATGATAAATTATATGTAAGTCTATTCAATTATAAACAAAACATATATCCACTATGACATGCTATCTCTAAGTCTATGTTTTTAGAAGAAAAGAATATGTGTTAACACAACCAAATTCTGCAAATAAGGATACCAAATAATGAAGCAATATTGATAAATCTAATCGTTTATACTACCAAAATTTGAAAACAATTTGCAATGTAAATAGAATCAAAGAATATGTCTATTGTATTAAACATGACATGTTAAGGTACAACCCGCAAATTTAAATAGAGTGTATCTATGTTATCAATTGCAATAGAAAATAAATCAAACTTATTGTATATTTATGCGGAAAACTCAACAAAAGGATAAGAACCGAACTATGAAGCAACATAAAGCTAAAAATTAAACCTCTTATATACAACGACCCTCCACAACATAATGCTTTTTATCTTAATCATAACTAGTTATGCATCAATGATTCCATTCCAAAATATACTTTTCTCCATCGATTAATAAAAACATAGTTTCAAGATAATCGTTTACAATCAAATCTCAAAAATTGTATGGTACACAACCTGATAGATTAAAAAATACTTGAATTAAAATTTTGAGGCTTTCAGCTACCATTGATTAATAATCAAATATGCATAAAAATCTAAAAATAAATGTGATGCTTATTGCTTTAATGATTTTCTAATGGAGATAAAAACATGAAACTTAATATTCTCACTCGCTTGTTCTAGAATGTTCCTTTGATCGACACTTTGACTATAATATTGTGTGCTTTATTCTTCGATCTTCGATAGAGATGATAATCAATGAACAAGTACTGCTCATCAAATATTAAGTGTATTTCGCCTCTTCATTCATTCCTTGGAACCTGCTAAACCATGGCGGTGGCTACAGAAATGGAAATTAGTTGCATATTTGCATGAATAAGGTATCCAAATACAATTTATATTCAAATAATACAAAACATTTAAGATATGAAAAAGAGATCCTTAATTTACCGTACCATGCTAAAAATGTGCAAATCAATACTTGCATTGCCTTATGAAGTTGACAAAAAGGAAGAGAAAATAGTGAAATGGTTTTCAAAATTGAGGCAGTCTTGAGGCTCCACAACCATTATAGATTTATTTGAGTGACATCCTTATTACCTTAAAATATTGGATAGAATAGTTGCAACAAAAACTAGACAACCTATGTATCATCTGGGACCCAAGTCATGTTCCAATGTAGATAAATGTTCATTTAAAATGAAGTGAATTTAGTATCTAGGATACATCATGGAATAAAATTGGGTGCATGTGTAGCCAACCATTATCTCAGTCATTTGGTATTGGTTACTGTTTATGATTATAACAAAGTTATACAATTTCTAGGCCCTTGTAAACTTCTTCATGGGAAGTTAAGAAAACATGATGGCGTTGAAAGCTACAATGGGACCAGACCCTACCTTCCCACTAAGGAATATATATATGTTCGTAAGAATTTAGTCTCCCTAATGCCTAAACTACAAACTCTAAGGCCAAGACTACACCATAATGCAAGGCACAAGAAAGTATCCACATTTTTAAGTGTTATATTGGGAACACGTAAGAGTCATGACCCCATACATCGTCTAATATACATTGAACCTAGATACATTTGGATTGTTATTAAGAAAATAAATAATATATTAAGCATATTTTTGGAAAACTCTATGTATTTTACATTTAGGGAATTCCAGGTAAGGATTTAAATGGGAATTATTTATCTTTTTTTCCTCTATTTTTTTTTTAAACATAGAAAAAAAGGAAAAAAAATGCTAACTCATTTCATCTGGATAAGATCGGCCTTTTCCCTACCATATACTCTATTTTCAATCCTTATTATACTTATTTAGTGGAGAGATACTATATTTTTCCAAAATTTTGTTTTATGTTACTTATACTAGTTTGAGTATACAATTGTTGAATGAAGTATGGAGATAAATCTTTGAGATTTGCACAAGAAAATTGAAGAAAATTAATATATTTTATGAGATAATTTCCTTAGTATTTTCACAAGGAAATAGGAGGGTATATGAGAAAATAATTGGCTAAGTATTTTCTAGAGTGTCTAATTCAACAACAACAAAAAGTACTCTTTTGTAGTTTGTGCTCAGAGTAGGAGCAGGAAATTGTAATAGATTTTCAAAGAGGCTTGTAGGGCTTTCATGAGTTGGGTTCCCCTGGTAATCATTATGTACTTGTGGTTTTTCTTGTTGAATTCCTATGAATTTTTCTCTAAATTGTGTTTTCCATTCAACATGTGAGTAAATTATGTCTCATGTTTTTTAGTTAGAATTTTTGAGAAGTTTCAATGTGTATCAAATTTCTAGACATAGTCAGTTTTGATGAGAATAAAAATGCCTAAAATATATTGAATGTGGAATTCCTTACATACAATTCTTGGTGTAGGTCAAATGTGTGATAAATTCCATAATGTGACTTTTTGATCTCAATACTCTCAGATATGAAAATAGAAGAATGGAAGTTCTGGGAAAGCAAGTCATCACTCACAACAATGTATAATTTTTTGGATATTCAAGAGTAATTTTGAACCTGATAAAACAATCAAACTTGGCCATGGAACAGAAGACTTCACCACATAAACTTCGACAACATAATAAATATTAACAAAATTGAAGCAATCATATGATTGATAATACTATCAAATCGTGATAGCTCAATTTCCAGGTCCTCTTATCTATTAAATTCAACCTCTAATTTACCTATAATTTACCAATGGAGCTATTTCACACTGATATTCATGGCCCTATAATGCCAATATCTAAAAAATAGAAAGGTAATATATATAATTTATTGATGGCTTTACGTGGGCCACTTGGACTATGTTTTTGAATCACAAATAAAAAGATCTGAATAGTTTCAAGATATTTAAATCTTAGGCTGAAAATGATCAATTTCTAAAAAATAATTTCTTAAAATAAGAAAAAGGTGTAAAATTCTCCTTAAGAAAGTTTGAAGGGTATTTTGAATAACATGACATAAGGATTCAATACGCATTGGCTAGTATGCCACAACCTAATGGAGCAGTAGAGAGAAAGAACATAACAATTCAGGATATGGCAAAAGCAATGATGGATGAAGTGGAGGTTCCACACCTTGTGAAAGATCTGATAAGAAAATGTATAGAAATGGAAAATATGCCCAAGAAATAACACCATTGAAGACAAGACTTCAGATCTTCGTTAATGTCAAAACCCTTAAGGTAGGGCAACACCATACATTCACTCCTTAAGGAAGGAGATCACTCCACAAGCCATATGCTTGCCCATACAATAATCCTTGACATCTCTCAATGGAGAGTCTATAACCTCTAGATTTTCATAAATAGTTTCTAGATATAAAAACATTTTCTAATTTTGATTGTAAATTCCAAGGCTTAAAGCAATAAATTTTCTAATAAATTTTTTTAATTAATAAATAAAAAAGAAGCATTTTCAATCAAAATCACATCCAACATATAATAAAAATAATAAAAACAATTTAAAACTTCATACACTGACATTACTATATGGCAAAGAGCATAAAAATATACAAGCATAAAATCCTTTTATATAATAATGGAGAGCTTCAAATATACAAGAAAAAAAATCTTTCAGTTTTAAACAATCATATTTTAAACAATTAAAACTTGGAGAAAATCATCTGTTTAAAAATTTCAATTATATAAAAAATTAGTCAAATATTTCAAATCTGTTTTTTGGCTAGTTGCAGAGTGTAGGTGCAGTTCTAGCTAGAGAGAGACTCCAAGAAGGGGTTTCAAGACAGAGCAGGTTTCCAACATTCCAATCAAGAAGGGAGGCAAATATTTCCAACAAAAGATGATGTCTGTGTTTTCTTTAGTACTCAATCGAGCCTGTATTAACCTACAAGCGAGCCTGATGTTTCTTATATAATCACAAGGATTATTAAAAATATTGCTGCAATTTCCTCAATGGACTTGACAATCCTCAATATAAATGGTATCCACATGCTCTATTTTTGGACATGGTAGATAGTAATGGTTTTCAAACGAGCCTAATGTCTTTTCAAGCGAGCCTGTACTCACTTGTATGTTGTTCCATAGGGGTTCATTTTTTTACTAGACTATTATCCGTACAAAAAGCCTGTCAATTGCATACTACTCATTGTTGCTGATCAAAAGATGCTCTCCAGTACTCAATATGAATGGTACCCACAAGGCTCTATTTTTTTTTGGATGTGGTAGATTGTTACGGCCAGCAGGCGAGCCTAATATATCTAAAATAGTGATACTGCGTAGACTGTTAGAGCAGCAGGCGAGCCTAATATTTGGTAGACTGTTTCGCATCCTCTACACTTGCCATTGCCTGAAAGGCTTGCAAGGCCTCATGTACAGAGAAACATCATACCATTTGGGCTAAGGTGGGGTATCTTCTCTTTGTCGGCCAAATTTATGGAGTTAACTAGAAAGAATTTTAGGGCACTATTTTTAACACTAAGAACAAAGAAAAAATAACATTACATGGTTCAAAAGTGAGATTATTTAGAGGGAATTAAAGCCCAATGGAAAAGGATGTCAGGGATAATTTAATATTCCTCTCAAGTTTGACCCTTCTGGAAAAAAAATCGCAGACTTTTTGCACCTCCATTATCCCTTAAGAAGGGATAAGAAGGGATATTTTGAGTATAAGAAAAAGTAAAAAATTTATGAAGCATAGTATCATTGTTAAGAGAAACTCATAGCCTACATATGTACAAGATATATAAAGGTATTCTCTATACCATTGCATAAGGTACTAGCATAATTATCGTGAAAGTGAAAGATAGAAAAGAAGGAACCTATTTCTCCTCTTTTTATGAGCATAAACACATTTCAAAAGATTGAATTCGAGCCTTACTCGCGCGGATGGCAGGAGCAACAAGGCGGCAACAGGAGCACCATGGCGTCGGCAGCAGCAACAGCGCAAACACGATAAACCGCAATAACAACGCGCGAACAATGAAACAGTAAACCATAAA
>CM076574.1:994493406-994665226 GCA_034641835.2 Pinus albicaulis
CCATATGTGTGAGTGTCGACATTTTCTAACATTTCATTATCGATAGTGATTTCATCTGTACATATTCGAAAAAATAGTACATATTCAATAAATAACTAAATTAATAAATATGTCAATAAATATTAGGGAAATTTTAAATATATCAATAGATCATAATATTTACATTTACATACCCGATTCAATTTCTGCTTGAGGTTGATTTTCTTCTTCAATATTTTGAGGAGTATCTCTATCTATTTACATTAAACAAAATATTTTTCAAACTAGTTCATCAAATAAAAATTAAGCTTCACATTCTACATTGGGAAAACTTTAAAAATATATCAATAGATCATAATATTTACATTTACATACCTGCTTCAATTTCTGCTTGAGGTTAATTTTCTTCTTCAATATTTTGAGGAATATCTCTGTCTGTTTACATCAAACAAAATATATTTCAAACTAGTTCATCAAATAAAAATTAAGCTTCACATTTTACATTAGGAAAATTTTAAATATATATCAATAGATCATGTAATATTTACATTTACATACCTGCTTCAATTTCTGCTTGAGGTTGATTTTCCTCTTCAATATTTGAGAGAGCTTCTAACTTTCTTTTACGATATTGTCTCGTCTCTTCTCTACGTTCCTCAGGATTTCTTTTTCGATCATATTTTCTCACACAAGTTCTTCGATTTCCCATGATAATAGGGTATGAGGTTCAAAAAATTTCCTTTAAAAAATTAGACAATAACTCAATTACAAACAATATCACAAAAGATTTAATTTAAAAAAATCTTTTCTAAAAAATACGTAATCCAATCCAAAACACGTACATACTTCTAAGAAATCACACCGCCTCCAAGAAATGTCTTCCAAAAAAATTCTTTAAATCCAAATTGTGAAGAAACATTTTTGAACAAAAAAGCTCAAAAGATTTATTTCAACACAAAACACGTACATACCTCCAAGAAAAATCATGTCCCCTCCAAAAAAATGTCTTCCAAAAAAGTTCTTTAAACTCAAACTTTGAACCTCCAAGAAAAATCACGCCGCTTTCAGAAAAATGTCTTCCAAAAAAATTTTTTAAACCCAAACTTTGAAGAAAAGTTTTTGAATTCAAACCAAGTTGTAAAATGAAATGAAGTGCGAAATGTGCGAAAATTGTGAATCATTTCGCGACAATTTATATTGACGCGAAATGTGTGTTGTGTAGGGGGCTCCACAAAAATTTTCGGCCGACGGAGAATTGCACAATAGTTCGGCCGAACTTTTGATACTAAGTTCGGCTGAACTATTAAGACGTTAGTTTTAGTGGCCCATAAGTGGAAAACATAGTTCGGCCGAACTAACGCGTCACCAATTACGCAGAACCAAGCTCTGAAAATGGTTCTACAACTTTGGACTGATTAAACTCCATGAAAACTTGTTAATTAACTGTCGGAACCAAGACAAGCATTTTTAGAATTGAATCTACTTTCAGGAAATATAAATTTTATGGAATTTCGTAAACGTTTATTAATTTTAATTATTTTTCTAATAAAATGGGTGCAAACAATTTCTGAGGGTCATTGTGATTCAGTGAAATCAAAATTTTGTATCTCCCAAAATACATTGTAAAAAAAATTAAAAAAATTATGGGGCATTACATTGGTCCGTCGTCTCTAATGGGTAGCTTTTAGATTTTTAGTTTATAACTTATATGTTAAGAAATTTCTTGCAACGCGAAAAATATCCAAAATACGTAGTTTTTCGTATTGGACCAGTCCAAAAAATTCTAGTAATTATGATATGCATCCATTGGCTTTGTAAATATGACGAAACCAAAATAGACTCTGTCTAGATTGTTGTAACACATTTTGTTTTTTCAAAAACACAAATTTTCAATGAATACAACATTGCCACATAACATGACTTCTTATGAATTAATACAGTGTTGAAAGGCTTACCTCAAATAACACAATTGACATATAAATCTTCATAAAATTTAAAATAATTGTAGAAAGCTAATATAAATTTTCTCTCCCCAACTTTTATTTCCTAGATAGAAGTCATAATTATTCCTGGTTTAGGAAGAGTTGAGCAGAAAAAATGAAAAAATTTTATCTCAAAAGGAATAAAAGTGCTTAACTACATTTTCTTATATCTCTTCAAAATTCAAAACATCTACCCCTTATTACTCCAAAATAATACAAAATATTCTTATACTCTATTACCAAAATGCTAGAAATCGAAGTCTTTCATCTTTACAACTTTATCTTTCAACTCAACCTTTTTTTAATTTAATGCTCACTCAAATATAATAAAATATGGAATCACTTAATATCTCTCTAATCACTAATTATCTTACCTTCATATAATAGCTATTTTTAAACCCTCTTTTAAAATCTCTTTCTAACAAGGCCTCATTCAAAAATATTTGAAATTTTCAAATGCTTTAGATTATAAGCTTCTTCGGTCATCTCATCTCTTTCAACTAAGCATGCGGTTGTCCCTTGTTTACTGTATTGCAGCAATCCTTATGGCCTTATTATAACGAAGAGAATTCCCCTACCCAAAAAACTCTAGGGAAGACCAAATTCTGTCTCGATTCTAGTCAACTAACAATTCCGGGCATTGGCCTTTCCAGCAGTTCTGCTCGCAGCTCTTTCTGCGAATTATCTTACATCTTTAATATTGCGCAAGCAATTTTTGTTTCAATGGTTCTTTCATTAGTTTACAAAAATCAAACCTGCAGAAATTCTGCAGCTCGATCCACAACCTCCAACTCACAGTGGTTATCTACAGAAGGTCACGGGGATCACTCAAATGGAGGACATCGTAGTCTGCTCCCACACGTTCAATGGCCATAGCTCTGTGCGTTATGAAATACCACGACTTCTGCATAAATAAGAAAACTTTCTAGCGATAATTCACATGATCAATCACATATATATGAGATACGTAGCACTTATCAGCATGATATACCACTTTATTGCATGTCAAATCCACAGTAATTAACACAGATCATACATAAATTGCAAACATAGATTAAAAACAAACATGGATCCAAACGTTCGTAACCGAATGCTGCATATTTTCCACCGAGCTTCTTCACGTGCCCATAAATGCAAAAGAAAATTCTGTATCTACCACCAGCTCACGTCGTTATGGACTATAGGCGCCCAGTTTTATGGAATCGGACCTGGCTGCCAGCACTCAAATATACCGACTCCTTCAAGGTCGAGGAAAAGGAGGTCCCCCACAGGCTCCACCAATTGGTTGTATCTTTAGACGGTCAAGCTTGTGGTACAGCATGCAAGGAAGCTATAAAGGTGTTACGGAATGGAAATGGATGCGACATTGCCATAAAAAAATCAGAAGTCGAGGAATTCACAGGAGAAGACACGCGAGGGAAAAGGGCAAGGCCAATTCTACATATTGGAGATGAGCGAGATGTAGAACTCAAAACTACAGTTACGACTGAATACAAGGATTCTGAGACTGAGACTCATCAGCCTTCTCAACAAAAATATGGGAAATTAACCGTTAAGTGCGCTAATTCAAAACTCTCATTTAATCAACAGCGAAAGCGAGTTCCACCATCTAAGATTTTGTTAGATGTTAGGACTTGAAGAACTGGAGATTTTATGAATTCGGGAAGCATCATGCCAGATGGTGGCATGTTGATAAACGTATACCCAGTCTGCAAAACATTTTCCTCAACTTCCAACACGGCATTAACTGCCCACATGGACCACTGTCTTGCTGTTGAACCAAATAACGAGAAAACTATAAGTTCCAAGTTTACAAAATGTAAAATGAAGGCAAGGAAGAAGCATTCAATGGAAGATATATGTGTTGTCACTCCTATTCGTACACTAGAGGATTTGGAGCACAGTACTGCAGAATAGTTTGCCTTGGATGATGTTAATCCCTTAGAGTTGGATACTTTTAAATGGAATGATAGTGATATAAGGAGGCAACCTCAGACATATTTTTACCGAGCAGCCAAGAAATATATTACCTCTGATACCTTTTTGTGCTAGCAGAGTCGAGAGAAAGAATTCAGGCACATAAGGTGCAAAACTCTGGTAATAAAAATTGCTTTTCCGCAAAAAAAATAAAACAGAGATCTGAGATTATAAACCATAGAAACCTCATTGTGTACGGAACACCTCACATTGTATATATGTATCGTTGACACCATTACATTGCAGAGACTATGTTGGATTGAGCCAAAAATCATGTATAAATAATTGCAGTATACATCAAACAATGACATATAATTACAGAGATGAAAAACTATGTCAGACAGTACGCTTAGCAAAATATGTGATACCAAACTATTTAGTTTTCTCGTTCATTAGCCCATCGTGAAAATTTCTCTTGGACTGGTACTATCTCTACTTCTAGTAGTCGAGCTTGCAGGCTATTACTGATGTTGACAACATCAGGGTTATTTCTGACACTGCCGGTGGTGGCTTAGGCACAGATTCAAAATGAAATATACTCTTGCTTTTGCAGTCCATCTCTCGCCATGTCAAAGGATGGGTGTACCCTATTCTAATACACCCTCACCAAATGAATACCAAATTAAAAACACAATATACTCTCACACATATGGCTCGGATACCACATGTATAAAATGAAATAACTCAAAACAAATTGCAGAAAACACAGATACAGAACCAGCCAAAACAATGGCAGAAAAGAGGCTTCAACCTCATGTCATTCTCATCATTCTCTCTTATTAAAAGAATTTATTTTACAATTTAAATATATGAGATAAAATTTCTAAGATAGTCTGTGCTATCTTAGACTCCTTTGGTTGAGATAATTTCTCACCAAAAACCCACCAAGATAGGAGTTACTAAACACACTCCAATATTTGAGGAACAACCCAAGATTTAGGCACATATTCCTAACTTGGAATATTTAATTAATTTATTTATTATTTTGTATTTATTATTGTTATTTGAGAGGGGCTTGTCTAGTCAATTTAGTGTTCCTAAATTGATATCATGAATTTGTCAACCAGGGCTAGTAAACTGTTGAAGTGAAGTGCACCATATGTGCCTAAGTATCCTCTTCCTAATTCTTTGTGTTTAGTGTTTTTCTAGTGTTTTTGGTTTTATGTTTTTATGCTAAGGGGAAAAAATAAATTAATAGCAAAGAAAAATTACTGAATGCACTAAAACAGAATAAAATCTACTCTAAACTAGGAATGATAACAGGAACAGAGAATGCTAATCCACAGATTGTAAAGCTACTAAGAAAGTAACTCATAAAATTAAACTTAGTCCAATTCGTTTTATTAGAGGTATATTGGAACAAACTGAGAAAATTATTAGTTCTGATGTAATGAGGTTCTCTTAGAGAACAACAACTTAAAACATCACAAAGAAATCTTATTCATTGTTAGAGATCTGTTGGAAAAACTTGGGAAAAATATCATATGTAACATAGTAAGGAACCATATGCTAAAATAACTTATGACACTAGAATTATCTCATTCTGCAACTCACAATATTACTATTAAGTCATATTCAGAAATTAGAGATTTCTTGGAACAACTTGAGGAAAAGATTGTTTGTAAAATCATGAGAATCTCTTACCTAATTGTAGAATAGAAAATGTCAACAACTCAAAATAATATAACTAATTCTCGTTCATATAATAGTGATGTGTTAGAAGAATTTGAGAATAAGAGTAGCTTATAAAATAATGAGTATCTTCTAAATCTATCTAACAGGACTGAAATACAATTAACAGAACTAAAATGCAATTAACTCAAAGTACTACAGCTAGATCTCATTCACGTATTAGAGATATATTGGAACATCTTATGAGAACAATATTGACTGTAATATTATGAGATTATTCAATGTCAGTAAATGACATAAAAGATGATGCAAAAGGATAAACTTAGAAAACTTCTTAAGTTAAGAACAAAACAGAATTAAAGGTTACTTATCTAGAAAGTATGCAAAAGCCTCTTCAGATAGCAAGGGCCCTCTACTATCAGATTGGCACAAGAATCTTTAACTCCTTAAATTTTCCTTCAAATCATGCATCAAATTTTTACTTCTTTAATTAAAAGAAACGCTCAGAAACAGAGTGTCACCGTATTTGAAAATTAAAAACATCAACTCCTTTTCTTGGTTCACCGAGTTATTTTTATAAGAAACTACATAACTGCTATTTAGTAAAAATAGGCATAGGTGTCTTTTATAATCAAAATCAAACTAAAAATCCTGTTAAGGACTCGTGTTTTACTAAAGGCAATCCAAGAGTCCTTATCCTTATAGAAGTCCGCTTCTTGGTTTTTAGCTTTGTCCACGTGCATACCCACTTCAAGATTTTTACTATGTCTTCGTGGATGACAAGGAATGATGCATGAGCGTTTTGGAGTCTAACCATATACGTCTTTCCCTCAAATGACACATGTAACCTGTTTAAACACCAAGATGGCTACAGAACATATGACTAGCTATAGAATGATTGCATTCTATAGCTAAGTCTGCTCAGAAATCACTAAGACAACAAAACCACAAAAGTATAATAAGTTAGTCATTGCATGTATTCTTAAAGTGATTTTAATCATTCTTATTGATCTTTTAAGCCTATAAATGATAAAGGATTAATGAGATGAAGTGGATTTTGGTGAAAAGAAAAGACATTTTTATGGCTCAACATACCCCCACTGCAAAACGGTTGCATGTCCTCATGCAATCAATCCATGTATTTTGAAACTTCAGCAAGGACATCTAGCTTCCTTTTTCTGCTTTGATTGGTGTTCAATGGCATTCTAGGCTTCCTCATACACAACTTGAACCTTAGATCTATAAGTGCCCTATTCAATTTCTTGTTTTTCTTCTTTAGCTTCCTACTATCCTTATACAACTTTTTCATTTGCAGAGATAGAGCCGTGTTCATGTCACTTTTAAGTTTGAATTGTTCCCTTAAAATTTAATTTTCATTTTTTATATGCCTATTTAGTACCTCTAATTCATATTTGTCTCTTTTCAACACTTCAGTTGGAGGTTCTTGTGGACTAGGAGTTCTTTCTCTTTTTTCTGAGGCTCTTTTTTCTAATGATTCAACATAATCATAGATATGTTGTTGGGCTGGATCTACATCCGAAGTTCCTCTATCAAGATCTTCTTCATACTGGTATTTAGGAGATCTGTCAATTGGTGTCTCTTCATCTTCAATATCTATGATTCCTGTCTGCTTAACTCCTTTCTTTTTCATTATGCCTTTAAGCCCATGACTTCTTCTCAGTTTAGATGGTCCCTCATTTTTCTCTTTAGCACCCTTTCTTGTTACCTTTTCGTTTCTAAGTTGTTTCTTGATTTTGGAAAAAATTTCAGACATTATTTCCTCACTGTCTTCTTATGTTGATATATCAGTTTCGATTTTAGAAACTTTTCCCCTCCTGCTTCTCCTTACAGGTTTTTCTTCAGACAGAGTTTCGTTAAGTTCTTCAAAATGATTTCTCAAGAATAATTCATCCCAACTATCTCCTACCTTCTTCAAATGATACTCAATTAAAATTTTAACTAAGCCATGATGATATAAGGTGGTTTCTAAGAACTGAACCCTTTTCTGGACATTAGAAGCCATCCTTTTTAAACTATTGAGCAGGAAAAAGGGTAGATTTATCTCTTCATCTAGAAAATTCATCATAAGTCTAATGTGATAAACATATAAAGTGCCAAATCTCCCCTCACAGGTTATGAACTTTTTTAGAATTAGCAACATATTTCTCCATTTATTTTTCAAGGCTGAACTAGGAATGCCTTTCTTAAATACTGAAATGTCCATACCTGGTGTTTTTAACATCTGTCTCCAGGCTTCATTGTGAAATTCTTTGTTTTTAAACCAACGCTCCCCTTGCCTCGGCAACTCTGTTGCTTTTGATATGAATGACTTCGTGACAATGAACTTGATATCACCAATTTCGACCTCTGGCCCGTTGAATGACCAGGAAAATGACTTGGTGACCTCCTTATGAAATCCATTGAACTTCTCCATAAACTTTAGCCATCCAACCTGCTGTAATAACTCTTTAATCTGAGGATAACCTTCTAGATATTTAGTTCCAATTGGCTCTGACCTTACAATTAGTCCCATTGCTTCCTTTCCTCAACTTCAATTCACTGCTCTATTTCTGCTCTCCTGTTTGAGGAAGAAAATGGCTGTAGAGGGTTGTCTCACTCTAAAAATTGCTTCTCTATTTCTACAGACAGGAATTTTCTATTGAATAAAATGGCATTGAGTGGATACGAAATGAGTGAAATACGATATGGGTAAATCATAAGAATGATTGAGTTTAAGAGTTTTTCATGGAGTAAAATACCGCGAGGAAATCTCATGAAGATTTTCAAAATCATGAATGAATGTTTCGGTCTGATGACGTGACCTAATAGGTCACTTCAAGTACTGACCATTAACTTCTAATTAATGATGATTTGATATGGAGCAGAATGGAAGGGATTTGTTGAACGATTTTATCATAGGCTTCATCAATTCGAATAAAAAAATAAATTTATGAACATACATATGACTTAACCATATTATATCTTTCATAATTCGCTATCAAAATAATTTCACACACAGTTTTACCTTAGCCTTCTTTTTTTTTATTTTTTTTCTGTTTTGATATGCTTTGTCTTTCCTCTGAAAATTATTGATCTTTTAGACTCCATAATCCTTTTGATTTTTCTTGCTAAAGTAGGTTTTCAGGATCAATTGGCTGTAGAACAAGTGGCTGCAGAATATCTGGCTGCAGAATATCTAGCTGCAGAATGTACCTGTAAAAGCTTTGAGACATGGAATGAAATGTATTGAAATATGGATGGAATGAAGTATGAAATGAAATGAAATGGATCATGAAATAGAGTGGAATGAAATATTAATGAATTGAAATATGATGAAATGAAATGGATCATAAATGTGGAGTGGAATGAAATATGAAAAGTGAGCCTGCAACTTATGATTTTGTAATACTTGATTGCAAAAAAAAAAAAAAAAAAAAAATTGAAAATCTGAAATGAAATGAGATGGATCATGAAATGGAGTGGAATGAAGTATGAATTAAGTGAGATATGATGGAATGAAATGGATAATAAATTTAAGTGGAATGAGATATGAAAAGTGAACCTGCAACTTATGATTTTGTAATACTTGATTGCAGAAAGAAAAAAAAGAACAATTTTGAAAATCTAAAGTGTCAGAAGAATCCTGATATTCACCTTATCTTTTATGTACAAACATGCTAATCAATGATTAATTTTCATGTTTATACTTTTTTTTTTTTTTTTAGCACTAGATTACAGAAAATACAATTAAGTTAATGAAGAAGAAGGATTCTTCTTCATTAACTTCACATCACTGTTCTCTTGGAATTTCTTGACAAAATCTTCTCTTGAAAGTGGCTTATGATACAATTTCAATCTATGAACATTTACAAGAAAAGTCACCTTATCTTCATCTATTGTCCTGATTTTTATTGCTCCATTGTCAAATATTTTCACGATTTCATATGGCCCAAGCCAATGAGTTTTGAATTTACCTTGGAAATCTTTGAACTTTGAATCGAATAAGAGATCCCAGTCACCTTCTTTAAATTTCTTTTCCTTAATGTACTTATCATGCCATCTAGTCCTTTGTTGATGTACTATACTTGTTTTCTGGACTGCATCTTGTCTGATCTCATCCAATTCATTAATCTGCTCTAATCTTTGCTTTTGTGCCTATGTTAGATCAAGTCCTAGCTGAACTGCCATTTTGAAAGTTTGAATCTGAAATTCTATAGGAAACAAAACTTGTTTTCCATAAACAAGTTCATAAGGGGTATGACCTGTTGTGTTTCTGCATGTAGTTCTGTAGGCCCACAAGGCTTCAGGAAGTCTATCTGCCCAATCTCTTCTATGTAAATGAATAGTCTTTGTTAGGATCCCTTCAATGACCTTATTGGTAGATTCCACTTGGCCATTTGCTTGTGGATGATAAGGAGTGTATTTTCTATGTCTAATTTTGTACTTCTCTACCATTTGTTCCACCAACTTTGATGTGAATGGAGCTCCTTGATCTGTAACAATTTCTCTTGGGACACCAAAATGAGTAAAAATATCCTCAAAAAGAAAATTAACTACAGATGCTTTAGTAGCAGAAAGTAATGGCTTGGCCTCTACCCATTTAGTAACATAATCAGTGCAAACTAATATATATTTATTTTGTCTTAATGGAGGACTAATAGGTCCTACAAAATCTAAAGCTCATTTCTCAAAAGGTTCAATATGTACCTGAGGCTGCAATGGAATCTCACCTGAAAGAGAAGGTTTCCCTACCCTTTGCCAGCTGTCACACCTTTTTACATACTCTTTAGCATCTTTAAAGAGGGATGGCCAATAATATCCTAAATGAAGGATCTCATAAGCTATCCTTTTATCAGCAAAGTGTCCACCACAAGGTTCATCAAGACATGCCTTGAGAATCTCAGGCATCTCGTCTTCTCGAACACATCTCCTAATAATAAAATTTGGACCTGTTTTGTATAACTCATTAGCAACCCATGAATATTTTTCACTGTCATAAATAATCTTTCTATTATCTCTTGCATTCATAATTGAAGGAAATTTCCCTAAAACTAGATAATTGGCAATGTTGGCAAACAAAGGAGTTTGAGTAGAAATTGCAAAAAGTTATTCATTAGGGAATTGATCTTCAAATGGAGTATTGTCTTTGATGTTTTGGAGTCTAGATAGGAAATCAGCTACTGTATTTTGTTTTCTAGCTCTATCTAGAATGGTAATGTTAAATTCCTATAAAAGAAATAACCATCTTATGACTCTTCCATTAGTGATTGATTTGTTCATTAGATATTTAATTGCAGAGTGATCTGTGTGAACAAAAGTTTCATAGCCTGTTATATAATGTCTGGATTTATTTATGGCATGAACAATAGCTAAGAAATTTTTTTCAGTTACAGTATAATTTAACTCCGAAGGGGTCAAATTTTTACTTGTATAGTAGATGGCATAAGGAATCAGGTCTTTTTCTCCCAATACAGCTCCTAAAGGTGTATCTGAGGCATCTGTTGAGATATGAAAAGGTAATTTCCAGTTAGGTCCCCTCAAAATAGGTGCTTCAGAGATTTTTGTTTTCAGGGTCTCAAAGGGTAACTAGCAGTCAATATTCCACTTGAATTCACAGTCCTTGGTAAGTAGTTTGAAAAGTGGAGATGCTATCTTGGTATAGTTTTCTATAAATATTCTGTAATACCCTGTAAATCCTAGAAACTCCTAACATATTTTTGACAACTTGGAATAGATAAGCTAGAGATGACTTCAAATTTTGACTCATCAACTCTGGTCCCATCTCCTGAAATGTGATGCCCCAAAACAATCCCTTTAGTAAACATCATGAAACACTTCTCATGACTTAATCAAATATTTTCTTCTTTACATCTCTTTAAAACTTTTTCCAAGTTTGCTAAGGCTTCATCAAATGTGTTTCCATAGACAGTGAAGTCATCCATATATACCTCTACACAGTCATGTATTATATCTGAAAATATTCCTAATACTGCCCTTTGAAATGTTGCAGGTGCATTGCATAGTCCAATGAAATACTGCAGGGCATAGATACTCACAGAGGATACAAAATGGTTTTGTCTTGATCCTCAAGTGCTACTTGAATTTTATTACAACCACTGAACCCATCCAAAAATGAAAAGTACTTTTTTCTTGCTAATGTGTCTAACACCTGATCTATGAAAGGTAAGGGAAAATGGTCTTTAAGAGTAGCTTTGTTTAATTCTTGATAGTCAATGCATACCCTCCATTTTCCATTCTTCTTGGGTAAAATCACCAAAGGAGAGACCCACTGACTATCCGAAATGGGATAAATAAAGTTGACATTTAACAATTTCTGCAACTCTTCTTTAACAATCTCCCTAAGGTTTGGATTCATCCTTCTCTGAGATTGTCTGATTGGTTTACAATTTTCCTCTATATAGATATGATGAGTGCAAGTCTTAGGATTGATCCCTTTCATGTCAGTGTACTCCCAAGCATATGCAGAAGAGTGTCTCTGTAATATTTTGACTAGATTTTCTTGTTGAAATTTCTCTAGGTTTTTGTTTATGTTTAAGGTTTTTCCTGGAAATATTTCAATTGTAGAGCTGCCAAATTCTTCCATAGAATAAAGAGACATCCGTCTTGATGATAAGAACTCAATGTTATATTCTTCTTGAAATTTTTCATGTTTAAATTCTGAAGAAGATTCATAATTTTCCAAAGTATTCAAAATCTGACTATCTTCACTAATTTCTGAAATAGTGAAGAGAGGTTGTATATCTTATTCATCATCAATCCACTGAGTATCATCTAATTCGGTGATTTTTCTTGCTGGAGGATACAAGGTGAATTTCTTGGTTGAAATTCCATCAGAGATGTACATATCACCAGATCTACAGCTAATGAAAGCATCAGCTGTAGCTAACCAAGGTCTTCCTAATATAATAGGATGTCCTCCTAGATAATTTTTAGGAGTTAGGATCATAAAATCCATAGGGTACTCCCAAGAATCTAAGGACACTAAAATGCCTTCTATTACCCCATCAGGTTTAATCATAGATCTATCTGCTAAATGTAATAATGTGGGTGTAAAAATAAGATTAGGAAGTTTTAGTTTATCCATGATTTGTCTACTTATGATATTAATTGTTGCTCCTAAATCAATAAGTATGTTTTGGATCTCATTTCCATTGATGTGTATTTTAAAAACATGATTTCCTGGGTCTAGATACTTTTTAATAGCAATCTTACCCATCATAATGTCTGCTATTTTTCCTGCCAGTTGAATTTTCTTTGTCTCCTTTATTCTTTTTCCAGTTTTTTTCGTGCTCAACTCCTTTATTGTCTTTGCTAAGATTGGAATTTCCTTGATAGCCTGTAATAATAATACAAACATTCCTTAGCTCATCTAGGAAATCATAATTAGGCACCATAATTTGTTTCTCCACACCCTTATCAATTTGTAATCTTTCTGGAAATGGAAGTGTAGAAGTAAATGTTGATGGCTGCTCTAATATAGGGGCTGAAATTATTGGTTATTTTTGTTTTGGTTTTTCAATATTTGGGTCTTGAAAATATGTGCTCTCTTAAAGACTTTTATTTGATTCGTAGAGAATTTTTCCTTAGAGTTATTTTTCTCTTTTTATGATTACGTACAGTTTCTTCTTTTCAAGTATTCTTCCGCACCTAAGTTGAACATCATTAAAGTCTAAAGGAGTTATCAGTAGGTAGGAACTGTTGACCTCTATATGTATATGTTCGAGGATTTTTATTGTTGGGTTTGTGGTATAGGTTTGAGGTGTAATTGTTGATTTTATTTCCGAGGAAATGGTAATAGCGGTGGATTTTGATGTTGTGGATTTTGTTGAGGATTTTGTTGAGGAGAAATTTGGATATGGTGGATAACGTGGTGGATATTACTAATACTGGGAGAATTTCCCATAGGGATTTTGTGCTCCTTGTGCTCAAGTTTGAGATTGATTTTGGAATTGGGGCCAAGGTTGTTGCCAAGAATTCCAATTTGGTGGGGGTTGATTATACATATGATCATTGAATCCTTGTGTTTGAGGTCCTTGCCAAGGCCTCCTAGAGACAAAATTGAGAAATTTTGTGGAATTTGTAGGGGTTTCTTCTTGAAAGACAACTTTAAGACCAAGAAGTGAAGGACAACTCTTGGTCTCATGTTTTTCTGAACAAATCACACAAGTCTCTACTATTTTTTCATCCAAAGGGCACTCTCTCAAGGCATGCTTCTTTCTACATTTGGGACAAAAGATTTCTAAGGCATCAGATTCAGCTTTTTGCTTGTTTTGTAATTTAAGGGTGTCTATTTGTTCACTAAGACTCTCTAAAATGTCAGATTTGAATTCATCAAGCATATGTCATATTTCTACCCTGCTTACTATCCCAGAAGTAAACTTACTTGCCCTTGCAAGAGCAAAGTCTCTTGGTCCTTTTAAAGTTTTAGATTTCCCTCTTGAAAGGTTGATACATGATTAAGCTATTTCAGGTAATGTGAACTGAGATATATCCCCTTTTCCCATCATATTAAGAATATCTAGCCATTCATCCCTAATTGTCTTCAACAAGAGAGCTTTCAAAGTATCTTGGTCTAAGCTTTCCATTTTTTCTCTCTTGATGTTGTAGTTAAATCTTTCCAACAAATCTTCCAAATTTTCATCCTCTTTTTGTACCATTTTAAACACTTCCTCCTTATGGTTGATTGGCATACAGTAATCCAAATACCTCTCTATAAATGCTTGTTTCATGTCTTTCCATGTCTTAATATAACTATTGATTAAATTCATAAACCATTTTAATGCTACTCCCTTCAATGTTGAAGGGAATAGTTTAAGTTTTTGGGCATCTTGTAAGTAATCATAGGTTCTACATAGGACTTCAAATTCAAATAGGAAGGTTTCAGGATCTTCACTTTTAAGTCCATAGAAGTTTGGAAGGACAAAAGGTGAAATATTTTTCATAGTTGCATTGGTTTCTTCATCTACTATAGGAAACCCAAAAGAGCTTCCCATTTCCCCTCTACCTCTTCCTCTGCCTCCTTCTTCACCTCTGCCTCCTTCTCCTTCTCCTCTACCTCTACCTCTAACTCCTCCAAATAGTGTATGTTCTCCATTAAAGACTCCTCCTCCCCCTTCTTCTGCCATGGTTGATTCTTATGTGGAAGTGAAAAAGTTTATGTCTCTAGCAAGGGTCCTTGGATCTTCTTCTAAGACAGGTTCAGTAGATGAAGTAGAAGGTCTCTCTGATGGAATATCTGATCTTAAGTCTTCTAAAATTTTATGATCAGTATAGTATGGAATGTAGGTTTGAGTTGGAGGTGTGCTGCCTCTTGGTCTTGGTGGAAAAAGTGGTGTTCTGAGAATCAAGCTCCTGCTTCTTATAAATCTACCCCTTTAATCTCTTTCTCTACACATATCATTGTTTTTGGGAGGTAAGAAATAAGGCTACCTAGTTACACTTCCCCGACAACGGCGCCAAAATGTCTAGTCAACTTAGTGTTCCTAAATTGATGTCATAAATTGTCAACCAGGGCTAGTAAACTGTTGAAGTGAAGTGCACCATATGTGCCTAAGTATCCTCTTCCTACTTCGTTGTGTTTAGTGTTTTTCTAGTGTTTTTGGTCTTATGTTTTTATGCTAAGGGGAAAAACTAAAATTAAAAGCAGAGAGAAGTTACTGATCACACTAAAACATAATAAAATCTACTCTAAACTATGAATGATACCAATAACAGAGAATGCTAATCTACAGATTGTAAAGCTGCTAATAAAAGTAACTCATAACATTAAACTTAGTTCAATTCGTTTCATTAGAGATATATTGGAACAAACTGAGAAAAGGATTAGTTTTGATGTAATGAGAAGTAACAACAACTTAAAACATCACAGAGAAATCTTATTCGTTGTTAGAAATTTGTTGGAACATTTTGAGAAAAAGATCATCTATAACATAGTAAGGAACCCTATGCTAAAATAACTTATGACACTAGAATTAACTCATTCTGCAACTCATAATGTTACTATTAAGTCTCATTCAAGGATTAGAGATTTCTTGGAACAACTTGGGAAAAAGACTGTTTGTAAAATCATGAGAATCACTTACATAATTGCAGAACAGTCAAGAACTCAAAATAATATAACTAATTCTCGTTCATATAATAGTGATGTGTTAGAATAATTTGAGTAATAGGAGTAGCTTATAGAATAATGAAGATCTTCTAAATCTAAGAATCTAACTAACAGATTGAAATACAATTAATTAACTAAAATGCAATTAACTAAAAGTACTAACCAGATTCATTCATGTATTAGAGATATATTGAACAAACCTTATGGGAAAAATATTGAATGTAATATTATGAGATTCTCAAATGTCGTAAATGACATAAAACATTATGCAAAAGGATAAACTTAGAAAACTTCTTAAGTTAAGAACAAAACAGAATTAAAGTTTACTTATCTAGAAAGTATGCAAAAGCATCTTCAGATAGCAGGGGCCATCTACTATCAGATTGGCACACGAATCTTTAACTCCTTAAAGTTGCCTTCAAATCATGCATCAAAGTTGTACTTATTTAATTAAAATAAATGCTCAGAAAAAGAGTGTCACAGTATTTGAAAATTAAATTCATTAACTCCTTTTCTCGGTTCACCGAGTTATTTTTACAAGCAATTGCATAACTTCTATTGAGTAAAAATAGGCATAGGTGTCTTTTATAATCAAAATAAAACTAAAACTCCTATTAAGGACTCGTTTTTTGATGAAGGCAATCCAAGAGTCCTTATCCTTATAGAAGTCTGATTATTGGTTTTTAGCTTTGTCCACGTGCATAACCACTTCTAGATTTTTACTCAGTCTTCGTGGTTGACAAGGAATGATGTATGAGCATTTTGGAGTCTAACCGTATACGTCTTTCCCTTAGATGACACCTGTAACTTGTTTAAACACCAATATGGCTACAGAACATATGACTAGCTACAGAATGACTACATTCTGTAGCGAAGTCTTCTCAGAAATCACTAAGACAACAAAACCACAAAAGTATAATAAGTTAGTCATTTCATGTATTCTTAAATTTATTTTAATCATTCTTATTGATCTTTTAAGCCTATAAATGATAAAGGATTAATGGGATGAAGTGGAGTTTGGTGAAAAGAAAAGACATTTTTAGGGTTTAATAGGGCTAACAAATATTCGACCAATTGGAGCTCAGTAAAAGACATTCTTAGCATTTTTTCATGCTGGGAATCCATTGGAGTAGGTTGCATAGGAAGAAAAGGCCATCGTCAGGTGCTTTAGTGCATTTGAATATTTTTGAATGCTAGGGCCATCAGGTGTTTGGGCCATTGCGAGAGCATCCAAAGTCCAATTTCAACAAATGAATAGTCATTTTTTACTATCTTGGACATTATGAAGCCCGTGGTACAGTTTTCAAAGGAATTTTGAGTATTCTAAGTGCAGTTTTTCCATAGATAATTTTCATGGCACCTAGAGCCACTAGGTGTTGGAGGCATAGCCAGGGGAGCCAATGGCCATTCTGAGTGGATGAATAATTTATTTTGTATGTTTGACATGTGATTGAAATAATGATATAGCTTTCAGAATAAGATGAAGAATTATGAGGGTGTTTTTCCACAGAATAGGTCAGGGAAGCATCAAGGCCACTAGTAGAAGAGGTCATGCGCAAGGGAGCCATGGTCCATTTTGGGTGATTGAAAAATCAATCTAGGGGTGTATTGGTATTCTGATCCCATTGGTACAATTTTCAAAACCAATGCAGTTGAGCAACATATTTTAAAATAATTTGACCATCTTAATCTCAGAGAGCCTAGTGCATTGATGGAGGCTGAAGGCCACGTAGCCCAAGTGTTGATGGTGAACTCCTTTATTATTTTTTTGTTATGTGTGGTTGGTTATTTCTCTTCCATTTATGCTTTTTATTCATACATTTAATAAGCTAAAAACAATTGATAATTTCTCACACAATAAGCATGTAAAAAAACATATGAAATTGCTACAAGAATTCAATTGCAAAAACAGACGTATGGGTATGGAACAGATTCGTCAGTTCGTGCACATCTTGATCCTTTTGTTGCCGCAGCATGGTCCATTGGATGTATTTGTCCTCATAGCTCCCCACAGGGTAATATTGTTCCTTGATGCCGTCTCGGAACGAATTCCAAGTGGGTGTGGTCGAGAACAGAGAGGGT
This sequence comes from Pinus albicaulis, assembly GCA_034641835.2. Classification (NCBI taxonomy): domain Eukaryota; kingdom Viridiplantae; phylum Streptophyta; class Pinopsida; order Pinales; family Pinaceae; genus Pinus; species Pinus albicaulis. Next base: position 994,511,188 of record CM076574.1, read on the forward strand.
TCCCCTTCGCCCTCTTGCTCACGGTAGGTTTCCCACCACTCTTTGACATGGGGGGCGGCTTTGAGGAGTGCAAAAATAATCTTTTCTCGGTCAGAGAAGTCATGGACCGAGAAATACCCTTCCAACAAATTTAACCATCTGTCTACAGCGTCTGCATCTATTTTTCCTTCAAATATATGAATGTCAAAGTTTACTTGTACCTTGAAGGGAGTGGCGCCTACAGAGTGGCTGTTGGATGCAGATGCGCCATATGTGGGCAGTCGTTGAAGGATTTGAGCAAAGTTATCCATCATCGCGTTCCTTTGTTTCTCGAGGGCCTCGTCGAGCAGTATTTTGATAGGATCTCCTGCTCCCTCGTCTTTCTTTTCTTCCGCCATGGGAGGTCGTCGGGGTTTGCGAGGCTGATCTTGCAAGGGTTCAACCAGATCGAGCCCTAACTCCTTATACCCTGACCGCGTTGGGGACATGCAAAGAAAAACAAAGAAAGAGCAGTCCCCCTCTGATACCACTGATCCGTATTTATGCAGGAACGCAACAGAATAAACACATAACCATAAATACAGAGATGCAGCGGAAATAACACTTCATTTCATTAATATCAAAGAACTGAAATTTGCTTACAGACAATGGAAATAAAACTAGCTAGGGTAGTGGTAGCTATCTCTGAGAAGAGATGTGGTGGCTACAGACCTCTGAACTGCTTTACAATGAGGCGCGAGGGCCTATTTATTATTGAGAAACAATATAAACCCCAAACATCCAAAAACCCAATCAGAGGGAGATGAAGGGCCAAACTATGGGCCGTGTTGTGGTAAAATTGGTGTTTCAACTTCTCGGACGTAACTCAGCATACAATATTTTTTTGGATGTGCACCATACCTCGTTAGAAATATATATCCAAGGAATATAACTTTTACTGTGAGAATGTGACCAATATTATTCCAATAACCCTTTTTCCTCCCTTTGCTGCAAAAACGCTATTTAGGACCTCAAAATGGCTCGGGAAGTTGAGGATCCGAAAAACTGCGAAAAATAGTAAGTTGTGCCAAAACTGAAAAATATAAAAGAATAGATGATGGGGGTTCAAATGGAATAAGTGGGTGGTAGCCAATATCCACCTAGATCATTAGGGCCTCCAAACGGCTCCAGATGTTCAAGACCCGAAAAACTGCAAAAAATGGTAAGTTGTGCTAGAACTAAAAAACTAAAAGAACTGATGGTGCGGCTCCAAATGGAATAGATGGGTGGCCACATATATCCATATGGATCATTCCTCCCACCTTATGAAGAAATGGTCCCCATTGCATTAAGTTCCTCCATGAGAGGTAAATTATGGTATTGGATTTGTCCAGGATGTCATGGACTTGCTAGAGGACGTGCCACCGGATGTGTTGGATGCGTTCAATAAATTTGGTTTCCTCAAACACTACATGTGTAGATTATGTTTTTGTAAATGCATGAGGTATGGAAATATCATGCAGTGGTGTGTCGGGGGTCAGATCGATGAAGTGATTGTCCTGAAAATGTAGAGGAACCTCTGTGGGTGAGGAGAAAATTTCCTTGTATTCCTCCATGACTTTTTCCATATGCTACAGCTCTGCATGGGAGCCCTGTTTCAAGTTTTTGGGCACAATATTCTTCTTTCCCTATGAGTGACTTGTAAGGAAAATAAATTTCCTGGTTTGAGAAAAAATCTTACTGCATTTTTCTGCAATAGTCAAGGAGATGGCAGGAGGCGGTACTACCTCTAGTATCCTGTACAATTTATTTCCCAAAGTAATAACAATATAATGAGGCCTAGACTCATACACAACATGTCACCTCCACAAGTATGGTTGGCCCAATAATACATCAGCTACATTAAGAGGAGAAACATCATAAAATACCTCATTGGTGAATGGCTTGATGTTGTACGAAAGTCAGCACTACTGGCGAACATGGAGATCCCTCCCAGGGTGGGGCCACCTGATGGTATATGACTGCGGGTGTGCTATGGTCAGTAGGCTGAGTTGCTTCATGACCTCTACTAAAATGAGGCTCTTTTGGCTTTCGTTATCAACAATAAATTGCACTGGACAACCCTTCACCCACATCTGTGAATGGAAGAGGTGCTTCCCTTCCTTTGGATAATTAGGATCCTCCCTCTAGAGCTTGGTGGTGGAAACAATGGCACTGGGGTCCGCATCAATGATCTTATTCCCTTTTTCATCTCCCTTTTCTGGTTTTTCCTCAAGATCAAAACATGCATTTGATTCGGGTGACTTCAGTTCGGCCACCAACGACTATTTGGCCCGACACTCATTTGTGTTGTGAGTGGGGCTATTATGAAATACATATTTCCCTATATCTTTATTTGGATTTTTGGTGGTGTTCTGAGTCACCCTGCTTTTCCTCTGCCCCCTGTTATGTGGTTTGGGGTCACCTTTCCCTATCTTTGAATTCGTGGATCCAATGTCTCGCTTTTTATGCTTACATTTATGCTCAATCTTGGTAGAATAGTGATATGTTGTGCTAAGCGAGGTAATGTTGAGGAACTCCATTTCCTTTTGAATATGTCTATGCAGAAAAATATCGTACTTGAGAACCAAATGTCTCTCTGAATCTTTAATACCCAACTTTGTGCGCAGGGTATGGAACAAATTCGTCAGTTCGTGCACATCTTGATCCCATTGCTACTGCAGCATGGTCCACTAGAAGTACTTTTCCTCATAGCTCCGCGTAGGGTAATATTGTTCCTTGATGCCGTCTCAAAATGAATTCCAGATGGGTGCCACGGAGAACATATAGGGTTCCCCCTCGTCCTTTTTATCACAGTAGTTTTACCACTATTCCTTGACATGGGGGGAGGCTTTGAAGAGTGCAAAAATAATATTTTCTCAATTGGAGAAATCATGGACTGATAAATAATCTTGTAGAAAATTAAACCATCTATTGACGACATCTTCATCTATCTGGCCTTCAAATAAATGAATTACAAAGTTTACCTATACCTTTAAGGGAGTAGTGCCTCCAAAGTGGTTTTTGGATGCAGATGCATCGTATGTGGGAAACATTGAAGGATCTGAGAAAAGTTATCCATCATCGCGTTCTTGTTTCTTGAGGGCCTCCTCGTGAAATATTTTGATAGGATCTCATACTCCCTTATATTTATTCTCTTCCGCCATGGGGGTTCGTCAGGGTTTGCGAGGCTCATATTACAAGAGTTCAACCAGATCGAGCCCTAACTCCTTATACCCTGACTGCGTTGGGGACAAGAAAATAAAAACAAAGAAAGAGTCTACCCCTCTCATACGATTAATCCAGATTTATGCAGGAACACAATAAAATACAGAAATAGACATGAAAACAGAGATGCATCGGAAACAAAAATTCATTTCATTAATATCAAATAATAGAAATATGCTTACAGACATTATGGAAATAAACTAGCTAGGGCACTGGTAGTGTGTCTCTGAGAAGAGATGTGTGAAATCCTCTGAAGTGTGTTAAAATGAGGCTCAAAGGCCTATTTATTGTTTAGAAACAATAGAAAACCTTAAACATTGAAAAACCTAACTATAGGAGATGAAGCACCAAAACTATGGGCCCTGTGTGGGTAAAATTGGTGTTTCAACTTCCCCGGGACGTAACTTTGGCATATGCTCTCTATTTGATGCGCACCATACCTTGTTAGAAATATCTATCCAAGGGAAAAAATTTCGTAAGTGAGAAGCATTGGTTCATGGACCCATGTTACTCCAATTTTTCCCAAAAAACGTCGTTTAGGGCCTCAAAACGGCTCTAGAAGTTCTGGACCCGAAAAACTGCTCAAAATAGTAAGTTGCGCTGAAACTAAAAAAATGAAAGAAGTGATGGTGGGGGTTAAAATGGAATATTTGGGTGGCCACTAATATCCACCTGGATCATTAGGGCCTCAAAATGGCTCCGAAATTCATGACCCGAAAACCTGCTAAAAATAGTAAGTTGTGCTAAAAATGAAAAACTGAAAGAACTGATGGTGCAGGTCCAAATGGAATACGTGGGTGGTGACCAATATCAACCTGGATCAACACTAAATTTATATCTTAAGTGTTCGTATTCTTATGAATTTAACACCTCAAATACTACACCAAAGTCTTGTTAACTACTTCTATCTTGCCCATTTTTATGTTGATGGAATGTTGTAAACCTCCTTAACTTAATGACCATATTCTCCCACAATTTAGTCCAAAATTCACAAACAAATTTTGTACCCATATATAAAAATGTGGTCCGTGTTATCCCATAGTGCACCCATACCTATTCAAAGAAAAACTTTTCCCCCTATTTCCTACACATTATCATTTTATGGGGCATCGAAACACGACCTTGTTGAACCTATGACCTACCATGAATAAGTAGTCATGTATCTTTTTCTTTTTTTTTAAACCTCTTGTAGATTGCATGTCAATTCTTTCCCAACGATGAGTGGATATAAGTAAGAGATTATATAGACCTTTTTTCCTATTACTAAGATTCTTGGTAGAATAAAACATGCTTTCTCTTATGATCTTGTATACATGCTGTTTCATGTTGTGCCAATACACATGCGTCTACAAGTTGGCCACTATATTCCCTACACCAAAACCTCAAACTTTTGAGGTGTCACCCTCTCTAGTTAACCACAATCACTCACCCTTACTAATGCATAACTTATTTAGCTAGTATAGTTGCCCATATTAGAAATGGTAGTCAACTATGTTGTCACCATTTTGCACATGAACATGGCTCTACAACTATTAATACACCTCCTTGAATTCCCCATCCGATGAAAATGACCCTTTGTATCCATCATGGGTGGATGGGTCGATGTGCATGAGATTTTCCAAAGTCGTGATCTTTGATATCAACATCCTTGACAGCATGTTGACCTACTCCTTATTGTCGCCCCTATTATACTATATCACTAATAAAATTGATATAGAAAATCAATCCACCTCTAATGCCTAATGTATTGTTGGTTAAATTATATGTGTTATAGTTTCCAACATTAAATTATCAATCTGGGACTTGTAAGTTGTGAGGCGCAAGCGCAGGTAACGCAGGATCAAAGCATATCACCTAAATTAGGGCATAAAATCACTGTAAAAGAACACACCATTCATTTTCCGGAATAAAACTCTAATATACCACTCATTTTCCAAAAAGAACACTCATCTAAGGAAAAAGAATCTCATTGCGGCTCCTAAAAAGATTTCAATTTAAAGGCTCCTAATCTAGATGAAACATGAAATTCATAACAAAACCAAATGACATTTAACTAATGCCTCCGCTATGAAATCAAAGTCACACTTCAAACTACTCTACATTAGAATTCTAAAAGAAAATTAAACTTTGGGAATGAACAATCTATATACAAAATCAAATTACCGCTATGAAATCAACTTCTGTACTTAAAATAGAAATTCAAATTAAAACACATTGCTCGCAGGAATGAATCTATGCTATGTAGTTGACTAATTTCCCCATGATATCAACTTGAATCACACTCGGGATGTTGTTCTAAATTGAATTAACTACTCTCTCTTCCTCACACACTCAATCAAATGAAATTAATAAACTCGGGACTTAAGATTTAACTAATTTTGCACACCATTCAAATATTTTTACAAACATCTCGTAAGAAATCCTTAATATATTTCCAACACCTAATCTTGCAAAACTCTACCAAATCCTAGCTCTATTTTAGGAAATGAAAGGAAAAGGTAGAACTCTAAAATACTATTTGATCACACATAGAAATGAGATTCAATACAAGGAAAACTCAATTAAAATACTACACTGTAATTCTACTAATTAATCAAACCTCAACTGGAATCTAATTTAAAACCTTGCAACCCTTAATGTCAACACTGTGTTATGAATATTACTTTTAAAGAATAACTACATGTAGGATTTCACAATCCTAATGTAAAATACTACTTTCTGTCAAATTTAAAACTAGAAACATTTACAAACCCTTACTATAACTACTATTTCAAAAACTATCTTTAAAGATGCATGCAATTATCAGGCCTAGCTCTAATGTTCAAGGACAAAACTTCACTAGTTCACACTACTATCACTCATAATTTTACTCACTACTCTACAAATTTTGTTAAAAAAGCACTTCCAAAAACAAACAAAACTTCAATAAAAATTTACAATCAAATGACACATGTAGATATATGGAAACTTTCCGAGACTCCCAAAAACAATTCAAGATCAATCAATAAACAACTCAAATTATCACTGCTCAATTACACTTTGGAAAGAAATTCAGAAACAATTGTCAACCTAGGATGTTGTTTGTAATCACTTGAATGACAAACACACACACACACACACACTCACACACACACACACACACACACACACACACACACACACACACACACACACACACACACACACACACACACACACACACACACACACACACACACACACACACACACACACACACACACACACACACACACACACACACACACACACACACACACACACACACACACACACACACACACACACACACACACACACACATATATATATATATATATATATATATATATATATATATATATATATATATGTTAGTATCGACCTTGCATGGGGATATAAATACAATTCGAGGTCTTTGACCACACTATTTTCAACACAGAATGCTATCATTCTATTTGATGAAATAATATGTGTAAGATTTGAAACTTTAACTATGATGTCGACACACATCAGCCTATCAAATCCACGTTCTATCAATTAAATTCTCTGTTGCTGGCATTCAGAAGATGAGAATAGGGGATTCAAATTTGTATTCAATTTAATATATATGCATGTTCAATCATTTTAACATGTGGATTATAATGCTACGCTAGAGTAAATCATTCACATATTCTTGTTGATTTGGTAACATCGATCTTTGCAATTTTAATTTAAATACTTCCATCAAACAAGTTTCATGAAAACATTCATATAAGGCCATTCATGAAAAATATAAGACAACACTCAATTACACCGAGGACGTAATCATACATAGAATGCCAAACTTGTAATAAGAAATCTGATTATGTAAATGATTTAACTGAAATTAAAATGCAAATTCGAAATTAAAACTAATGAAAAATTACACAGCTAATTAAATGTACCTACAAATGAACAAAAATTCCTAGACTTTGGTGAGCCCTTGCCATAACTGGGAAGGTTAAAACTTACAACAAGAAGAAGATATTTACACATTCAAGCTAGAAATGCACTGCAATTGTACTCATAGAAACTCGAATTAACACATCCTCATGTTCTGACAGTGGAAAAAAAGTTCTCAATTGAAATAAAATGGTGTTACAAAAATTGAAAGCTTACATTCAACAATGATAATATCCAATTTTTGTATCTTGGTACGCTCTTTACAACATGGGCCTTTATAGGCATCAATCTCATACATAAAATAGAAATGGATCTCTTTACAAGGAAAACTGAGAAAACCATAACTAATCCAACATTCACAATCTCGTTGCCATAACAATCATTCTCTTCTTGGAATCACTACTCCCATTTGAGTACTAGCATTAGGATGTGCTCCATTCATGCTTATCTAGAACATTTACCACTGTATTCGACCCAAAAATCCAAAACAAGGTTGTTTGGAAGATTTTTACAAATCTGGAATTTTTGTATTTTTAAATAATTTGGTCTCAAAAAAACCCTACGTATCTCCTAAACTGTAAGGAATTGTAGGAAAATATTTTAGGTGTAATATACTTGTTGTATTTGGACCATAACCCATGTTACCAAATTTCTTCATTATCCTTCATATACACGTAAATCGAGGCGAAAGTTGATACTTTAAAATTTGTTGTATATTTGGGTAAATTTTCTAATTTCCTTCTAGAGAGCGACATGAGTGACCTGGGTGAAATCCAAGTTATGGAAATGTATAATAACAATAATTTTTATAATAAACTCATTCAGTTTCTCCGGAAGAATTCGAAAAGTGTCAAAGCCCTAAATTAGGCATTTTCACACTCAACTGGCTTATGAAGGATTTTAGTGATGTAACCCTATGATAACTGTACTTGAAAAAACCATCATCACTGAATCATAGCATAATCAAATTTAATTATATAGAAAATAAGAAAGAAATTTATAATCAACCACAAGATACAAAATATGATTCGGCGGAAAATTAGAGTACAGAATGGGCTAAAAACCTAGGGTTTTAGGGAATGAATGGTGATATTCCATGATGAAAACATGGGCATATTCGAGGCCCAAAATCCCCCCATGTCTAAGGTTTTTCATGCCCTCATGCAAACAAATACCTTTCTCATATGTATGTTTTTATGGCATCATATCTTTAGGGAGGGTTAGTTCTTGTGGAGCAACATTGCATGAAGATCTGATTGCCATAGATTTGATTTCAAGAGTGATACAAATTGAGGAGAAACAATAGATATGTTAATAGGAAAATGATGAATAGGATGATAGGTGGAAATGGTAATGGTGGATGAGATGAGATGGTGATGGTAAAATTGGTGTTTGCATGCTCTATTTTTTTGAGGCCAATGCTTATGTTTGGTTCCTTTATGAAAGGAAACAATGAATTGACCAACTATTGGATTGACAATATGCGTGAATGTAGGAGAAAACACTATAGTTACTTTTGTTGTTTACATGAACAAATGTAATTATGACCTTATTAGAGTAGCATGCAAATGGATGGTATATGGAAAACCAGATATACAGGATATGTAATGGTTAATCATCAAATATTGCTTAAATATCTAAGAAATTAAAGAATCTTAAACCAACTCTACCTCAAGTTTTACCCTTGTTGTTGATGTCCTCGGCACTGCAAGATGAAGTAAATTATGGAATGGTTGGTGCTGATGTGATTGCTGATATGGCCTGCTGAAGAAGATGACAGATAAATTAAAGATGTTAAAAGGTCTCTACATCCACATTATCTTGAAATATTGATGCATGTGTATTTTTTTTATCATGGCTTTCGAAGATAGCACAAGTACCATCATCAATAATCCTCTTTATTAAAATAAAGTAAATAGGTTAAACTAAATAACAATTAGCTCATCATGCTCCAAGTTCAACAATAGTGAAAAATGATAATGAAAACCATGAGTAAGCATAGGATGAAAATGTTAATTTGAATATGAAAATTCCAATAATCTCGCCCCCCCATGCCGATCATCTTGCATGTCTTCATGCAAGCTAAACCTCTGATAGAGACCAAAGATTAATTAAGACTAAAGGGCTAGGGTTTCTATATTATAGTCATGCTTTATTGACTTAAATTATAGGGCTAATTAAGTGAGATCTTGTTAGTAAGTTTCATGTGATGTCAACTTCCTTTGCATCAATAAGATAAGGAAAAGTTAAGACCAGGGATTGAATGATGTCAAGGCATACCTTTATTATTCCAAAAGAGTAACTAATATGAGGGATAATAAAGGAATGATAATAATGTTGTTACTGCAGGGATAGAGTCATCCTTAAAATGGTTAACCATAAAAATTTCCACAAAGTATCTTAAGAGTAGTCCGAAGAAGTGACTCTTCACTTTAAATAGCCTCATTAAAATAGGAGTGAAATTACTTTAAAAACCATGGCATTAAAATGGATAGAAAGAGTGAAGAATAAATATGAAAAAATTATACCTTTTGGGGATGATTGTATTATCGTTACCCAAGCATACAGTTGAATATCCTCTTATTCAAGAAAAGTGAATCACCTGCACTAAGGGTCTCACATCCATGAAAATAAAATTATTTTCGAAAGCTAGAATTCCGAAGCACATTACTGAAATGATCTTAAATCCATTCTTAGAGAGATATGATAATGATTTCAAGGAAAGATAAAAACAACCGAGCAAATTATAGTGTAAGATTAACTTTAATACCGTAGGCATGGCCCTGTTGTGAGCAAGCATCTATAGCCTCGACATGGATGCCTCTTAACCCAACAAAATGCCAGTGTCCCACCTATTAGATATAGATTCAGATTAATTCAAAGTATTTTACTTTTATTTGCGACTTAACTGAAGACCATTGTCCTAGCTTGGTAATCAGGGAACGATAGTGTCATTCAAAAGAGATAACAAGAATGAACAAGTCAAGTCATGATGAGACCTCTTGTCTTCCAGTTTTTCAACTTGAAAGCCATTACCCTAGCTTCGTGACCAATAGTGGTAATGTCATTCCCATTAAGACTCATGATCATAGTAGTTCATATCATAATGAGACCTACTATATCTAAATTAATAGGTTTATGATAAAAGCTATTATTATGATTAAACTTAGATAGGTTACTTAATAGGTGGGAAGGAAAATATACTCCTTAAGAGTGAAGGATGGCATGAAAAGTTTTTAATTACTAATATTTACTTGTTGGTCCCACTACCATAAGGACTCAATTTAAAAAAAAACCGTCAAAGTTAATGACTGAAAGATTCCTTGACATGGTCATGCTAGGGTCCTTATGAGAGCTAATTATGGTTTTATAGGAGTGTTCCACCATAGGAGGATTTCCATTAAACCTTGGAAGAGAAACTTGAAAAGGCTCATTTGATGACTGTCTGTCAAGATTATGAATGGAAAGTATAATAATAAAAATTTTCCTAACTGTCCTAGTAAATAACCTTGGGAAATAATAAAATTCACTTTAAAATATGAGGCATTAAGAGTGAAATGCTTCTCAGAAGTCTTATCACAAGAGTGCATAATGAAAAAAAATTCAATGGTTGTGCCTTAGGAATTAAGAATGTTTTTGTAAGGATTTTATTTCAAATAAAAATTTCATTCATTTCTCTTATACTATCCTACCCTAATTTAGAGAGAGGAATATCTCCTTCAAGTGTAGGAGTACTTCGAATGTAGCCATGTGCATAATAGTTTCTTGAATAAACTCACACTCACGTTTAAAAAATAAAATTCAACACATACAAGAGTATGAGAAACCAATTTCTTTAATTTCTATGGTACTAAAAATTGTTGAATAATGAGAGAATATGGTCTATTAACAACTACTTGAAATGAGGATTCAATGAGATCCACCTATTTATGATTCTCCAACATATGCAAGTATTCCACAGTTTCATCATCACTCCCTTGGAGGAATAAGGGATCAAGTGAAATACGAAAGATAAACCCCTCAAGTTTAGGCTCAAATATCTATTTTTCAAATTGACAAGAATGGTGAAGGGGAATTCTGGGATTTTTAGATTCTACAATAGTTTTATAATAGGTTCCAATCATATATTTCCTTTAATGGTATTTGAATTATATCTTCGTGGGGTGAATGCTTTATATTGATAGGAGATGTTTCCAGATTCACCCCTCCCCCCAACCTTGAAGATATATCATTTTGTTCAGTGGTGTTAGTGTCAGTATTTTCATACTTCCACCAAGGATCAAAACATATCTTTGCATCTCCATCTTAGGTGTCCCACTCTAAATAATTTTCAATCATTCCATTAGGTCATGATATAAAATTGTTCCATTGGTGGTTTTAATTCTCAAGTGTCCCATTTTCCATCACAAGTATATGCCTACTGACCCTCTTCCATGTCTTCATCGTACGGAAAAAAAATTTGCTCTCATTTCAATTTTAGTCAAAATCACTCATTGAGTCAGCTTCTTTCATTTCTCATTAGGTCACTAGGCTTTCATCAGGTCAAACCATTGCATTGTCTCATTTTCAGTAAAGGGTAGCAGAAGGTGTCAAGGTGACCAAGAATAAACTCATGAATTGACTCAGAAATCCACATGCCAACACATCAAATGTCAAAGGGAGTTGTCTTTTCCCAAGGGTGCCCAAGTCAGCATTGTTCACAAGCACTAAACCCTAATTTCCTCTTCCACTGAGCTACGGCTTGCTATGAGAAAGATACATATGAATAGAGGAGCCATAATTTAGGTCATCTCAGTAAGCATGAGGCCATTCTAACTCATAACATCATGTCTCCATTATTTTCCAAGAAATCATTATAAGAGTCAAGCCATTTTCCACTCATAGGGCCGGTTTTACTTCAAGCTATGTTTCTCAACAAAAAGGGATGAAGTTGACAAAAGTGAGAGAGTTTTTTTTCCATCATAGGTTCAATAAGAAAAATATCATTCAATTTTTACACATGTTTCATGGTTTTATAGAAATGTCAAAAATACAGGCGCCATAGAAGAATTGCTGCATTTCTGGAGTGAGATTGGGAAAATCAAGTGTTCTCATAGCTAGAGTGTCCAAATGATTTTCTTGATGAGTAAAATAATTACTAGAGAGAGATATATTTTGAATGAGCTACCATTATCTCAATTTGGAGTTGAGGAAGGCCTCCAAAACTTTCCTACACCAGCACTTTGCATTTATGCACCTTCATTCAACACTTTTTGACCAGTTTTGGTAAAATCAACTTTTGATAGGTGAAATAGACTCCGATCAACACAATAAAGGTATATTTAAAAATTGGACTTCATATATTTCAAAAGATCTATCCTGGGCCCAATTTGGACATAGGTAATACCTCCAAGTGTGGTCTGGAAAATAGTGTTGTAGTGGCGTTGCGCTTTTGCAGATTGGCATTGTGCTAATGTCTAGTTCGCTCCTTAAGCTTACAAACTTAGCCAAATTTCTTCAAATTTTCAGAAAATATTCTCAACACCTTTTACAAGTAAGTAACATGAAAATTTCACCTCCTTGTAGTATTTTAAAGGAATTTCATGGTGTTTTTGGTTTCTATGTAAATTTGGAAGTTGGTTTAGCTACAAACCCTAGATTCATTCTTTGTTCGCAAAAATGGCACCCATAAACCTCACATTCTCTTACTACATTACTGAAAACCTTATTCCTTCCCTACAAAACCATATCCTTTTCCCTAAATCCTTTTTCCCCTAAACCCTAAGTCCTAGGCACCTCAATTTCCTAGGCAGCCCTATCAACCATGTAAAAAAATTCTAATTCACAATCCCTTAGACATTTGATCCCCTTTCACCTCCTTTAGTTTAGATAACCACTACCCCCATATCCCTTATTTTTCAAAGAACTAGCCCTATTCCATAGACGTATTTTCACTCCCCATCCCCATCTACCTCATCCCTAGGGTTTACACCATGGAAGAGGAAAGAGACACCATGGGGAAGGAAAGAGAAATTATGGAGGAAGACATAAACATAGAATAAGAGAGGAGAAGACAACACAAAGGACCCAAATGACCAGGAAGAAACCAAGAACAATAGGTCTCAAGAAGGCATTGGAGAAGGAGAAGCTTGAGGCAGAAAACCTAACTTTTGAAGGACAAAATCAAGGAAACAGTAATTTGTCAAAGGGAGAAGGGTAAATTGGAACTACTTGTTGATATATCAAAGATAGCATATCACACCTTATTTGGCATCTCTGGAGAAATTTGAGAAATTAAAAAAAATATTTGAAGGCACATTTTCGAGAAATGTCCTGTTTTGGACACCTTTTTTCAACGAAGATTGTGGACAATAAGAGAAGCATATTAGGAAATGGGAGGAGTTTTGTGTTCAAATCATGCCAGAGAATAAAAAAATCTCTATTTTTTGCAAAACACCACATGGATAGAGAGGTATTGATCCATGTATGAAGCCCGGTTTTGCAGAAAAGTCAGCAATTTTGGCACACATAAAATATGCCAAAAACGCAACGCCCTTGGCGCTAGAATTCTTATTGGAGCCTCCAATAGAAAAATGGTCAGCACCATCTTGCTCGAAATGGTGAATACATCAACAAAAACAAGTTTCAGAAAATTTGGAGGAGAACTGGTCCCTCAAAAGTGCAAAACCCCACCAAATTTTCATGTTTCTCCCTCCTTTTTTACCTTGGCACGACACGTTTACCATTCTTGGGAGAAGTGATTTTGGACGGGGAAGATGAGAATAATTTTAAAAAATGGAGGCATATTTGGACACTAGACTTAGAAATATTTCCAATGAGATATCATGGAGATGATGTGGACACTGGAAAGGCCTCCAAAAGTTCCTTCCCAAAGAGGCTATTTTTTCTTTCACGGCGCTGCACTTTTGCTAGGAGAATTGTATTTTCATCATCTTCAGCAAATTTTGACTTTTTGACTTTTTATCATGGGAAATGAGGAATTATTGATGTAAAAGGTCAAGATAAATGTAAATTTCATGTTTTTATTTTTATCTATGGCAGATACATCAGAAATGTCCTCTAGGGGTCAAATGAATCAATTTCCTCTCTTTTAGAGGCAAATTGTTGGGTCTTCCTAGTCTTCAGATTCTTGATTGGGAATAGGTGAAACTGATCCTTATCTCATGGATTTGACTCCTTGGGGATAGGAATACTGGTTTTGAGGCCTATATGATGTATTTATTTAGTCATTGTAATGGTTGGATTCATTTGGAGCTTTGGCATCTCAAGGGACATATTTGTATCAGTTTGGCCTGGATATTAATGATAAATCTGTAGCTATTTCTTTGGGATCCATGTGGTATGAATTTTTTGACATATCTTCTTCTTTGTGATCATTTGTATGAATGTATTGTAAGATCATAAAACATTTTAATGTCTATTATATGCTAAGTTTCAAGTCGAAACGCAAAATTCATGTTTTCATGCTCTGTTTTGGGAAATTTTGCATAATTTGTTTATTTTCTTCATTTTAGAGAGAATTCATCTTCTATGCTCTTCCTAAATTCTCACCACTCTCCTCATCTCACCATAATATTCCTTCAAATTTCAAAACCTTATACCTACCTTGCCCCATAGAACACCCTGCAAATTTTGACCTAATTTCCTTGCCCTAGCTGTTTGACTCCTCCTCATCCAGCGAAGCCCTACACAAATCAAAATCAAAAACCATGAGCTACTACACCTAGCATGATATCTCATTTTATCAGCCATTTTGGATGTCATCTATACGGAGAGAGCCCTCTCCTGGCCTAGTAGGGCTAGCTACTTTGCTAAGCATGGTCTGAGGTTACCTAAGAATTTCCTCTCTTAGCCTGAGGTTCAATCTGAGTGATAAAATTTTAGTGACCATACTGGGGAAGAAAAATTAAGAATGAAAAGAAAAATATTGCTTGGAAAAGAACGAAAAATATCAAATCTAAATGTTGGCGATGAACAACTGTTGGACAGATATGAAGGCTGAACCATTCACCTGGCGACTCCATTCACTAAAAGATATAGAAAATCAACACCTCATGGTTACTCCACAGCATGAATATCAGTATCTTCAAGATATGACTGGTTTCCATGTCATATGAATATTATTAGCAACATGACAATCTGGTTGCCATGTCATATGAAGATGATCAGCAATGTATTCAAATTGCATAGGACCAGGGCATTGAGGATTGTCATTCAGATTTTTCTTCTCATGTTTCATGTTTAGAAATTTTATTTCAAGAAGAAATTTTCTCACCTAGTTTTTCAGAATTTTTTGATGGTTAGGAACACACTCTTGGTAAGGTGCATTATGAAGAGAGATCAGAATCAAGAGAAAAAGGTAACTTGTTTCTTCTAGATCAGCAAGAGGTAAATTTTCATGTTTTTTAGGATCCATTGGAAAATCTATTGCAGTCAGCATTGAAGGTAATTATTGCAGTATTCAGTGATGATGGAGATCATTGTCAGCTATGTTTTTAGCTAGCCAATTGTAAATATTTATTGTTTTGTAGAGAACCTGATTAGGAGAATCAATGAAAGAGGAATTTTCTTGATTGGTTACACTGACATTTTGATATCACCTAATTGTATATATGCTTTCAAAAAAAGACATGCAGTTGTCATCAATATTTGAAGCCCTCAAGTCTCGGTGATGTACTGCCATCAATAAGTAGGATAAGTTCAATTTTTGAGTCTTGTTTCAGTTAGTCTTGAGTCAACCTTGATTCAGTTTATTGAGTCAAGTTTCTTTCAATATTCGATTTGGTTTTTAGCTATTTACTCCATGCCCAACGAATAGGCACTTGGTCTACGGTGTTGTTGGCACCTCCAAGGAGCTACCCTCCCCATATGTAGCCAATGTTAGTGTTAGTATTTGCATACTTCCACTAGGGATCAAAACACATTTTTTCATGTGCATCTTAGGTGTCATACTCTAAATAATTTTCAATCATTCCATTTGGTCATGATATAAAATTGTTCCACTGGTGGTTATCCTTGTCAAGTGTCCCATTTTCCTTCACAAGTATATGCCTGTTGACCCTCTTCCATGTCTTTATCATGATGAAAAAAAGTCTTCTCTCATTTCAATTTTAGTCAAAATCACTCATTGAGTCAGTTTATTTCATTTCTCATTAGGTCACTAGGGTCTCATTAAGTCAAATCATTGCATTGTCTCATTTTCAATAAAGGGTAGCAGAACATGTGAAGGTGACCCATAATAAACTAATGATTTACATCAGTTATTTCAAATATAATAATTTTTCAATCTCCCAAAGGCTGCCAACTAAGAAATGCACATGCCAACACATCAAATGTCAAAGGGAGTTGTCTTTTCCCAAGGGTGCCCAAGTCGTCATTGTTCACAAGCACTAAACCCTAATTTCCTCTTCCACTGAGCTAGGGTTTGCTATGAAAAAGATACACATGAGAAGATAAGCCATAATTTAGGTCATCTTAGTAATGATGAGGCCATTCAAACTCATAAGATCATGTCTCCATCATTTTCTATGAAATCATTCCAAGAGTCAAGCCATTTGCCACTCATAGGGCCAATTTTACTTCAAAATATGTTTATGACCAAACAGAGATGAATTTGACAAAAGTGAGAGAGGTTCTTTCCATAATAGGTTCAAGAAGAAAAAATTCCTTCATTTTTACACAGGTGTAATGGTTTTATAGAAATGTAAAAAAATATAGGTGCCACACGAGAGTTGCTACACATCTGGAGTGACCTTGGGAAAATAAGGCGTTCTCATATCTAGAGTGTCCAAATTACTTGGATGATGATTCAAATGATAACTATAGATAGAGAGATTTCCTATGAGATATCATGAGCTCAATTCGAATTTGTAGAAGGCCTCCAAAACTTTCCTTCAACAGCACTCTACATTTCTGCACCCTCATTCAACACTTTTTAACTAGTCTTGGGAAAATAAACTTTTGACATGTCAAATCAACTCCAATCTGAAGAAAAAAAATGTAAATTTGAAAGGTATACTTCAGGATATTTTAAATGAGCTATCGTGGACCCAATTTTTACACCAAAAAATCTCCAAAAGTGGTCTGTAAAATAGTGATACAGTGGTCCTATGCTTTTGTCTTGGCACTACACTTTTGTAGATTGGCGATGTGCTAATGTTGGAGCATTGCACTAATTTCCAGTTGACTCATTCACTCCTGAATATTCTCAACACATTTTACAAGTAAGTGACATAAAAAATTCACCTCCTTGCAGTCTTTAAGAGGAATTTCATGGTGTTTTTGGTTTCTATGTGAATGTGGAAGTTGGTTTAGCTACAAATTCTAGATTCTTTTTTTGTTCCAAAAATTGGCACCAATAAACCTCAAATTATCTTCCTACATCACTGAAAACCATATTCCTTCCCTAAAAAACCATATCCCTTTCCCTAAATCCCTTTTACCCTAAAACCTAATGGCTAGGCACCTCAATTTCCTAGGCAGCCTTATCAAACCTATAAAAAAATTATAATTCCAAATCCCTTAAAAATTTTGATCCCCTTTAACCTCATTGATTTCAAATAACCCCTCCCCCTCTCCTTAATTTTTCAAAGAACTATCCCTATTCCCTAGACCTACTTTCACTCCCCATCGCCATCTACCTCATCCCTATGGTTTATACCATGGAAGAGAAAAGAGACACCATGGGGCAGGAAAGAGACATTATGGAGGAGGAGATAAAAATAGAATAAGAGAGGAGAAGACATGACAAAGTACCCAAGCCACTAGGAAGAACCCAATAAAAAGAGGTCTCAAGAAGGCATTGGAGAAGGAGAAGCTTGAGGCAAAAAACCTAACTTTTGAAGGAAAAACTCAAGGAAACCCTAATTTGTCAAATGGAGAAGGGTAAATTGGCAATACTTGTTGATATATCCATGATAGCATAACAAACCTTATTTTTCATATCTAGAGAAATTTTGAGTAGATTTGGAGAAAATTTGAGAAATTCAAAAAAATATTTGAAGGCACATTTTCCAGAAATGACCTATTTTGGACACTTTGTTATAGAGATGATTGTGAAAAATAAGAGAAGAATCTTAGGAAAATGGATGATGTATTTATTCAAAAAATTAAAAATTAAAAAAATATCTCTCTTATTGGTAAAAAATATCATGGTTAGAGAGATAGTGATCCATGTCTGAAGCCTAGTTTTGCAGAAAACTCAACAATTTTGGCACACAAAAAATCTGACAAAAATGCAACGCCCTTGGCTCTGTACTTTTTATTAGAGCCTGAAATGGAAAAATGATCACCACCATTATGTCTAGAATCATGAATACATCAACCACAACAAATTTCAGAAAATTTGGAGGAGAATTGGTCCCTCAAAAGTACAAAAAACCACCAAATTTTAATGTTTCTGCCTCCTCTTTGACCTTGGCACTGCACTTTTACCAGTCTTGGGAGAAGTGATTGTTGACATGGTAGATGAGAATAATTTTGGAAACTGGAGGCCTATTTGGAAACTATACTTAGAGATATTTCCAATGAACTATCATGGAGATGATTTGGAAACCAGGAAGGCCTCCAAAAGTTGCTTGCAAAAGAGGCTATTTTTCTGTCATGGTGCTACGCTTTTGCAAAGAAAATTGTAGTTTCATCATCTT
Organism: Pinus albicaulis; assembly: GCA_034641835.2. Lineage (NCBI taxonomy): Eukaryota > Viridiplantae > Streptophyta > Pinopsida > Pinales > Pinaceae > Pinus > Pinus albicaulis. The sequence continues at coordinate 994,529,979 of CM076574.1, forward strand.
CAGAAAATTTTGAATTTTTGACTTTTTGTCTTTGGAAATGAGAAATTATTGATGTAAAAGGTCAATATAGATTTAAATGTGATTTTTTTATTCTTATCTAGGGTAGATACATCAGATAAGTCCGCTATAGGTCATATGAATCAGTTTCCTCTATTTTAGAGGCAAATTGATGGGTCTTCCTAGTATTCAAATTGTTGTTTGGGAGTAGGTGAAACTAATCCTTATCTCATGGATTCGACTCCTTGAGGCTAGGAATACTGGTTTTGAGGTCTATATGATGTATTTCTTCAGTCATTGTAATGGTCAGATTCATTCGGGGCTTTGGCATCTCAAGTGACATAATTCTATTAGTTTGGCCTAAATATTAATGATAAATTTGCAGTTATTTCTTTGGGATCCATGTGGTATCAATTGTTTGACATAGTGTCTTCTTTGTGATTATTTGTATGAATATATTTTAAGCTCATAAACCATTTTCATGTCTAGGATATGCTTAATTTCAATTTGAAAGGCATAATGCATGTCTTCATGCTCTGTTTTGGGGAATTTTGCATAATTTGTTTATTTTCTTCAGTTTAGGAAGAATTAATTTTCCATGCTCTTCCTAAATTCAAACCAGTCTCCTCATATCACCATAATTATCCTTTAAATCTAAAAACCTTCTACCTACCTTGCCCCATAGAACATCCTACAAATTTTGATGTAATTTCCTTTCCCTTTCTATTTGACTCCTCCTGATCTAGAAAAACCCTACAGAAATCAAAATCAAAAACCTTGAGCGACTATACTTAGCCTAATATCTATATAGAGAGATCCCTCTTCTGGCCTATTAGGGCTAGCTACTTAGCTAAGTGTGGTTTGAGGTTACCTCAGAATTTCCTCTCTTAGCCTGAGGTTCAATCTAACTGATAACAAGTGGGAGAATCAATAGGAAGAACAAGTGTTTTAAATTGTTGTGGAACCTCCTTGTTTGGATAAGAGTCTAAGCTATGGTTTGGGCTAAGGTTTAAACTAGGGTTTCGGTTAAGGCTTAGACTAGGCTTTAGATTTGGATTACAGTTAGGTCTAGGGTTTAAGTCAAGGTTAGGGTTCGGATTAGGGTTATATCTATGGTTAGGATAAGGGCTAGGGAATGGATTAGGATAATTACTAGCGTATGTATTAGGGTTAGACTTAGGATAAGGGCTATGGTATGGATTATGGTTATGGTTAAATAAAGGTTGAATATGTACTTTAGACCATGAACAATGATAGATTGATGGCACATTAAATGGAAATTGTGATCCTTCTTGATTTTACATTAAAGACTACCCTAGCGAAATGTTTCCAAACCATGGGGATATATAACTCTAAGAGGAGGGCCAGGGAGAGGGCCACTATGGCCATGAAGTAGGGTATTCAATTGGATGTGGATTAAAATTTTTCCATGGAATTGTAGGATTATAAATGTGTTGAGGAACCTGCTCAGGAGAATAAACATTATTCCAAGTATTGAATGGTGATGACTTTTGAGTTATACTTGGCAGTTGATTTGATTCCTTACTTGATTCTGTGAGCATATTTAGTAATCGTGGGAGTTTTTATCTATAAATTTGTACTAATGGGCTGCTCCACCAAAAAAATTAGAGTAACTCTTTCAAACCAACTTTTGATTGAGGATTAGCATCTTCAACCTAAGAGGGATCTCTCAACTTATCAAAGGATTTATAGAATTAGGTCTTAAAATAGATGGTTAACTTTGTGAGTGTTTTAGTGTATGTGATTGCAGGTGAAAAATGAGGAATATTAAACTGCCATTTGGCTCATGGAGTTTGTAAAAATGATTGAATGACAAGCATTCTTACTCATGGAAACTGAGGCTTTTTATGTTTCAATGATAGAACAACATTAACACATGGGAATAATCAGTAAATCAATGCTAACAGGAATTTATGGCATGTATGACATGAATTATGAGTAATTTAACATCAATATTACTAGAAGCATGATATAAAAGAGCCACATAAACCCATTGAAAAAAATCAAGAATCTGAGATGAAGTAGGAAATAGTCACTATTTGTCTATTACTGATATGAAAATTACAATAGTATTTGTGTCAAAATCATTTTACAACCCTTTTTTATTCGATCTTATTTCTATAAATAGAATATTTTTACATTGCATAGGATCTGCCCAATTGGCTATCTCATCGAACCTTGAATTTGACACCTAATCATCACTGAAAACTATATTTCTGGAACATAAAAAGACACCTAATCATTTAAGAGTTACTCTCCTAATAGGACTCTAATTACATTTATTTCCTCCACTTATCTAATATTAGGATAATTACGTATATAGAGATGATATTATCGAAGGGAATTATCCATGACTAATACATGAATGTATTCCCTAAGAATCTGGCAACAACTATCCTGTTTTCTAGGAAAGGATTAACATTAACTATAATTTTGTCTTCATGTTGATTTGTATGAATGACACACATGCCAAGTGATAAATATCTGCTGCAATGGTCCACTATTAGTTTGGATTCCTCTAGGTGGCTGTCTGGTCATCCATATGCCTTTTGAACCTTCAGAAACCCTTTAAATCTCGCTGCAAAACAGGGCATGTTTAGGCACTTTCGTAGCAAAATTTCATAGAATGTCCATTTCTGACCTTTAACATTATATTCTGCCACCTCTACTAGTGAAAAGGTAATTTTTAGGTCAAAATAGCTAAATACCATCAAAATCCCTCCTTAGTTCTCCATAAAATTTATTTTAAAGACAAAAAGCAATCTTCAAAAATTTCATAGCGTTTTTGGCCTTCAAGCCTGGAAGTCGCTACAAAACTACCTAATATGTTTGAAACTACATATTTGGTATTTTTTTTCAAAAAATAACCTTCTAAGCCAAAATTTATGTCACCTGCAATCTATAAACTCCAAAAAAAAAATTTTAGCTCAATTCCTCAATCCTTGGGTGCTTCATCTTCCTTAGCAATAGGTTGGTCTTCCTCTACCACTTTCATTTTCATCCCTCTCTTCTTCAGTTCATATTTAATCATGTCCATTTGGTCTTCCAACTCTTTGAATTGTCCTTTGAGTCTTTTCCCCTTAGATTCCAACCACAAATTCCTTTTCCTTGTAATTTTTACCACCCTCCTCAAGGGAAGGCTTCTCTTCAACATCTTTTAGCCTTTGGGAAAGCCTTGTCATATTTATCCTGTTGTTACTTGATATCTTTCTCAAAATATACCATTATTTTTATGTCCAGCTTCACTTCTTTTAATTACATCTTCACTTCAACTACCTCTTCCCTAGCCTATCTTAACTTCTCTTGCATATTTTTCACTTTAGTATTTCCTTCAGCATATTCTTTCCATTTTCTCTCTACAAATACTTCTTCTGTATTTGGGGATAAATCTATGATGTTATGTGGCTGCTTACCTTCACTGAATTTTTCTACTCCTTTTCTTTCCATGGTATCCTTCGTAATTTTTGACCTGGTCATTGGCTTCCTTGGCTGAAAAACTAAGCCAACATGCTCTCCTGCAAAATCGAACTTCTTGACAAACTTACCTTTCTTCAATTTTCTTCTATCTCCTTCAATGTCTTCTTCATGCACTATTGAGGACTCTTCAATATCTATTTATGAGAGGATATATTCTAGGTTTCCTTTAGCAAATTTCTAGCTCCTTGTTACCTTCTTACTAATTTGTTTTCTAATTCTCTATTTTTTCTTTGTAGGTGTTGGGTGATGGATATTAGTCCCTTGCAGAGGTTATAATTCAATTTCCATTGATTCTACAATAGGTTGTCCTCCTTCTTCATCAATCTCTTCTGTTACAGCTACAGATGGAGTAATTTTAGGTTTTGAAACTTTCTTTGGAGCCACTGCTTCTACTTCATATCCACTCATAAAAATAAAATATGCCCAATCTCTATTTAACCTTTTCAATTCCTCCAACATTAACAATTTCATCAGACCATTCTGAAAAACTGATGTTTTATTACCCTCTACCTTGCCCTGGAATTTATTTGACACCCTTCCCAAACTTCTGTATAAAAATAATGGTATGTCAAGTGGTTTCTTACAAAAAAAATGCAGAAGGATTCTAAAATGGTAAGAATAAACCATGTCGAATCCCCCTTCCTAGGTGAAGTATTTTTGGACCAAAAAAATCATATTTTCATAATTATCTTTCATATAACCCCTAAGGATACCATTGTTCATGTTATCTACTCTGTGCTCCTACTTGAGAAGCTCTTTAGATATTTTTATTCTAGATTTTGTGACCTTGAACCATTCTTCACCACCTCTAGGATTTTCAATAGCTTGGGAGATGACATCTAGTGACACTATGAGATTCAAAACTCTAAATTTTGATGTTGTCCCTGTAAAATTTGTTGCGAAGTCTTTGGACACCTAGACATGAAAAACCTGTAATTTTTGGCAGAACTATAGGCAACCTACCTTCTTGAAATCCTCCATAGCAGTGGGATCTTCATTTGGCAACATAAAATCCATATGCTCATACCTTACGCAATAACCACCCTTTTTTTTTTTCCTCTTCGATTCCATTGATGCTTTATACTTCTTTCTTCCTCCTTGTTGGTGACACCTGCAGAATCAAAATTGAAAAATAACCCACTTTACGTGGTGAGCAGTTGTGAAACCAGCACCAAAAATAGAAGAAAAGAGATATTAGCGCCTTAGAAATAAGCCACTTCAAGGGGGGCCAACCTCTAGTACATTACATGAATGAACAATTCTTGGATGATACAAATGATGAAAATATCCTTCTATATATAGGAGTCCATGGGTCCATAATCTAATCCTAGACGACCTAACAATAACAATGTAAGGGCACAATCATAACAATATTGGGGTTACAAGCGTATAATAATAAAAATAAGGGGGCTACACTAATAACATTAAGGCACTAAACTAGTAATATAGGGACCTAACATGCCCCTCTCCTTCAAAATAGTGTTGACCTCAATGCTTGAGTAGCTCTGGGTGCTTCTGTGTAAAATTCTCATCCTCCCATGTAGAATCTTCAGTGGGTAAGTTCTTCCACTTTATGAGATACTTTGAAATTGATCGATTTCGTAGCTGTCGAGTTCTTGTTTCCATGACCACTTTATGTTCCAATACGATTTTTCCTTCCTCATAATTTTCTGGAAATATTGATTGAATTGGAATATTTTCACCTATAACCTTCTTTAAGCATGAAACATGGAAAACTGGATGCACTCGCGAAGAAGCATGAAGCTCCAATTTGTATTCCATAATACCAATCTTTTGCAACACCTTGTAAGGACCATAGTACTTCGGCGATAATTTATCATCCTTCTTAGCTTGATTGAGGGACATTTGTTTGTATGGTTATAGCAGTAAAAATACCCAGTCTCCTACATCAAAAATTCTCTCGCTGCAATGTTGATATACCTGTTGTTTCATTCAATTTTCTACCAAATTTAGGCAGAAGCATTGCTTTGTGCCATTTCTATTATCCAACCAGATTGGATAACCAAAGCAAGGGATGAATGGAAGAAGGACGAATAAGTTTGGACACTCATTCAAAATTTGAAACAAGATCCTAGTACCTATGATACCAAATGTTGTGTAACCAGCTCCAAAAATAGAAGAAAAGAGATATCAACGCCTTAGAAATAAGCCACTTTGAGGGGGCAACCTCCAATACATTACATGAATGAAAAATTATTGGATGATAGAAATGACCAAAACCTCCCTCTATATATAGGTGTCCATGGGCACATAATATAATCCTAGATGACCTAACAGTAACAATGTAAGGGCACAATTATAACAATATTGCGGTTACAGGGGTACAATAATAACAATAAGGGGGCTCCACTAATAAAAATAAGGGAGTAAACTAGTAATATAGTGACCTTATATGAACCAACTCTTGAACAATGATAGTAAGATGATTTCCATACAAGAATTGAACAATAAATGACAAAGAGATGATTGGGGGCAAGGTTTAAAAGGTAATTTGACAATTCAAGGTGAAAAGGTGACACATGCCACCATAAAAGACAATGATTTCAAAAAATATGACCTTGCATGCTTCTGAATTATGATAACTAACTTGAATGACCTCACCTTTTCCTTCATTCATCAAAATTTGACACCTCACACCTCTCTGATACCCTCTGTAGGAAAAATCCGAGTTTCGTAGCGAAAACCGTTTAACTGCTGACATATTCGCTATGGAACTGTGAGGCAGTTTCGTAGAAAAATCTACTGATTTTCCATATAATTCAGTATGAAATTGTGTAAAAAGGACAATCAGAATTTTTTTTTATTTAAAAGCGTAGGAATGCAAACTACATGATATGAGGTAGATTTGACTTATATGACATGGTTTGACTTTCCAACGAAGTTCTCCTTTCTACATTTGGAAAAAAATATAAGCATTGGTTCTTCAACCTTCTCTTGTTCCTGCAAATCATCCAATTTTGAAATCAGATATTTAATAATATTAAATTTATCTTCAAGAAAAATATTAAATGTTGCACTTGTGAGTTATTCACTTGGTGACTTATACGTATGTCTAGTAGCATCAAAACTCCTCAAAAAATGATTCTCAAAATACTACTTTCTTTTTCTTAAAAGTCCAAATGTTATTTCTGTCATCACATGGATTTGTACACAAGGGTTGTTACAAGACCCCAAAAATGTTTTATCTTTCAAGAGTTTGAGATTTTTAATCCTAATGAATTAAAACTACTAGTTGCAATAAAACTCACCGAACTTTCTTACTTGGAAAACCAAAATTTCGAGCTACCCCAACATAGTGGATGCGTGGCTCTTCACTCATGTCTTACCACACACTCTCCTCCCTTTGGTTGTCCTACAACTAAAATCACACGAAAAACTTGTGAAAGAATCTAGGCTCTAATCGCTTTAGGATCTCCCTAGCAACGATGCCAAAAATGTTGGTGAAACTATATGTTTTTAGTTTCCAAAATTAAATTATCAATTTGGGACTCTCAGCCTTTGAGGTGCAAGCACATGTAACACAAGATCAGAACATCAAAGCTATACTAGGGCATAAAATCACTGTAAACAAACATACCATCCATTTTCCGAAATAATGTTCTAATATACCACTCATTTGCTGGAAAGGACACTCATCTAAGGAATTAAAAGAATCTCAAAAATCTTTTAGTTTAAAGGCTCCTAATCTAGAACATGAAATTCATAACAAAACCAAATGCCATTTAACTAGTGCTTCCGCTATGAAATTGAATTCACACTTCAAACTATTCTACATTATACTTTTAAAAGAAAATTAAACTCTAGGTATGAACTCTCTCTGCACAAAATCAAATTACTGCTATGAAATCAACTTTTGTACTTGAAATACAAATTCAAATTAAAACATACTTCTCGCAAAATTGAATCTATGGTATTGTTGACTAATTTCCCTATGACATCAACTAGAATCACACTTAACAATATTATAAATTGACTAGCTCCTCTATCTGCCTCACACTTAGTCAAATGAAATTAATAAACTCCGATCTCTAAGATTTAACTAATTGCGCACACCATTCAAATATTTTGAAAATATCGTAAGCAATCACTAATCTATTTCCAGCACGAAATCTTGCAAAAATCAACCAAATCCTAGCTCTATTTTTGGAAATGAAAGGAAAATGTATAGATGTGAAATACTATTTGATCACACAAAGAAATGCAATTCAATACAAGGAAAAATCAATCAAAAGTTTACACTTTTATTCTAATAATCAATCAGACTTCAACTTACATCTAATTCAAGACCTAGCAACCCTTAATGTAAGCATTGTGCCATGAATATTACTTTGAAAGAGTAACTATAGGTAGGCTTGCAAAATTCTAATTTAAAACACTACTTTCTCTCAAAATTAAAACTGGAAACATTTACACACCCTTACACTAACTACTATTTCAAAAACTATATCTAAACTTGCATCAATTATCAGGCCTAGCTCTAATGTTTAAGGACAAAACTTCACTCATTCACAATACTATCACTCAGAATTTTACTCACTAATCTACAAACATTTTTTTTAAAAGAACTTCCAAAACCAAAAAATGCTTGAATAAAAACCCTATAATCAAATTTCACCTATCGATATATGGAAATCCTCTCAGTCTATCAAAAGAAATTCGAGATCAATCAATAACATTGTCACTCAAAATTCTCAGTATTCTATTACAGACTTTCCAAAAGAAATTCGAAAACAATTCTCCACCGAGGATGTTGTTTGTGATCACTTGAATGACACATATATCTATTTGAGTATCGACCCTTTATGAGTATACACATACAATTCGAGGTCATTGACCACACTGTTTGAACACATAATGCTATCATTCAATTTTGTGAAAGGATATGGGTAAAAATTGGAAACTTTAACTATGTTTTCGACACACATCAGGCTATCAAATCCATGTTCTATCAATTAAATTCTTTGTTGCTAGCATTCAGAAGATGAGAACAGGGGATTCACAACTGTATTCAATTTAATATAGATGCATGTTCAATCATTTTAACATGTGTATTATAATTCTACGATGGAGAAAATCATTCACAGATTCTCATTGATTTGGTCACATCGGTCTTCGCAATTTCAATTTAAATAGTTCCAACGAATAAGGATCAAAAAATAAGTTTCATGAAATAATTCATACAAGGAAATTCATGCAAAAGAGAATACAATGATAAATTATACTGAGGATGTATTCATATAGAGAAAACCGAACTTTTAATAACAAATGAGATTATGTAAATGATTTAATTGAAATTAAAATGAAAATTTGAAATCAAAACTAATGAAAAAACACACAACTAATTAAATCTACCAAAAAATGAAAAAAAAAAACAGATTGTGGTAGGCCCTTACCAAAACTACGAAGGCTAAAACTTATGGCATGAAGAATATCCTAGCACATTAAAGCTATAACTTCACTGTAACTATACTCACACCAACTCGAATTAACACCTGCTCATGTTGTGAAACTAGAACAAAAGTTTTCAATTGAAATAAAAGGGTGTTATATAAGTTCAAAGATTATAGTCAACACTAATAATATGCAATTCGTATCTCCTGGTACGCTTGTTACAACATTTTCCTTTATAGGAAGCAATCTCATACATAAAATAGAAATTTATCTCTTTACATGGAAAAATAAAAAAGCCATAACTAATCTGAGATTCACAATCTGATTTCCATAACAATATTTCTCTTCTTGGAATAACTGCTCCAAAATGAGCACTAGAATTAGGATGTGTTGGCTTCACACTCATCTGTAACATTACCAACTATATTTGACCCAAAGGTCCAAAACAAGGCTTGTTGGAAGATTATTATAAGTCTAGAATTTTTTGATTTTTATATAAATCGGCCACAAAGAACCCTGTGTATCTCCCAAACCGTAAGAAATTTTATAATTTTTTTTAGATGTAATATATTTTTTATACAGGGACCGAAACCCCTATTCCATACTTTCTTTACTACCCTTCAGGTGCACATCAATCGAGGTAGGAGTTCACATTTTGAAATTTGTTGCAAATTTGGGTAAATTTGGTAGTTCCCTTCTAGATACCAACATGAGTGACCTGGGTGAATCCAAGTTATGGAAAGGTATTATAACACTATTTTTTACAATAACCTCTCTCGGTTTCACCAGAAGCATGCCATAAGTGTCAAAGCCCTAAATTGGGCATTTTCACACTCAACTGCCTTATGAAGGATTTCGGCGATGGAACCCTACGGTAAATGTACCTAACAAAACCATCATTAGTGAATCGTAGTATAATCATATTTCATTATATAGAAGTGAATAAAACTATCAATAATCAACCACAAGATAAAAAATAGGATTTGGTGGAAAATTAGAGTACAAAATAGGCTAAAAACCTAGGGCTTTAGGGCATGAATGGTGATATTCCATGATAAAAACATGGAATATTTGAGGCCCATCAATATTATAGATTAGTATGGGATTATAGATACTACACTATCTCATCATCTTTATGGAATACTTTCTCTTTTCACATTAGGTGTTGTTTCTAGTTCTTCACAGCTTGCATTGGGCCATAGAGCTCTTTGTTGTAGGTAAGTTAGTTTATAACCGTCTCATGAAATAATTCATAAGGGTAGCGTACAGGTATTCCTACTGTCATCAAGAGTACTCCCATAGCATACCCACTCGTGATTGCCTCTTAAGGCGTGGCACAAGTTTGGTAATTCTAAAACTCATTATTGAGCGATATTGTCCACTGAATCCTCGAAGGTTTTCCACTAATATTTTTCCAACTCAAAATTTTTACCACTCATTGTTATGGTGTGGTTTTCTGTAACAATGAAAATCCCAACCTTTAAACTTGTCACATTAAACCATTACGAATAAATAAATAAAAATAAAAAAATAATATTTCATTTAGTCTGCTTCGAGTTACATTATAACCAACTGGATTAATCTATTATAAGTAATATTTTATAAAATAATTATATTATAATTAAATATTATAAGTAATATAATTGTATAATTTATAATATTGTAATATAACATGATAAATTATTAGTATAAAATAATAAATTTATTTTTGAAATTAAATATGTAAATAGCATTCTTCATATTAAAATATGATAGGTAGTATTTTAGAAGATAATTGTATAAAACATATTATGTAATAATACAGTTGTATAAAGATATAGAGATGGTGAATAGAGCGTTTAGGGTTTGTTGCGTGGCTCTTCTGGTCTACGCTGGCTCAGCTTCACCAAGAGCTGGCCGCTTGCCGCTCCTGCGTCGGAATGCAGACTTGATTCTGCAGGATTACAAGTTTTTGCTCAGGGCCTTCCACGGAAAAGACGATGTCGCCGTCTGGGTGGCTGACTTCCCTCCAGACTGCTTCGATGTTGCCGCTTTCACAGCTATTCATAGTGAAAATCAGTCTTTCTCTGAAGATCCCACACATATCACCTCAGCAGTAGGCCTGCAACGGTTCCGCCACTCGAACTTGCTAGATCTGCCTGTGGAGGTAACAATACTAGCAACTCACATCATCTGGGTTGCAGAGGTGAAGTGGAAGGTTAGCAAGATTTGGCACAGAGATTTCTTTGGCATAGATGATGCCGCCGTCTGGGAGGCAACACTCCATGCAAATGTTCCAAATGGCTTCAATGCCGTGGTCTTTACAGTTATCCACATCGTGAACAAGATCCACCCTGAAGCTCCCTTAGATTTCTGCTCTACCGTAAGAAAGCAGCGACTCTACTTCTCAAACTCGTCAGTTTTTCTTGCAGTGGAGAACCCCCCTCCCTATCACCGCCATGGAAGATTTTCTCTCGGATGCACAAGAGGCCTTGGTACTGCATCTAGGCACCTCTTTGAATCCTTTCACATCCAAATTTCTCAACCTACAGGCAGTACCATTCTGCAATGGGTGAGTCCTTCAGATTTGGTGCTGGATCTCAAGCTGGATTTAGAATGGTGGATTGGAATCCCTTCAGGCCTTCAGAGACTTCTCTTTCAAGGTTAACAAATTGAAGACCTCCTTCCCCTCTCTTCTTACATCATTACCAGAAACAACTCTGTTGTGTTAACCCTTTGTTTGAAAGGAGATGCAGTAGGACAGTCTTCATCTGCTCCTCCTTTCTCTTACAAAGATGCAGTTCACTCTGAAAACCCCAAACCCTTGGAAGCCCTTAAACCTAAGCCTTTTTTGGTAGACAAGATAGAGGAATTTCCCTCTATTGAACTCACCCATGAAGGGCTTGCAAACCAGCTTCAAGAATTTGCAGAAAGGGCCATAATTCGCAGATTTAATGGACTGTGGCCATGATCTCAGGATCTCTATGCATGGATCCATGCAAACTGGACTCATCATTGTAAGATCAGTTTTTGTTCAAAAGGATACTTCAATGTTCTGTTTGACGACAGCAAGCATTATGAAAAGGCGTTAGAAGAAGGCCCTTGGTTCATGGGCACAACAGGGCTTTTCTTGACTCCTTGGTTCCCAGATTTTGATCCAGCAACTGCAGTCATTACCAAGACACCTATTTGGATCAGGCTTCCAAAATTACCAGCCCACTTATGGCATTTTTTAGTGTATAAAGCTATCGGAAACACCTTGAGCAGTTTCATTATGGCAGACTACGAGTGGGAAACCAAAGGTCTATACACATATGCTAGAATATGTGCGGAGTTAGATTTGATCAAAGGGCTTCCAGACCAAATCAATCTCAAGATAAACGACTTTGTATGGACCCAGACACTGGATTACGAAAATACTGCATTTCGTTGCCGCCATTGCCACCAATCAGGGCATCTGCTGAACACTTGCCCTTCTCTCCCCGCAAAAAAGAAAAAGGAAAACCTCTCCAAGGCCAAGTCAAAATGATGGGCTCCTTGCTCTCCACCTCTAGTTGTGGATTTTGATTCCTCTAGCTATGAAGATGAAGATAGCGATGCATAATTGGATCGTGCACCTCATTTTGTGGTCCCTCCCACCGATGGTCCGGTGCTTTCATCCGATACAGCCACCACTCAAAAACGTGTCCACATTTCCTCCTCCTCCTCTAATTCAGAAAAGGAGGGCCCCCCTGTGGTGAACCCCAATCTTCAAGTTGTTATTGCGCATTCACCCCAGGATGGTTGGGTCGAAGTCAAAAAAAGGAAAGGGAAAAGGCTTCATGTTGAGGCATCTACCCATTCTAGGTAGAAGTCTGTCTTTTTTTCTTCCTGCCATATGTTGTAGCTCCTGCTTGTCTCAGACCTTCTCCGGAACTGAGGTTGATATTCCTATCATTTCTGGTTGCCGGTTCTTTGTCTCTCTTGATTGTATCATCTTGTACCATATTTTTGATGAATAGAATTAGTCTAATTCAGAAAAAAAAAATAATACATTTGTATAAGTAATTTGAATATTAATTAAGGTATTTTAATTTATATTATTTTATTTTATATAATAGTTGTATATTGTAACTATATGATTTTTATTGAATATTATAATTAAATATAACTATTAGGGATTCTAACCTATTCATGTAAACATAATTATAATGAATGTTTCCATTTAACACAATTATTTAAAATGTTACAATTCAATAAAATTATTAATAAATGTGAATATGTGAAAAAAAGAAAATCTCAACGAATTTTAGAATGCAACATTATGGTTGATCAACATATTATGTGAAATAACTATTAACAATTAAAAACAAACTAAATCCATCCAAAATGAACGTTATAATACATACAATAATCATATTAATCCTCCTATTGTTCTACAAATGATCAAATACAATGAAACATTTTTGGAAATAAAGTAAATTGTTTGTTAAATTAATTTAATTATATTTTTCAAATTTTTTTGTTAGTAAAGTTGACAACATTGAATTAGGGATTTTTTTGTATTACTCTTAGTGAGTTCCATCTACTACATACATGTACATAATTTAACTTTAATTATTCATCATGTATGTATCATTTCATTTTAATTGACAACCTTTATTATAGTATATATAATTTTTTGTTTCATAAGGTTTTTGTTACAAAAGACACGAAGCAAAAGCCTCACATGAGCTCCAAAACATAGTATAGTAGGACCATAATTACAAATAAAATGGTCACATAATTACAAAACATCTAACACTATATGCTCAAAAATTTTTTAGCATGATGTTGGCATTGATGTCAAATGAGTGAGGATGACATGAGCATGTTCTATCATTCTTAATGTGATTCTTCTAGTTGTTGCAATCTTTGATATATAATCATGAAAGTATTAGGATACTAAATAAGGTATAAAATATTATACCTATGGTGGTTGGAAGTCCTAGTATTCGAATGGATTTATACCTTAGGAAATCAACTAAGACTCTCTAAAAAATGGAATAGTTGGAATGTGCTTTGAAATTTTTTTCCAATGTTATGTTGAGGTGAGGCAGGGGCATCCTAGATCAAAAGTTATTGAAAACCAAATTTCAAAGATTAAAAATTCGAAATTTTAGTGCTAAATTAAACGATGAAGTTAGTTGGTGATAAGACTCGTGAATGTTTTGGCAGTTTGGCCGAGGTTGGAGAACAAGTCACCTCGGTATATTTTCCTGAGAGGTTCATAAAAGTGCACAAGTTAAATATCCAGCTATCGAGGGCCAGGATTAATAAGAAAGATGAGTTAAGAAAGGTGTTAAGGTGACTGACCAATGATAAGGTTAGGAGGGTTAGAGAGAGGATTCTTTAATGGGAAATATTATAATGATAATATTATAGCTACAACCATGGACAAATCTAATGGATAAATGCATCGCAAATGAGAACTCCCACCTGAACACATAACCCTAGAGGTTTTCCCATAACATTTCAGAGGAAAGGCACATCAATAAAGTCGTAGGTTGACTTGGCACTAAGAGACTTTGGAATACATGTATTCCCAGTTGTCTTCGTATTGGTGCAGCATGACTTCATATTACATGTCACTCTAGATTATTGTCTGTGGCAAATATCAAGGTGGTGTACTATGAGGAGGTTTGGGTAATGGATCCAGTGGATAAATAGTTTTTCAATGTTTGATGATCATGTCATAAACTAAAGGAATGCCTAGGTATTTATTATGTAGTGTCATTAGGGAGATGCTAGGTTTCAAAATAAATCCTTTCTCCATAAAGGGGGAATATTAAAAATAATGGAGAATGGATTCGTTAGACAATTTAGATTGTGTGTGTATTTAGCTGTTAGATCCTATTTTATGAGAATTTTTTTGACCTCCCTAACTTAATGGACTCCTACAATATCTGCAAATTTTCATTTATTATTCAATGAATGAAATCAATGTGATGGCAGCCTTAGGTGATCCTCACCGGAGAACTTCAGGTTTCATTTTCAATTAGATTTGACTTCTTGTTGGTTTAGTATTGAAGTATTAGGAATGAATTTATTGGTGGTCGATCATGCATTTTCGTTCTAAAAATATTCACTATGAAGATGGATGTTTTCTTATGTCCATTACATATATATTTTAGTGATATGCTTATGCCTTTAAAATATTGGATAGAACAGTTGCAACAAAAACTACAACACCTATGTACCATCTCGGACCCAAGTAATGTGTCAACATAGATTAATGTTCATTTAAAATGAAGTGAATTATTATCTAGGATACATCAATGATTAAAATGCGGTACATATGGAGGAAATCATTATCTTAAGCATTTTTGATTGGTTACTCTTGATGATTGTAACAAAGTTAGACAATTTATAGGGCATTCCAAATTTCTGCATGGGACGTTAAGAAAAGACGATGGCATTGAAAGATTCAATGGGACCACACCCTAATTGCTCACTAATGAATACATATATGTTTGTAATAATTTAGGTTCCTTTATGCCTAAACTACAACCAGTAAGGCCTAGACCACACCACAATGCAAAGTAGAGAAAAATATTGAAATTTGTAAGTGTTATCTTGAGAGCACGCAAGAGTCATGGCGCCATTTTATCTTCAATATAAATTGAAACTATGATATATTATGGATGGTTACTAAGACAAGTTATAATAGATTAAGAATATTTTTGGCCAACTCTATGTATTTCGACTTCAGGGAGTTCCACGCATGGATTTAAATGGGAATTATTTATCTTTTTTCTTCGCTACAAATTTCACAAAACAAAAGAAAGAAAAAAATTCAAAACTCATTTCATGAGGAGAAGGACATATTTTTCCCTATCATCTACTCTATTTTCAATTTTTATTCTACTTACTTAGTGGAGATATACCATATTTTTGGGAAATTTTATTTCATTTTACTTATATTAGTTTGAGTGTACAATTGTTGTACAAGAAAATAGGAGGAAATTAATATCTTTTAGGAGATAATTTCCTTAGGAGATGCGCAAGGAAATAAGAGTCGATATGAGAAATTAATTGGCTAAGTCCTTTCCAGAGTTCCTCATTCAACAAAGAGAAAAATTAGTCTTTTGTAGTTTGTGCTCATAGATAGACCATGAAACTGTAATAGAAATTTTATTCAATTTATTAATGAAAAGAGGCTTGAAGGTTTTTTTCTGATTTGGGTTCCCAAAGAAATCACTTTGAATTGTGACTTTTATTGTTGCATGTCTATGTATTTTTTTCTAAACTACGATTTCCATTCCGTAGATTAGTAGAGTAGAATTATGTCTCATGTTTTTTACTTCGAATTCTTGACTAGTTGCAATTGCTGTCAAATTTCTAGTTATAGTCAGTCTTGATGAGAATATTAATGCCTCAAATATATTGAATGTAGAATTCATTACACACACTATTTGTATTGTAATTCCAATGTGTGGTAAAGGAAAAAATGTGATTTTTTTATCTAAATACTGTGAGATATGAAAATAAGAGAATCAAAACTTGTGGGAAAGGAATTCATCACTCACAACAATGAATATTTGCTTGGTGATTCAAGAGTAAGTTGCTATTTTAGTAAAAAAACTCAAGCTTGGCTATGGAATAGAAGACTTCGTCACAAAAAATTCAAAAACGTAATAAATATTAACAAAATTGAAGTAGTCATAGGATTGAAAATACTGTCAAATCCTCATATGTGATATTCCCAATTAGCCATGAGCTGGTTGGAATATTAAATTTTTTTTTGATGATTTTTTTTATGAATAAGAGGACAATGGAGGTCCTAAATTCTCCTAATAATGAAATAAATCAATGCCAATGTGAAAGAGATAGATCTTGGTAGCTCAATTGAGCACCCTTTGGTGTCAAAAGGGGTTAGATCACCTTGACTGGGTCAACCTTGACCAAATCAGCAACACAGTCATGGAGGAGTGGTCGTCAATGAAAGACAATGTAGTTTTAGATGGAGATTATTTGTGTGGAAGTAGTGTTATTATTGGATGGGGCTTAGGATTTTCAATCTCATATATTATTTAAGGAACAGGAGGGCAGTCATATTCATGATGTATGGGTTCATTATATTTCTAAATATATCATCTGTTTAGACATATATCTTTCTCTTGTTGTTTAGTTGAGATATAGTGTTGTTTAGCACAGGGTGTTCATGATCAGGAATCCCACCTCCTCCATTGAGAAGCTCTTGGAGGAGTCTTGTACAAAATTTTCCACTATCAGGCTTAAGGCCAATATTCATCTTTCATTTACATCACAGATCCTATTGAGGGTTTGGTTGTTTTGCAGGTTGTAGCAAGTGGAGACTAGATCTCTAGATCTGGATCATTTCATTGCTCATTTTCAGTGGAAGAAGTTTCCTTTCCATTGGGAGGACAATATTGAATACCTTTGTGCTTATTTTCAGTTCTTGGCATTAGGCCAACTATTTTTTTATCCCTACAACGCAATTTTTTTTCTATATTTGCGATATTTCTGTAGGAGGAGTTTCAAGGTGGATTGGCACACCATTTGGAGAGTTCATTTTCTAGTGAAGGGGATCTACCTTTCACTTAGAGGATCAATTGGAGGAGGCTATTGTATTGATCATATCAGATCATACACACTTTCCATATATGTATTTTGTAGTGGATCTGCAACCTTAGGGCCTAGAGCTACATCTTGTACATGGTGTTTTGCTGAAAACCCTTAAGGGGTTCTTTAATGGAGGTTGTATAGTGCTCAGATCTACAATAGATCTATTGTTTGAGGCACATATCAGCCCTAGATCTATTTTATAATAATTTTTTGTATCAAAGCTAATATAACAATGGTTTAAGGGTCTTACAACTTATATATATAGTAGCGACACCTCATTTTGAGGGATTTTTTCCATTGGAGCCTTGTACTTTCTTGTTGTGTATCTTATGGCCCATTTATTATGTATATTTTTCTGATTTTATAACATATGAAAGGTCTCCATATTGGAATCTTGCTTCTAAATGATTATTTACACTATTTTTCCAACATTTTGCATTGTATTCCTGCTTTTCCCATTTGGGAATATTACAGTGGTATCAGAACATAATCTTGGCACAACCTGTGTACCTTGAAAAGCCAATATGTCATATGAAGAAGAGGATCCTCTTACTGATAGAGATAAGAGGTATCAAATAATAAGACACCAAAATTTTGATTATACAAATGACAAAGAAGACAAGGGTAAATAACCTTTATCTGGAGGTGAAGATGAAGAGAAGGAGTTCCCTAAGATCCTTCTTAGATCCATGCAAGACATTGATAGAGAGATTAAAGAGATGAGGATGGATAGATACAACGAATCCCCTAAAGGATTTCATCACGGTGAAGGCTCTAGCATGTCTCGTCACTGGAGTGATCAACCAGTACAACAACCACAAGTTTCCCAATGCTCTAAAATGCCTATATTCTTGGCTGTAGGAAATGAAGGGTTTCAAGAGAAAGAATCCCTTGAAGACTATTTTATGGAGTACGAATCTCAAAATCATAGATTCAATGACCACTTGAGTTTTCAGGTGTTTTTTCAAATCAAGGACAATAGAAGGCCAAGGCATCACAATAGAAGTGGTGGATTCATTTAGAATCATCATCTACACTGCCCAATGGGAATATTATTTCTACCCAACTTTGATGGGTCATCAAAGTGCACTATGAAATAGTGGGTGGAGAAACTTGACATCTACTTCCAGTTGAACAAGGTTCCAGAAATGGAGGCCATTAATATTGTAGTGCTACACCTTGAGGGTGAAGCACATGATTGGTGGTTGCGTGGCTTGTCTGCATTGTGTCATGCCAATGTGACTGCATAGCCATAGTTCAATAGGAGGCTGATGGAAACATTTGATACAAGAGATCGTGAAGCACCATTCATGAGCCTAGCAAAGCTAAAACAATCTAGTAATCCAGAAACTTACATTTTTGAATTTTTGAGACTTTCTGTTATGGTTCTCGATTTATCTACAACAATAAGGGTGTATATGTTCATTGATGGGTTAGATGAACGTCTTAATGGGTTGGTTAAGTCTACCAATCCCACTACCCTTCAATATGCCATTGAAAGCGCTAGAGATCTTCAAGATTCCTTGCCAAAAGCAAAGGAAACATTTCATCATAAGCCCTATTTTCCATAAAAATGAAAATAAGAGAAGGATCCTCTTTCAAAGGAGAGCCAAAATAAAAAACCTCTTGATGATGATGTCCGAAGATATTTGAGAAGGAGGAAGATTTTCTTGACATGCCAAGAATCTTGGGCACCCAAACATGGATGTGCAGCAGGAAAGGCACACTACATAGGGGTATTATCATATGATTAGGAGGAATAAGAATAATAAAAAGGGTTAAAATAATAGGATATGATCCACCACCACCTGGAGTTGAGGATGGAGCAATTTCTCAAATTAGAGGCACTCTTGCATCATTAAGAGTGGTACCCAAGCATCATAAAACTTCCACACAAGAAACATAGTTGGATTTTCATAGCAGAATCAGGGATATGATGACCCCATCTATCGTGCACATGAGAATGGTCCATGAGACATCACTATATTGTGGTAAACCACCTGGGAGTCCACCTGATCCAGATTTGGTGAAAGATGTCTCACATCTTGATGCTCCATTCATAGATCCAGGAAGGATGGGAGCATTAGAAGACCAAAATATAGAGCTAAGAGTCTTGGGTAGGATCAAGGAGGAGGGAGATATTATTTCACTATCTCAACTACCCACTCTCTCATCTCATACTACGCTGAGAGGAAATACTGTAGATTGGAGGATGACACCATCATGGAGCAAGGAGACCATTCCTTGGCTATGGAGACTCAGAATATTATGTCACTTGGAGAGAAATATTCAATACATGATAGAAGA
Source organism: Pinus albicaulis (assembly GCA_034641835.2). Taxonomy (NCBI): domain Eukaryota; kingdom Viridiplantae; phylum Streptophyta; class Pinopsida; order Pinales; family Pinaceae; genus Pinus; species Pinus albicaulis. Next base: position 994,549,779 of record CM076574.1, read on the forward strand.
TGATAACCACACATGCATGCTTTGGATAAAACCATAAAAGTTTTAATAGATGATAGCTTCCCATGGGTGACTAACTTCCAAAGGTTTCAATATTTATTTGAGCATGTGCATATGCAAGAAGAGCAACAAGGAGGAAATAGAAACATCCCAACGAGAACCTTTGGCATAGGATATTTCAAGGAGAAGAGAAGCCCTATGATAGATTTTCTTTGTGATAGATCATTAGCGCTGCCGCTATGGAATATTGATCCATACTAGAAATCCCAATTGTTGGTGGAGTATTCCAAGGATATTTTCACATGCATGATACTTGATGACCGGCTACATGAAGAGGGCTATTCAGTCCAAGAAGGAGTCATATACTATCATGGTAGGATCTTCTTATCTAGATCCTCCAGCTCAAGGAGAGGTTTTTACAAAGGGCTTTTGAACAGGTCTTTTTTAGCCATACTTATTCCATGAAGGCCTACAACACTATCATCGAGAGCTACACTTGGGAAGACTTTGAAGAGGAACTATATCAGCATTTTAAAAGATGCATGAACCATGTGGAGTTGGGGGAGAGATATGACTCAATGAAGAAGTTATTTTATCCACCTCCTTCCTCTTCTGGAATGAGAGGGGATATATCTATGCACCACTCCATTTGTACAAGGAGAAACCTTGGTGGATAATATGCTTGTGTACATAATGTTTTATTTGATGAAGATATGTATTCCTTTACCATGTATATGCAGGGCATAACTCCAAGGAGGAGCACTATTTCATATAAAATTCATGGCCAACTTTGGGCCACAAAAATTTCTGAACATGGCCACTCCCTTGAAGATCAAAGTGAGATTTTGTATCATTGTGGGTGCATACCAAAAGAACCAAACATATCTCACACTTTCAACGATGATGAGATGAATTTGGCAACAAGTAAGTGGTTGGGAAACCACTTACCATATCATTATCTGATGCAGTTAGGAGATTTACTGCACTGGTTCCACATGTGGGACTATCACCCACCTCCATTTGCACAAATTAATGTTTGTATGTACTTAATTTTGATCCCATACATTGATGATGTACTTATAATGTTTATGGGAATGTTTGGAGGGAGGATGGGAGGAATGTATGTGCCCTATGGGAGAGATATTATCCATGTTAATTATGCTACATGTTTCAGGGAGAGCATTGGGAAAACCATGTTCGTTTCATTTGAACTATTGTTTCCTTGTGGGATGGATTATTAGCATCTCATGATAAATTTGGAGGAGAAATTCATGCAGAGATGGATTGGTGAGCACTTAGATTATGAGGGAAGATTATCACATGTTGGTGTCACCAATGGAGAATGAGAAGAGTTGCAGCACTCACCTTGTCAGTTGCTTGAGGACAAGCAACATTTGGGAAGGGAGGACTGTAATATTCCCAATTAGCCATGGGCTAGCTGGAATATTAAATTTTGTTTTGCTGATTTGTTTTATGAATAAGAGGACAATGGAGGTCCAAAATTCTCCTAATAATGAAATAAATCAATTCCAATGTGAAAGAGATAGATCTTGATAGATTAATTGAGAACCCTTTTGTGTGTAAAGGGGCAAGATCACCTTGACTGGGTCAACCTTGATGAAATCAACAACGTTGTCATGGAGGAGTGGTCATCAATGAAAGACAACGCAGTTTTAGATGGAGATGCTTTGTGTGGAAGTAGTGTTATTATTGGATAGGGCTTAGGGTTTGCAAGCTCATATGTTATTTAAGGAAGAGGATGGCAACCATATTCATGATGTATGAGTTTATTGTATTTCTGAATATATGTTCTTTTTAGAAATATATATTTCTCTTGTTGTTTAGCTGAGATATAATGTTATCTAGCTGAGATATTGTGTTGTTTAGCACAGGGTGTTCTGGATCGGGAATCCCACCTCTTCCATTGAGAAGCTCTTAGAGGAGTCTTTTACTATATTTTCCAATATTAATATTAAGGCTAATATTTGTCTTTAATATATAGCACAGATCCTATTGAGGGTTTGGTTGTTTTGCGGGTTGCAGCAAGTGGAAACTAGATCTCTAGATCTAGGTCATTTCATTGCTCATTTTCAGCGGAAGAGGCTTCCTTTCCATTGGGAGGACAGTATTGAAGAAATTTGCGCTTATTTTCAGATCTTGGCATCATCCCAATGGTTTATTTATCCCTACAAAGTAGTTTTCTTCCAAATCTGCTTTATTTATGTAGGAGGAGTTGCAGGGTGGATTAGCACACCATTTGGAGAGAAGATTTTCTAATGAAGGGGATCTGCCTTTCACATAGAGTATATATTGGAGGAGGCTATTTTATTGATCATATTAGATCATCCAAACTTTCTAGAACTGTATTTTGCAGTGGATCTGCAGCCTTAGGGCCTAGATCTACATCTTGTAGATGGTGTGTTGCTGAAAACCTTCAAGGGGTTCTTTAAAGGAGGTGTATATTCTCAGATCTACAATATATTTATCTTTTGAGGCACATATAAGCCCTAGATCTGATATATAATCATTTTATGTAGGAGAGCTAATAAAAAAACTCTGTAAGGGTCTTCCAACTTTTATATATAGTTGCAACACCTCATTTTAAGCGATTTTTTCCATTGGAGGCTTGTACTTTCTTGTTGTGTATCTTATGGCCCATTTATTATGTATATTTTTTTGTTATTATAGCATATGAAAGGTCTCGATATTGGAATATTGCTTATAAATGATGATTTACACTATTGTTCCAACATTTTGCACTATATTGCTACTTTTCCCATTTGGGAATATTACATCATAGGTCAATTTCCAAGTCGTGTTATTTTGGAAAGAAGACAAGGACTAAATTCAAGAAAAAGGAATTATTAACCTCTCTTTTACCTCTAGAGGTAGTTCACACTGATATTTATAACCCTACAATGAAAATATACAAAAGGTATAAAGGTACTATTTTTTATTTATTGATGTTTTTACATGGGCCACTTGGACTATGTTTTTGAAAGACAAATAAAAAAATCTGAAAATTTTTGATATATTTAAAGCTCAAGCTAAAAATGAGAAATATTTATACATTAATTTCTTAATATTAAAAAGAGGTGGAGAATTCTCCTTAAGAAAGTTTGAAGGTTATTTTTAATAACATGACATGCAGAGGAAGTACTCAGTGGATAGAACTCCACGACTGAATTGAGTGGTAGATTGAAAGAACATAACAATTCACAATATGGCTAGAGCAATGATGGTTGAAGTGTAGCTTCTACACACCTTTTCGAGAGAATAAACACAAGTCATTTTCTATTTAGCAAATCAACTCAGTCATAACACTGACAATACGTTTGATGAGTTATGAATAGGGATACGAACATAAATGAACCTTTTCAAAGTATTTGGGAGCAAGTATTCTATCAAAAGGAATGATAAAACGAACAAAAAAATTGACTCTTCAGTTGATGAGTGTTTATTTCTTAATTAAATAGTGAATATTAAAGGTAAAAAGAGATCCAACAAGAGGAAAAGAGAGTTCAATTTTGTATTCATATTGTAATAGATGAACAACTCCCATGGACATATCATTATTGGGAAATGAGAGCTCTGGTGAATAGGAATCAACCTTTTGATTATGATACCAAGAAGAAGAAAACTTATAGGATGAAGGCAATGAGATAGGTATGACGTAGACACCACAAAATCCTTCCAAGTATGTGCAGAAACAACACCCAAAAATTCAAATTATTAGTGACTATAATTTTAGTGTTCAAACTAGAAGGAAAGTTTTTGAAAGTTTCAATTGTGCTAGTCTTGCCTTGATGTAACAAATTGAGCCTAAAAGTCTTAGCCAAGAAAGTTTGGAAAGCTTCTAGGTGAAGGTAATGAATGAATAATTGGACGTAATTAAGAAAAATGATACTTGGGAGCTTTTCCCAAACCAAAAGAGAAAAACATTATCTGCACCAAATGGGTCATTAAAAATAAGACGATGGACGAAGGGCATGTGATATGGAGAAAAATGAGACTTGTTTGCAAAGGGTATGCTTAGATGGATGGGATATAATTTTTAAATACCTTTGCACCTATAGAGATATTAGAAGCAATGCAAATTTTTATTTATTTTTCGAGCCATAATAATACCAAATTATATGAAATGGATGAGAAATCTACGTTTCTCAATTGATATCTAGAATAGAAAGTATATATTGAGCAATCGAAAGGGTTCATGCTATTATATAACAAATATTATTTGTGGATACTAAAGGAGGATTTTTATGTGCTCAAATAAGAGCCTATAACTTTGTATGTGAGGTTAGACAAACATATTTACCAAGAAGGGTACAAAAGAGGCTATGTTGATAGTAACTTGTATATAAAATCTGAAAATGCTCATTTTCTGGATGTTGTTGTCTACATAGATTATATTATCAAATATTAGTCATGTCTCCTCCATACAAATGAATAAATTAAAATGAGTAGTGGTAGATACTCAACTTGTTGGATCAATTACAGGGAAGGATCCAAAGTTTTAGGGGGATTTTCTTCTATCGATTCCATCCATTTCAATTTATGTCAAAGGTGGAGAAGAAGTTTCTAAATGCAATGATTATGATGATAGGGGAAATTTAGATATGGAGAAAACCATGCTTTGTGTTAAAGGGAGATTTTTTTGTTACCATCAAGGCTCAATGGGGGGATTTATTAGAATGATGTTGGCATTAGCATCAAATTGGCAAGGAGGGAATGAGCATGGTGTATCAAGAACATGGGGGGTTTTTGGGTTGCTTCATTATTTAGTAGAGAATCATCATAATAGTAGGATATTTAAAGAATTTGTAAAATATTATACCTATGGTGGTTCTGGTCCCTAGGATTTTAAGGAATTTTTTCCTTGGGAGGTAAATTCAAATGCTCTTGAAAATGGATGAACTGGAATTTTCCCTAAAATACCTTTCCAAGGGTATGTTGAAGTCAAAAAATTTCCGCATGGATCAAAAAATACTACAGATGAAAGCTCAAAAGGAAAAAGGTCCAAATTGTAGAAGTAAATTAAATGGTGGAGTTAGTTAAAACTAATACTGTTATAGTTCTTGGGAATTTGGCCAAAGTTGGTCAATGCGTCACCTTAAGAGGTTTTCCCGGAGGTTTCTAAAAGAAAAAAAATCAAAATAACTAAGGATTCAAGTTATGGATGAGACATAAGGATGAGGTATAAAAGGTGTGAAGGTGGCTGACCAATGATAATTCAGGAGGGTTAGCATGAGGGTTGCATATGGGAGACATCACCAAGGAGGATGTCTCATGTAGGAATTTAAGGAGAAAAAAAGGTGAAGCTATGGGGTGACAAGACTTTGGGAAAAAAATGCACAATAGGTCATCCAATGGAATAGATGTATAAGAATGCAAGATATGAAGTCCCACATGAGACAAAATCCCAGAGATCCCCACAAGTTTTAGTTGTAGTATATGTTAAAAATATTGGGTTGACATAATGTTGAGACATTGTGGTATTTGAAGAGGCACAAAACATGAGCGATGGGCCAATTGAAAAGATGCAAGAAAAATAAGGAACAACGTCAATGACAAATATAACCCTTTAGGTGTTCCCTTGGAAATTCATACAAAAGTCACATGCATAAATTTTTTAGGTTACTTATCACCCATACATTTTTATGTACATGTATTCTCGAATATATTCATATTTGTGCAGCATGACCTCATAGTACATGTCACACCGGTGGGTTGTTCTGGAAGAATATTAAGGAGACGTATTATGAGGAGGTCAGGGTAATGGATATGGGGGAAAAATAATTTTCATACTTTTTATGGTCACACCAATTAACTAAATGGGTTACCAAGTCTTGGTTATGGGGTGTTTTTATGTGTCTTTGACTGAGGGCCTTTGTGCCTACTAGAATGAAAAATCAATGTGAGGAGTTTAAACGGGTGATTAGCCCTTGTGAACATTAGTAGGTATGAAAAATTTTAAAATCATGTCTTATGTTTAACATTTATTCCATATTTGTGAGCCCTTATTTGATTGTAAGAGAAAGAATAAATTATTTCCTAAAATTTACCGAGCTCACCAAATTTATCACCTCACTACATATATTTCTAACATTAATAATAAATGTAGAGGATGTATTTTCAAGGAAGAAAGGACTATGAGTCTCAGACTGTTAATATATCACTGCCTACATTAACGAACATCATCCCTTATCACTAATGGTGACTGAGGAGAATCAAGAAACAAGGAAAGGAGAAAGAAATGGGGACCACAATATGAAAAACAATGTTAATGGAGATTATACCAAAATATATGAATTTCATGTTGACGTACATCTAAAGTGTTGGAGATCCATGTTATTTGTATAGAAACAAATTGATGGAGGAACTATTTCAGTATATAATTAGATTGAGAATTAAATCCCAACATTGAAAAATGTGTTGTGGCCATTCTCAAAATTCACAGAGGCTATATCATTGTAGGAGTACATTGAAGCTGAGTAATTAACAAAGGCTACATAATTATTCCATGAGCTAAAGAGGAACAAAACTATGGAATGGAATGTGAAAAGGTTGGAAGGTAAGTAGATTTTTGGTGGGTGTGTTGGGTGTGAGTTGGTGTTGTTGTGAGGATGTGTGTGCACATATGGAGAGTTTAGTTTCAAGAACTAATAATTATATAGACTAGTTAAGTTCCTAGAGTAGAGAAGATGACGTAGTGAGGAGACCACTAGAGAGTGAGGTTGTAGATAAGAGAGGAAGGAGATGTAAGAGAAAACCAAGTGGGTTTTTAATGTTATTGATGTAATATGGGTTTGACAATACTAATTATTCTGAAAATCGTATGAAAAATAAGACAATTGGGTTAAGTTGGTTGAAGCCTATATTTATAAGAGTTCAGTGCCTCTTAGAAAATTGTGGCTTGATATTTTGAAGGGGTTTGGTTCCTCTTATGAGTGGGTGCTTACAAAAAAATTGATTTAACTCACTTGGAGCTTAGATTAAAAAATATTAACAAACATATTGATGGCTTTTGAGTTTTGTGTTTCCACGTTAAATCCTTGTGTTCATGTTTGTGTGCTTCCCATATTGATGATGTGTGTGTATGTGAATGATTTACTTTGATGCTCATGTGTTTAGATGATAATGCTCACATGAATGATTTCTAAACATAAATATTAAAAATAATTGGATCTAAATTTTGAAATTAGTTCTAATTATTGGCTCACCCCTCCTCTTAGTAGTTCCTTAGCACAATAAAAAACTTGTCGCCGAAAATGTGGGGTCATGCACATACTCCTTTTGTACTACTTATCATAGTAGAGTGCCCAAAAATATTCAACAAAAGGTCAGTTGAAGTAAATTACATGATGAGTATGTCAAAACGTAATGGATGGGGAAATATCCCATATTTATATGTACAATCCTTTGTGGCAGTACTCTTATTTCCTCGCATTTATAGAATCTAGAAGTACTCTTGAGTCTTTATGTTGGTCATATTTTATTATTTCCGTGAGTCAGTCCTTATTGAAACTTCATGAAATTATAAATATTAATGTTTGAAAAAATATATTTAACATTAGAAATGGAGAAAGAGAGGGTATGACCTTCAATGTTGTATATAAAGTTATTTTTTTAATAAAATTGAATTTTAATCTCCATTTTCTTTAAGTGATATAAAAGTTTTAGAGAACTAAAATTTTTAATTATTAAAAAGATAAATTCACCTTGGTAAAAATGTAATATCGTTACTCGCTATTAAATATATATTACTACATATTTATTATATATGTTTTCATTAATAAATATTATTATTTTTATTAATCATCATCATATACATTACTTGATTTTAAAACTAATTATAACCATTTAACATTTTCATGTAGTTGTTTATTACAATATAGATCAATATATATTTAACAACCATTTGTACCCAACTGATGTGGTTCCATTGTTTTACTTGGCTCCTTTTGAAGAATAATATGTTTATGAATTGTTAATAGTAGTTTTTCTTGCTACAACATTCATTATAAAATTCTCGTGATGGAATAATTTCTTGAATAATTGGGATTGGGAATTTTTAATTGATGAATTTTCAAATGTTGTTACGTCAATTTAGTTTTTGATTCCATTTCATAGACATACCATATTTAATATATTTACTAATGAAGAGAAGCATAATCTTCCCTCAGTTACCTTGCTATAGGTAGGTTAATACTCGTACCTAATCCTAGGGATTGGGTAAAATTGTAAAATAATGTAAATAGAAAATAAGGATAGGAAGAATATTAAGAGACCCTCGAATATGAATCCCAAGAGTCTCTCCCACCATGTATATATTTATGTGCACCCTTTAATGCAAATAAATTCCTTTTTACTAGAGCTACATCCTAGCCAGACATGCTATCAGAGCCAAGTTCAACTTTGGCTTCCCTGCCATTGTAACTCCCTCCTCAATTTCACATCTTTGAGATGATATTCAAGAGCCTACAGAAACCTTGACTTCCACATATCATATTTAAAAAAATATTGTGATCCAAGATCTGAAAATTTTCCACAAAGTTCCCCTAGATTTTGGTGCAAATACCGTTTTTATAGCTTCTAAACCTTCGTAGAAAAACAATTTTTAGCGAAAATCTGATGATAACCTCTTTGAATTAGTGAATATTTTGAATCCAAAGCTCTAATACCAAATTTTATGAAACCAACTTACAAAATAGAAGAAAAGATAGATCAATGACTTATAAATCAGCCTCTTCGAGGGGGACGCCTCCTTTACATTATATAGGTTAAAAATTATTGGATGATTCCAATGAAAAAAATTACTTTCTATATATAGGAGTCCACGGGGTTACCATATAATGCTAGCCGACCTAAAAGTAATAATGTAAGGGAAAAAATATAACAATACTAGGCTATTATGGGGCACAATAATAATAATATGGGGACTAGAGGGGTACAACAATAAGAATAAGGGGGCTACACTAACAACAATAATGTATTGCACTAGTGATATAGGGCCCTAAAAATACAAGTATTCGATGTTTTCTTCCTATTGGTGTAGCATGACTTCATAGTACATGTCACCATAGATGATTGTTAGTGACAAATCTCAAGGAGGCGTATTATGAGGATGCTGGGGTAAGGGATCCAGGCGAAAAATATTTTTTCAAATTTTGATGACCTTGTCATAAACTAAAGGAATAACTAGGTCTTCATTATGTAGTGTCTTTAGCAAATTGCTAGGTTTTGAAGTATTCCTTTCTCAATTAAGGGAGAAAATTTAAAATAATGGAGAATTGATTTGTTAGGTAGTTTATATTGTGTGTGTATTTAGGAGTTAGATACTATTTTCTTGGAATTTGTTTGATCTCCCCAACTAAATGGACTCCTACAATATCTACATCTTTTTATTTATTATACAATTAATGAAATCAATATTGTGGTAGTCTTAGTTTCTCGTCACCTGAAAGCTTTGGGTTTCATTCTGAATTAGATTTGACTTCCTACTGGTTTAGTCTTCAAATATTAGGAATTCCTTTATTAGTGGTCGAACATGCATTTTGTTTCCAAAAATATTCACTATGATGAGGGATAATATCTTATGGCCATTACATATTTATTTGACTGATATCCTTATGCCTTTAAAATATTGGATAGAAAATTTGCAACAACAAATAGAGCACATATGTATCATCTGGGACCCAAGTTATGTGCCAATCAAGATAAATGTTCATTTAAAATGAAGTGAATTTAATATCTAGGATACATCATGGATTAAAATGGGGTGCATGTGGATCCAACCACTATCTCAACCATTTTTGATTGGTTACTCTTGATAATTGTAACAATGTTAGATAATTTCTAGAGAATTCCAAACCTCTTCATGGGACGCTAGAAAAACATGATGGTATTGAAAGATCCAATGGAACAAAACCCCACTTTCTCACTAAGGAATACATATATTTTTTTAAGAATTTAGGTTCCTTGATGCCTAAACTACAACCTCTAAGGACAAGACCACACCACAATGTGAGGCATAAGAAAGTATGCACATTTGTAAGTGTTATATTGGGAACACATAAGAGTCATGGTCCCATGTTATATTAAATATAAATTGAAACTATGATACATTATGAATGCTTATTAAGGAGAGTGATAAGAGATTAAAAATATTTTTGGGCAGATCTATGTATTTCACCTTCGAGGAATTCCACGTAAGGTTTTAAATGGGAATTATTTTTCTTTTTTTTTCTCTAAAAATTTTCCAAAACATGAAAAACAAAATATCCTAACTCATTTAATGAGGATAAGTTCATCCTTTTCCCTATCATCCACTATATTTTCAATTTCTATTCTTCCTTTTTAGTGGAGAGATACTATATTTTTGGAAAATTTTATTTCATGTTACTTATACTAGTTTGGGTGTACAATGCTTGCATGAAGTGTGGAGATCAATCATTGAGAATTACACAGTAAAATAAGAGGAAATTAATAAATTTTAGGACATAATTTCCTGATGAGTTGTGCAAGGAAATAGGAGGCTATATGAAAAAATAATTGGCTACGTGTTTTCCATAGTTTCTCTTTCAACATAGAAAAAAAATCTTCTTTTGTAGTTTGTGCTCACACCTTGAGCAAAAAACTATAATAGATTCTCTATTCGATTTATTAATGAAAATAGGCTTGAAGGGTTTTGCCGAGTTGGCTTCCCATAGAAAGAATTATGTACTTATGGTTTTTCTTGTTGCATCTCTATATATTTTTTAGAAATTGTGATTTCCATTTCGCAGATCACTAGAGTAGAATTATGTCTCATGTTTTTTAATTAGAATTCTTGACCAACTAAAATTTGTGTCAAATTTCTAGATATAGTCAGTCTTGATGAGAATACCAATGCCTAAATATATTGAATGTGGAATTCCTTACACATAATATCTTTAGTGTATGTCGAATGTGTGATAAAGGAAATAATGTGACTTTTCGATCTCAATACTGTGAGATTTGAAAAGAAGAGAATGGGAACTTGTGGGAAAGGAGGTCATTGTTCACAACAATGTATATTTGTTTGGTGATTCAAGAGTAAGTTGCTACCCGATTAAAACAAATCAAACTTGGCTATGGAATAGAAGGCTTCGTCACATAAAATTCGACAAAGTAATAAATATTAACAAAATTGAAGCAGTCACAAGATTAGGGAAAATTTTATAAATGGGTATCTATTTGAAATTTTAGAAAGCTTGGTGAATTTTAGTAATCTAGAATACAAAAAATGTAAAATTATTTATGATATTTTTGTAAAAATATCTAAAATTTTGATTATGTTATATTATTATATATAAGATCTCAATGATTTTAAGGTAAAATAATTTCATACTATACAATTTGGGCCAATTAATTTTAAAAAATAACGGAAATTGGTGAATATTTTTATGGGAAAAAGTATAGAAGATTACCCCACCTGAATATTAGACCTTAAAATTTTCCCTGCATAGGATTGACAAGACTATCAAATCCAGATAGCTCAATTTCGAATTTTTCTTATTTTGGAAAGGAAACAAGTACTCAATTCAAGATAAAGGAATTCTAAACCTCTAATTACCTCTAGAGCTAGGTTACACTGATATTTATGGCCCTACAATTAAAAATATATAAAAAGTAGAAAGTTACTATATTTTATTTATTGATGGTTTTACATGTGCCTCTTGGACTATGTTTTTGAATGAAAAATAAAAAGATATGAAAAATTTCAAGATATTTAAAGCTCACACTAAAAATGAGAAAGATATAGAAATTATTTCCTTAATATCATAAAGAGGTGGATAATTCTTCTTAAGAAGGTTTGAAGGGTATTTTGAATAAGAAGACATAGGGAGGAAGTACTCACTGGCTAGAAATCCACAAATGAATGGATTGGTAGAGAGAAAGAACATAAAAATTCACAATATGGCTAGAGAAATGATGGATGAAGTGGAGGTTCCACACACCTTTTGCAAAGAAGCAACACAAGTCATTTTCTATTTAGTAAATAGGAATAAGCTTAGGTATGACACTAAAAAGGCTCCATATGAGTTATGAAAAGGGATACCAACATCAACGAACCATTTCAAAGTATTTGGGAGCAAATATTATATAAAAAATAATGATAAAAGGAACATAAAAGTTGACTCTTGAGTTGATGACTGTAAATTTATTAAGTAATTAGTGAAGATTAAACGTAACAAGAGATTCAACAAGAGGAAAAAAATAATTCAATTTTGCATTCATATTGTAACAAGTGAACTAATGCCATGGACATAGACTTATCGAGAAAAGACAACTCCTATCAATATGAATAAACCTACAAATTTAGATACCAAGAAGAAGAAAAATTAGAGGATGGAGGCGATGAGGTAGGTAAAACATAGAGGCCAAAAAATCCTTCCAAATATGTGTAGAAACAACACCAAAAAGTAAAATTATTGGTGACTATAGACGTAGTGTTCAAAGTAGAATGAAGTATTTTGGTAGTATGCGTTGTGTTAGTCTTGCCTTGATGTAACAAATTGAGCCCAAAATTCTTAGCCAAGAAAGTGTGCAAAGATTCTAGGTGAAGGTAATGAATGAAGAATTCGATGTGATGAAGAAAATTGATACTTGGGAGCTTGTCCCTAGAGAAAAAGAGAAAAAACATTATCTGCACCAAATGGGTCATTAAAAATAATACGAATGAAAAAGGCCATGTGATAAGGAGACAACCAAGGCTAGTTTGCAAAGGGTATACTCAGATGGATGAGATAAAAATTTTAGCGAGTTTCGCACGTATAGAAATATTAGAAGCATACAAAATTTTTCTTTCTTTTTCCAAACATAATAATACCAAATTATATCAAATGGATGAGAAATTGACCTTTCTGAATGTATATATAGAAGAGGAAGTATATATCAAGGATTCGAAAGCGTTCATGATATTATAAAACAAATATTATGTTTGCATACTAAATGAGTCTTTATATGTCCTCAAACAAGACCCGATAACTTTGTATGCGATGTTGGACAAACATCTTCACCAAAAATATTTCAAAAGAGAGTACGTTGATAGTAACTTGTAACTCAAATCTGGAAAATGCTCATTTTCTATTTTTGGTAGTCCACGTAGATGATATTATCAAATAGTAGTTGTATATCCTCCATAAAAATGACTAAATTAAAATGAGTAGTGGTATATACTAAACTTGTGGGATCAATTACAAAGTAGGCTCGAAAGTTTGAGGGGGAGTTTCTTTTATCGATTCCATGCTTTACCATTGATGTGAAAGGGGAAGAATAAGTTTCTAAATGGAATGATTATGATGACATAGGAAGTATAGAGATGGAGAAAACCTTGCTTTGTGTCAAAGGGATATTGTTTTGTTACCATCAAGGCTAAAGGGGCAGATTCATTAGAATTATGTTGGAATTAGCATCAAATTGGCAAGGAGAGAATGAGAATGGTGTATCAAGAACATGGGGAGTTATTTGGTTGCTGCATTCTTTGATAGAGAATCATCATACTAGTAGGATATGTAAAGAAGTTGTAAAATATTATACCTATGGTGGTTTGGGTCCCTAGGATTTGAAGGCATATTTTCCTTGGGAGGTAAATTTAAATTCTACTGAAAATAACAGAACTAGAATTTCTCTAAATAACTTTCCAAGGGTATGTTGAATTAAAAAAAATTCATCATGGATCAAAAATTATTACAAATGAAAGCTCAAAAGGAAAAAGGTGCAAGTAGCAGAACTGAAGTAAATGGTAAATTTAGTTAGAACTAATGCTAGCATCCTACTTTTCAAGTTGACCAAAGTTGGTCGACACGTCAACCTAAGAGGTTTTCCCTGGAGGTTCATAAAGTAAAAAGACTCAAAAGAACTTAGGATTCATGTCCAAGATGAGACACTATGATGAGTTGGAAAATGTGTGGAGGTGATTGACCAATGAGAATTTAGGATGGTTAGCATGAGGGTGTCATATGGGAGACATCAATAAGGAGGATGTCCTATGGAGAGATGTAAGGAGACAAAAAGGTGAAGCTATGGTGTGACAAGCCTTTGTGACATGATGGAAAAATAGGTGCTCCAATGGAATAGATGAATAATAATGCAAGAGATGAAGTCCCCCATGACACACAATCCTAGTGGATCCGCATGAGTTTTAGTTGCAACATATGTTAAAAAATTTGTTCTGACATCATGTTGAGACATTATGGCATTTTAAGAGGCATAAAACAAGAGTGATGGACCAATCGAAAGGATGTAAGAAATATAAAGCAGCAATCTCACCAACACACGTAAGCATTGAGGGTTTCCCTTGGTATTCCATCGGAAAGGAACATCCATAAAGGGTCACGGCTACTTGGCACCTATACATTGTGATGTACATGTATTCTCAGATATATGAAAATTGGTGCAACGCAACCCCATAGTACATGTCACCTGGGAGGGTTGGTCCAGAAGAATATTAAGGAGGTGTATTATGAGGAGGTCAGGATAATGGATATGGGTGATGGATATTTTTCATACTTTTGATGGTCACACTAATTAACTAAATGTGTCCTGAGGTCTTGGTTATGGGGTGTTTTTATGTGTCTTTGATTGAGGGCCTTTGCGCTTACTATGATGAAAAATCAAGGTAAGGGCTTTAAATAGTTGATTAGTGATTGTGAACATAAGTAGGTCAGAAAAATTTTAACGTAACGTGTTTTGTTTAAAATTTATTCCATATTTGTGAGTCCTCCTTTGATTGGAAGAGAAGGATTAAATGAGTCGATAACATTTAATGAGTTCGCCAAGTTTATCATCGCACTAGATACATTTCCAACGTTAATATTAAATGTAGAGGATATTTTTTCAAGGAAGCAAGGACTATGAATCTTACACCGTTAATATATAACCACCTACAATAAAGAACACCATCCCTTATCATTAATGGTGACTAAGAAAAATCAAAAAAAAAGGAAAGGAGAAAGAAATGGGGACCACAATATATAAAACAATGTTAATGGATACTATACCAAAATATATAAATTTCATGTTGAAGTACATCTCAATTGTTGGAGATCCATGATATATGTATAGACAAAATTTAATGGAGGAACTGTTTAAGTATACAAGTGGACTGAGAATTAAATCTCAACATCAAAAAATATATTGTGGTCATTCTTAAAATTTACAGAGGCCACATCATTGCAGGAGTACAACGAAGATGGGTAGTTCACATAGGTTGCATCAATGTTCTATGTCAGGAGAAAAACTATGGAATGGAATGTGAAAAGGTTGGAAGGTAAGTAGATTTGTTTTAGGTTCTTTCGGTGTGAGTTGGTGTTTTTGTGAGGATGTGTGTGCACATATGGAGAATTGAGTTTTGAGAGCTACTAATTGTATAGACTAGTTAAGTTCCTAGAGTAGAGAAGATGATGCAGTGAGGAGACCACTAGAGAGTGACGCTTTCGAGAAGAGAGGAAGGAGATGTAAGATACAACTAAGTGGGGTTTTTTTTTTTTTTTTATGTAATAGTGGTCGACCACTATTACCTAGTCTGTAAATCATATGAAAAATAAGACAATTGGCTTAAGCAGGTTGCGGCCTATAGTCATAACAGGTAAGTGCCTCTTGGAATATTGGGGCTTGCTAAGTTGAATGGGTTTGGTGCCTCTTGTGAGTTATTGCTTACAAAAAAATTGATGTAACTCAGTAGGAGCTTATATTACAAAATATTAACAAACATATTGGTGGCTTTTCACTTTTGGGTTTCCACATTAAATCCTTATGTTCGTGTTTGTGTGTTTCCCATACTATTGGTGTGTGTGTATGTGAATTATTTACTGTACTTCTCAATTTTTTTAGTCGATAATCCTCACATGAATGATTTTTAAATATAAAGAGTAAAAATAATTGGATTTGAAAGTTGAAATTAACTATAATTACTAATTCACCCCTCCTCTTAGTAGCTCCTTATTCCAAAAAAAACTTGTAGCCCAAAATATGAGGTCATGCACATTATGCTTTGGTAGTACATATCATATTAGAGTGCCCAAAAATATTCAAGAAAAGGCATCTTGAAGTAAATTCCATGGTTACTATGTCAAAATGTAATGGATGGGGAAATATCCCATATTTATATGTACATCCCTTGGTGGTAGTATTATTGTTTCCTTACATTTCTAGAATATATAAGTACTCTTTATGTTGGTCATATTTTATTATTTCGGTCAATGGGTTCTTATTGAAACCTCATGGAATTATAAAGATTAATGTTTGAAAGAAAATATTTAACATTAGAAATGAGGAAGGAGAGGATATGAATTTTAATGTGATATATAATTTTTTTTGTAATAATATTGAATTTTAATCTCCATTTTTTTTAGTGATATAAAAATATTAGAGAACTAAAATTTTCAATTATTAAAAAGATAAATTTACCTTCGTAATCATGTAATCTAGTTATTCATTATTAACTATATATTAATACATTTTTATGATTTGTGTTTTCATTAATAAATATTATTATTTGTATTAATCATCATCATATTATTTACTTGATTTTAAAGCCAATTATATTCATTTAACATTTTAATGTAGTTGTTTATTACAATATGGATCAATATATATTTATTATACTGTAGAAAACAACCATTTGTACCCAATGTATGCAGGTCCATTATTTTACTTGGAAATTTTTGAAGAATAATATGTTTATGAATTGGTAATAGTAGTTGCTCTTGCTTCAACATTCATTATACAATTCTCATGATGGAAGAATTTCCTTAATAATTGGGATTTGGTATTTTTAATTGATGAATTTTGAAATGTTTTACGTCAATGTATTTTGTGTTTCCATTTCATAGACATATCATATTTATTATATTTACTGATGAAGAAAGGCATAATATTTCCTGAGTTACCTTTCTATATATAGGTTAATACTCATACACTTATATGTGATATTTGTAGTAAAATAATAACACTTATGTAGTTATTGTTGACATATAATCTTAGGGATTTGGTGAATTTATAAAATAATGTAAATATAAAATAGGGAGAGGCATAAGATGAAGATACAATGGGAGATGAATCCCAAGAGTCTCACCCACTATGCATAGATTTTTGCGCACCCTTTAATGAAAATAAATTATGTTTTACTAGAGTTACCTTCTAGCGTGACATGGTATCAGTGTTATGAAACCAAATCCAAAAATAGAAGAAAAGGGAGATCAACGCCTTAGAAATAAGCCACTTTGAGGGGGAAACTTCCATTACAAAAACTCCTTCTATATATAGGGGCCCATGGGGTAACAATATAGTCCTAGCCAACCTAACAATAATAATGGATGGGCACAATAATAACAATATTGGGGTTATAGGGGTACAAAAATAACAATAAGGGGGCTACACTAACAACAATAAGGGAATACACTAGTAATATAGGGACCTAGCATTCCCCTCTCCTTCAAAATTGTGTTGTCCTCAATGCTTGAGTAGCTCAGGGTGCTTCTGAATAAAATTCTCATCCTCCCATATAGAATCTTCAGTGGGTAAGTTCTTCCACATGATGAGATACATTTAAATTGATTGATTTCATAGTTATCGAGTTCTTGTTTCCATGGCTGCTTCAAGTTCCAATATGATTTTTCCTTCCTCATCAAGTTCTGGCAGTATTGTTTGAACTGGAAGTTTTTCACCTATAAACTTCTTTAAGCATGAAACACCTTTTTCGACACCTTGTAAGGACCATAGTACTTTGGTGATAATTTATTATCCTTATTAGCTTGCTTGAGAGACATTTTTTTGTATGGTTGTAGCCATAAAAATACCGAGTCTTGTACATCAAAACTTCTCTTACTGCAATGTTGATCTGCCTATTGTTTCATTCAATTTTGTGCCAAATTTAGGTTATCCTTTAAGAGTTGGAGAACTTCTTCTTAATTCTCGATGTGATCTTCCACTAATTTAAACTTACAATTTTCTCTTAAATATGATGTGAAGGACGATGGATGATATCCATAAAGTGCCATAAATAGAGTCATTTTTGCTGAAGTATGGAAGTAAGTGTTATACGACGACCAGTGAGAGGTAACCACTTGACCCATTGTGTTTGTTTATCAGATAAAAAACAAAAAATATATCATTCCAAAGATTTATTCACTATCTCAGTTTTACCATCGGATTGAGGATGATAAGATGCGCTATGAACTAGTTGAGTACCCAAAAAAGAAAACAATTATGTCAAAAAAATTTCAGTAAAAATGGGATCTCTGTCCCTTACAATAATCTTTGGGTATCCATGTAGCTTTTGAATTGTTTCCATCAATGTAGTAGAAAATGTACTTGCTTTAAATGGATGAGATGATGCACAAAAGTGTGCATACTTGGTAAGTTTATCAACTACCACCATGATGACACTCTTTCCTTCAGACTTAGGTAAAATGTGATAAAATCCATTTAAATCACCTACAAACATTGACTTGGAATGGATAAAGGTTGTAGAAGACTCAGGGTCACAATTGTCTCAACTTTATTTTTCTGGCAAACCAAACACTCTGCCACAAAAATTTGAATATCATATTTAAGGCCATCCAAAAAAAATTCTTTCTTCACCCTGTGGTAAGTTTTTAAAAATCATGAGTGTCCTGCTAAAGGAGAAGTGTGAAATTACAAAAGAATATTTTGTTTTATTTTGGAAAAATTGCAAATATATAAGCAATATTTGTACCATAAGGAATTTGTTTTCCAGCTAAATGTATCAAAGGTACTAGGATCTTGCTACAACTTTTGAATTAGTGTCCACACTTCTTCATCCTTCTTCCATTCATCCCTTTGTTTGGTTATCCAATATATTTGGATAATAGAAATGGCACAAAGAAATGCATCCACCTCTTCAAAAGTCCATCTGCACCAAAATTTAGCTTCCTTTTTTTGTAGATGATTTCAATGTCATAACCCAACGTCTTTGTGACCCATTTTTACTACTCTTTTGAAGACGGTATTTGTTCCAAAAAAAAATTAATACTATTATGATCATTTTTTACCTTGAATTGTCTTTCCATTATGTAAGGTCATAATTTCTTTAGTGCATGTAGTATTGCTAACATCTACTTCTCAAAAATAGCTTTCTGTAAATACTTTCCTTTCATTGAACGACTTTTAAAATGATCCATATTTATGCAGGAAATCTATAGAATACAGGAATAACCATAAATAGAGAGATGCAGTGGAAATAATGTGTCATTTCACTAATATCAAATCACAGAAATATGCGTACAAACATGATGGAAATAAAATAGCTAGGCTACTGGTAGCGAATCTCTGAGAAGAGATTTGGCAGCTACAGACCTCTGAAATATGATACAATGAGGCTTGAGGGCATATTTATTATTGAGAAACAATGAAAAAATTGAAATGTCCAAAAACCTAACTCTGGGAGATGAAGCGCCAAAACTGTGGGTCGTGTTTGGGTAAATGGGTGCTTCAACTTCCTGGGGACATAAATTTGGCATTTGATCTCCGTTTGACGCACTCAATAGCTCACTAAAAATATATATTCAAGGAGTACAACTTTCAATGTGAGAAATATTGGTCCTAGACCCATGTTACTCCCGATTTTCCCAAAAAATTTCGTTGACGGCCTCAAAACGGCTCCAGAAGTTCAGGACCAGAAAAACTGCTAAAAATAGTAAGTTATGTTGCAACTTAAAAATGGAACGAACTGATGGTGGGGGTTCAAATGGAATAGGTGGGTGGCCACCAATATCCACCTGGATCATTAAGGCCCCAAAACGGCTCTAGGAGTGCAGGACCTGAAAACCTGCTAAAAATAGTAAGTGGTGCTGAATGTAAAAAGTTGCAAGAATTGAGGGTGTGGGTCCAAATGGAATAGGTCGGTGGCCACCGATATCCACTTGGATCATTCCTTTCTCCTTAGGAAGAAATGGTCCCCATTACGTTGAGATCCTCCCTGAGCTGAAGCAAATTCTATTGAATTGGGTATTAGATTTGTTGAAGATGTCATGGACCTATGGGCAGACATGCTGGATGCGTTTAGTAAATTTGGTTTCTTTATCAGCCTCAGAAAATACATGTGTGGATTATGTATGTGTATTTGTAGGAGGTATAGAAATATCAGGTGCGGTGCGTCGGGGGGTTAGATCAATGGAGTGCTTGTCTTGATAGTGTAGAGGAACCTCTATGAGTGAGGAGAAAATGTCCTCGTATTCATCCAGGAATTTTTCCATATGCTGCAGCCATGCAGGGGAGCTTTGTTTTGAGCTTGTGGCCACAATATTCTTCTTTCCCTATGAGCGAGTTGTAAGGAAAATGAATTTCCTAGTTTGGGAAACAATCTTACTGTGTTGTTTTGAAATAGTCAAAGAGATACAAGGAGGTGGTACTACCTCTGGTATCTTATAGAAGCTATTTCCCAAAGTAATAATAATAGCACGGGGCCTAGACTCATACATGTCATGCCGCCTCCACAAGTATGGTTGGCCCAATAATACATTAGCTACATTAGGAGGAGCAACATCATATAATACCTCATCTGTGAATAGTTTGATGTTGTACAAAAGGCGACACTTCTGGAAGATGTGGATACCTCTCCCTGGGTGAAGCCATCCAATGGTATATTGTTGCAGGTGTGCTATGGTCATTAGGCCAAGCTACTTCATTACCTCTGCCGAATTGAGGTTCTTTTGGCTTCCTCTATCGACAAGAAATTGCAGCGGAGAACCCTTCATCCACATTTGCGAATAGAAGAGGCGCTCCCCCTCATCTGGATCCTCTAGGTCCTCCCTCTTGATATTGGTGGTGGAAACAATGGCACTGGGATCTGCATCAATTATCTACTTCCCTTTGTCATTTCCTTTGTCTGGTTCTGACTCAGGATCAGAAAATTCATCTGATTCAGGTGCCTTTAGTTCGACCACCAATGATTGTTTGGCCCAACACTCGTTTGTGCTCTGAGCTGGGCTGTTATGAAATTAAAACCACTTCTTTGTGTCCTTCTTTTTATTTGTGGTGTTTTTCTGAGTCGCATCACTTTTTCCTTGCCCCTTTTTCTTCGGTTCAGGAACCTTTCAGATTCATAGATCCAAAGTCTCACTTCTTCTACTTAACTTTCTCCTCGATCTTGGCGGCATAGTGATATGTCGTGCCAAGCGATGTAATGTCGAGTAACTCCATTTTCTCCTGAATGTGTTTGTGTAGAAATTCATGGTACTTGAGCACCAAATTTATCTCTGAATATTTAATACCCAACTTTGTGCATAGGGTATGGTACAAATTCGTCAGTTTGTGCACATCTTGATCCCTTTGTTGCCGCAGCGTGGTCCATTTGATTTATTTTTCCTCATAGCTCCCCACGGGGTAATATTTTTCCTTGATGTCATCTCGGAATGAATTCCAAGTGGGTGTGGTTGAGAACAGAGAGGGTTCCCCTTCGTCCTCTAGCTCATGGTAGGTTTCTCACCAGTCTTTGACATGGGGGGCGGCTTTGAGGAGTGAAAAAATAATCCTTTCTTGATTAGAGAAATCATGGACCGAGAAATACCCTTCCAACAAATTCAACCATATATCTATGGTGTCTACATCTATTTGGACTTCAAATAGAAGAATATCAAAGTTTTTCTGTATGTTGAAGGGAGTGGCGCCTCCAGAGTGGTTGTTGGATGCAAATGCGTCGTAGGTGGGTAGTCGTTGAAGGATCTAAGAAAATTTATCCATCATCGTGTTCCTTTGTTTCTTAAGGGCATCCTCGAGAAATATTTTGATAGGATCTCATGCTCCCTCATCTATATTTTCTTCTGCCATGGAAGGTCGTCGAGGTTCGTGAGGCTGATATTGCAAGGGTTCAACCAGATTGAGCCCTAAATCCTTATACCCTAACCGCGTTGGGGATATGAAAAGAGAAATAAATAAAGAGTAGACCGCTCTGATACCACTGATCCAGATTTATGTAGGAATGAAATAGAATACAGAAATAGCCATAAACATAGATATGCAGTGGAAATAATGTGTCATTTCATTAATATCAAATCACAAAAATAACATGATGGAAATAAAATAGCTGGGGTGATGGTAGCGAATATCTGAGAAGATATGTGGTAGCTACAGACCTATGAAATATGTTGCAATGAGGCTCGAGGGCCTATTTATTATTGAGAATTAGTGAAAAAAACTGAAACATTAGAAAACCTAACTCTAGGAGATGAAGCGCCAAAACTGTAGGTCCCTTTTTGGTAAGTTCATGTTTCAACTTCCCTGGGACGTAACTTTGGCATCATATCTCCGTTTTATGCGATCAATAGCTTGTTAGAAAGATCTATCTGAGGATTACAAATTTCAGTGTGAGAAACATCAATCCATGGACCCATGTTGGTCCTGGTTTTCCCAAAAAACACGCTTCTCAAAACAGCTCTAGAAGTTCAGGAACCGAAAAACTGCTGAAAATAGTATGTTGTGCTGCAACTTAAAAACTGAAGGAACTACTGGTGGGGGTTAAAATGGAATATTTGGGTGGCCACCAATATCCACCTGGATCATTAAGGTCCCAAAATGGCTCTGGGAGTGCAGGACCGAAAACCTGCTAAAAATAGTAAGTGGTGTTGAATGTGAAAAGCTGCAAGAATTGATGGTGTGGGTCCAAATGGAATAGGTGGGTGGCCACTGACATCCACCTAGATGAAAAAAGCAATGGGTCTCCCTTCTTTCATTAAAACAACACCAATTCCATTTCCTGAGGCATCACATTCCACAACAAAGGTTTTTATGATGTTTGGTGTAGCTAACACCAATGTTAGGCACATTGCGTATTTAAGATGTTCAAAGGAGTTAGTTTCTTCATGAGTCCATGAAAATGAATATTTCTTTAATAATGTTGTTATAGGTGCTATTATTATCCCATAATTCTTAAAAAACTTGCGATAAGGCCTTGTTAACACGAGAAATCCTCGCAACTTCTTTATGGTTGTGGGGACTTTCCATTTCTTAATGGCTTTAATTTTGTTAGGGTCTACCTTAACACCCTCGTGAGATACAATATGAACTAGATATTCCAACTCTTGTACTCCAAATAAAAATTTAGATGTTTTTGCATATAATTGTTTCTCCTCCAATAGCTTGAGCACCTTATCAACATGTTGAAGATGATCCTTCCAAGAATTGTTGTTGATTAGTATATTTTCAAAAAATACTAGAAGAAATTTTGTAAGGAAGGGTTTGAAAATTGAATTCATAAACCCTTGAAAAGTAGAAGGTGAATGGTAAGGCCAAAAGGCATGCGCAAAAATTCATAATGACCCTCATGAGTTCGAAATGTTGTTTTCAGAATATATGCAATCTTCGTTCTAATTTGATGATATCCTGAATGGAGATCCAACTTGGTAAAATAAATTGCTTCATGTAATTCGTTCATAATTCAGCAATGACAAGAATGGAAAATTTATCTTTCATAGTGAGCTTATTGATCTTCCTATAATTCGGAAACATGCACCATGATCCATCCTTCTTGTGCACCAATACTACTAGAGCAGAGAAAGAACTTTGACTATGTTGAATTATACCAACCTCTAACATTTTTGCAATCATACATACAATTTCTCTCTTTTGGACATAAGGATATCTATAAGGCCTGATGTCTGGAGGAACACTTCATGGAATCAAATGAATATCATGATCATAATCACGAATAGGTGGGAATCCTTTGGGAGTTTCAAACACCTTGGAATGATTGTCCAAGGCTTTTTGGAGATCTCAAGAAATAGATGATTTTGATGTTGGAACTTCTAGTCATCAGAATTGTGAAATTACACCTTGTTGTTCTTTCTTCAGAAGATTTTTCATGGCATTAGAGCTTATTATCTTTCCCAGCTTCCCTATGATACCCTGTAATTCGACTTCATTTCCTTCTAAAAACAAATTCAAGAAAATTTCTTGAAAATTAAAAGCTACCATCCGCAAAGATTGTAACCATTGTACTCCTAGTACAACATCAACACCTCCCATTGAAATAGAAAGCATTGGAATATTAAATATATATTCCCCCATGGTTACCTTGATATCATGGCATTTTCTAGTGAATTTTCCAGTTCCTCCACTTGCAACCATCACTTGACATTCTAGTGCTCAGTATAGGAATCAATTCAATTCGTTGGCTACCTTAGAATGAATAAAATTATGGGTACTACTCGAAAAAATCAACACTATTATCTTTTTCTTATTGATATGTCCTTATATTTTGAGAGTTTGAGGAGTGGTAATTCTTTATAATGCATTACACAATATGGTATGATTCATTCCTTCTTCTTCTAGGGTTATTTCTTGGTGTATAACCTCTTCTTTTGAAGTTTCTTGTTCATTTTATTCCTCCTCTTAACAATCTATGTAAAACAGTTTCTTCTTAGCACACTTATGACCTTTAGTGTATTTGATATCACAATTGTAACAAATCCCTTTTGCTCTTTTATCTTCCAATTGTTGTGGTGTAAACATTGTAGGTTGTGGAAGTATAGGAGTAGCAACACTTCCATCTTTATATATGTGAGTGGTAGCCTTCCTTGTCACCATAATTTTACATTCAATTTTTCTTGCCAACCTAAATGCCTTCTCCGATGAATCAAATTCCCAAACATGAACCTCATGTTGGATGTTATCCTTTAAAGTCCCTATGAAGACATCAATCCTATGTTTCTTTGGAATATCCGTTACCCTTATATTCAATTTTTGGAAGTCCTGAATGTGCTCCAAAAATTGAACCCTTTTGTTTGACATGTATTAATTGGTTAGAAAAGGTGTTGCTCTTTGTATCCTCATAATGTGTTATCATTTCCTCCGTAAAAATTAACCAAGTGACAATTTTTTTATGCGAACAAAGCCATTGATACCATAGAAATTTATTTTGTTCTAAATATAAAGTTTCAATGCGTACCTTTTGTGTGTTTTTCACATTATTGATATCAAAATATTGCTCCATCTATAGTATCCATGTTACGGGATCCTCGCCATCAAAATTTCTCATATCTATCTTTGGAATATGGTTGGTATTCAATACAACATTAGAATTTATGGAATCATGATTAAAATTTACTGTTTTCTCATCATGAGTTTCCTCTACTATCTTTCTACCATTAGGAAACATTTCTTGTATCAACTTTGTCAAACCTTCCATGTCTTCTTTTAGATCATTCTTCATGTTTTCCATTTTTTTATTCCATGTCATCCATATTAGCCTCCATGCCATCCATTCCATTCTTCAAACCATCTATCTTATCTTCCACACCTTTCTTCAAAACTTCCATTTCATTTTTTGTTTCTCTTTGCGAGAGAGAAACTTGGTGCACTTGCTGTTGTAATTTTGATATGTCATGTTGCATTTATTCGTCTTCATGGGTCATAGTAGTTCCTTTTGACTGCTTAATGGGTGTTGAATTATTTTTAGGGGGAATTTTAGAACACAATATTGATATCTATTCTACAATATTCCCTTAGAATCAATTCAAACTGATTCTTCAAACAAGACTTATGCAATTTGGGAAAAACAAATACACCTTTTTCTTGATTTTGAGCAGCTCAATATTCAAACTGAATTTTCTCTGTGATTTAGGATCTTCAATATCTAAAATTCGGTACCACCGTAGCCCTTTGAATCTTATTTTCAATGCCATAGGTCTGACCTGATTTTGATTCTTCAAGGAAAATTTATGCCCAATCTCCCACAATGACCAAATTATGGACTGGTTTAGTAGAGTGAACTTATATGGAGTACCACATGTCACTGTTTCCTCCTTCGGCTCTGAAATTGATATAAAAGAAACTACAATCTATTTATTTGCTGAAACGTTTTACAAAATTTGAATCCCATGGTTAGAGAGAGATTTATGATGATTTTCCAAGGTCACCTCTTTGAGATGAAACTCGGGAGCCTGAAAAAACACTAACTTCCACAGATCATATCTCCAAAAATGTTATGAAACAAGATCTGAAATTTTTACACGACGTTCCTCAATATTTAAGCTTAGATATGTAAAAGTTTTAGCTACTGACCCTTCATCGAGAAAATTTCATTAATTCACATATCTCCCACTACAACCAGTTCCACCCTATCCACTCAGCTACAAGATTCTATGCACTCAGCTGCAGACTTCCTAAGGTCTCCGTGCATTCAGCTACATGAGCCTTTTCTCTAACCCAACCCATACAATACAGGCTCAAGACAATGTTCCATCGAAGTCCATTATATGATCAATCAAGTATGAGATATCTTATTAGTTCTATCCCAGAACCCTTACATATTATTTTACATTTACATTTACCCACCTGAAAGCCCCTGATAATTTAACATAGGCTTGCGTTGTGTGCTCCACTCCCTGATCTGTAGATTCTTTCTCAAAATATTTCTTCGAGGGGTACCTTTTCCAATAAGGCCCATACACAAAAATGTGACTTGTCCCAAGTCACACTGCCACTACACCCTCGATCTTTTCATTGATGCTACCCAAGGCATCCTTGAGAGGTGGAACTGCTTTGGTGCATTGCTTTTCAACTTGTTGAACTTTCCTTAGCAGCGTCTCGATGACTGACCTAACTGTCTTTTTTGTAATTCCTTTCTAAGCCTAGCACTTTGCTTTGAACTTATTTTCCATATCCTATGAGAGTTGAGTAGCCTTAGCTTCCCATGAATTTATTTTGGCTATGATAAGATGATTTTTTTTGCGTAGCTCATAGACCTGTTCCTGCAAAAATTTACCCTCTTGGACACTAGTATACCACTGTATCAGTGCTAAGGTCTTCATTATGACCTTAATCTAGTCCATCTTTTCAAAATTATAGTGAACTCTTGCTTCAATCCTCTACATTTGAGGGTCCTCCTACAGTGAGGCCGAGACATCCATGAAATTTTCAAATACTTTCATGCACTCCTGGAGGGTGGATTCAATCTATTCAGTGGCACCCTTGAGCTCTACTGCACACTTCTCCCAGATGTCTAGTGGAGTGGCAGGCTGCAATTGCATATGCAAATTAATTGTCTCTATCTGCATCTCGATGCATACTTTTTCGACCTTGTATTTTGAGTCCTTGATTTTTGTTGGGAGCTGGCTCACTTTTTCCTCTGGAATTGCTACACCCTGAAGTTATAGCTCGTGGATCTCACTGCAAGCCTTGGAGATGGCTTCCTCCAAATTCTGACTATACGTAGTCTCAACATCACGCTCCTGTAAAACCAAATGTTTTTCCTTGGCCACGCTATGTCTTTCTGATTTAACATCTTGTATAACCAAGAGCGTGTGCTTCCCTCTAATATGCAATTCATTAGTGATGCCCTGGTCAAAAGTGCAACAAAGTTAAGCCTTATGTTATGCTAGTGCACCTCCTGTTTCAGCTACTCTGTAGTATCAAAACAAAATATGCCTCCAAGTATTGGCACCACACACATATCAGTTTACATGGACAGTTTGTGCTTTTCCATTATTGCACCTACTAGTGTCTCGCTTGCTTGACTCGTGCTCACTTTAAGGATGCTCGCTTGACTCACCCTCACTTATACTGTGCTCGTTTGATTCTGCAGATATTTTAGGCCCTTATGGACCTTCGCAAATACCTTCTTGTGCTGGAATTCAACGTTACCCCATAGATGCTCAATGATGTTCTTAATGTTAGAAAATTATATATTATAGAGAAATGGAACACATAAAAGTATATGGAAACACAAACACAGAAAAAATATAAACAAGAGAGAAATAGATATATGTGGCTCACCCAACTTTAGCTACGTCCACCGAAACAACCAGTCCTTCCTTTATATTAGCCAAAAAAATGAAGAGACACAACCTACAACATATCTGATGTAATATCCTCTTCTCTCTCACACAATCCCCTTTGCTATTTATCGCTTTGAGAATACACATACAATGCACAGCTACAATAAAATACCCTCATAAAACAGAGGGGTTTCCTTCTAGGGAAAAAAACCCTAAATTAAACATAACATCTACCGTCAGGTCATCTGCCTAATGAATGACCCAGATTGACTAGAAATTACAATATCTTACAAGGAAGTTTTACAGATGTTTTAGATTTGGGGGTGCTGCCCCCGAAACCCCCTACCATAGGGGGGGGCACAGCTCGAAAAGGTCGCATCTCCACCCCCCTCCCCCCCCCCCCCCCCCCTCAATCCCCTAGGTAGAATTTAAATGACATATGATGTTGCCACCCCATTAAGAGTAGGGGTCCAACACAATGATACATCTAAGGAAAGACGATAATAATGCTCCACAACAAACACTTAACTGTGTCATTTTTCCCAAAAAATCCCCCTGGACCAAAACTTCATCCTATAGAAATGGTGTAAAAACCTTGAATACAAAGGTGTCCTGATCCTTTGTAGGCTTCACAACTTTTGGCTTTCATGGAGGGATATACAGTGGCAACCTAGAGATAGGCTCTACTTCCTCCACATCAATTTCATCTGGCACAATTTCTTCTTCATATGAGTATTTTACCTTGATAGCCTTCATTTGATGGTCTTGGGCCCCCTTACTCATTTTCTCCTTTGGAATTTTCTTTTGGGGCAACGATCTCACCACCTACTTCATTTCCTTTTTCAATGGAGCCACGCCTGAAGTGGCCTCCTTCCTCAGAGACTTTAGACCTGTGATAGTTTCTGAGGGCGTAGATATCATGAAAAATCTTGATCCCCTATGGATAAATTCCTACTAAATCTCCTCATAGCACTTCCCAGACATGTAGTGGGTCACACGACGCTCTTGCAGACACAAAATCTCAATTTTTACTCTTAGACTCCAAAGTGTCCGAATGTGGAGTGGGATTCCCGAATTATAGCCAAAATGAAAATTACACCTCATGATATACTTCAGATATGCCTCATAAATGTATATTTGGTGGTAGGTCCACTAAGATATGCTCATTAAATACATCCCTCCCGCTCCTTTTAATGACCAAGTCTTTATCCAATCAACCGTTCCTATTCCAATGGTCACCTTTTGGACGAACGTTTCCAGACTCATCCCTTTGGTGTAGTCATGTTGTCCTTATCACAATTCCCTCCTACATCACAGACTCCTTTCATAATACACATTTTTCTAGCTACGACGAAGCCATCCGTTGGCAGAATTGTTTCTAGTCCCATGCTCTCTTTCAATTATGTGGATCATTAACACTCTTCGTTGGCGATATAGTCACGGGAACCACTAGGGGCAGAGTTGTCCCTGTATAGCTTCAACCAGATCCTATCAATATGTCTAGGGAACAACACTCTATTTAGCTTCCTGAGTTGAACTATGCCCCCCTCTAAGACATTCCTAATAATGTAAGGTCCCAACCATTGCATTTGTATCTTTCCTGAGAACTTCTTGAACTTTTTGTCATAGAAAAAAACTAGGGTCCTATCCTTGAACATCTTCCGCTTAATATTTAGATCATGTTAGGCCTTCTCCCTCTCCTTATGTATATTTTGGTGGAACCTGACGATGAACCTATCCTCCTCCAGTAGAAGCAATTTCTCCAATATACGCTCCATAATGTCGATGCCTACCATATTTGTAACAGTTGAAATGAAAATACTGGGAATAATTTATTCCATCAGAATCACTGCTACCTATCAATAGAATAATTAGAATGGAGTATGACTCATCAAATTCTTACAAATGGTCGTGTAGGCCCATAAAACTGCAATAATGTGAAAATGCCAATAATCATTGTTGACATTACACACCTTCATTAGAACATTCTCCATAATTTTTTAAAAGGCTTCCACTGTCCCATTCACCTTAGGGTGATATGGAGTACATTTTTTGTGATGCATTCAGAACTCTTTACTTAATGCTTCAATATTATTGTTCAATAAATACATACCTTTTTCACTCATCAAGATATTTGGGCAACCAAACCTTGACAAAATATAATAAAAAATAAACTTCCCTACTATGTATGTACTACAATTTTTTAGCAGTTGTGCCTCAACCCATATAGTGAGGTAATATGTCGCAGTGATAATGTATTGCACACCTATTTTCCTTCAAGGGAGATCAATCGGTCCCTCAAATTCAATCACCCATTTATCGAATTTCTGTAAAGTAACTTTAGGGTGAAGCGCCATTTCATGATTCCACAAAGGTGTACCAATCCTCTGAAATACATCGCAAGTGCTGCAATATACCTTTGAATGTTTATGCAATGTGGGCCACCAAAGACTAGCTCACAGAATATTATGTGTAATTGCCTTTCCTGTGCAGTGACCTCGAACAACTCTGGCATGTGCTTTAGCAAAAACGTTGTGTCATTCATGCTCAAGAACATATCTTCGCAGGATCTTGCCAGTCCCCATATTGTAAATATGTTCTGTGATCAGAGTAAATTCAATTGAATTTACTTATAGATCTTTCTTCTGCTACATAGTATACTCTATAGGTCTGACGCCTATACTCAAGAATTGAATTATATCCAATAAATTCTCTTCTGCCACTCGAATAGCGAACAAATGTGCAACAGGTAATCCTTCCTCAATATTTGGTGGCTCTTCACTTGCCTCAATCTTAGACAAATGATGTGCTCCTACATTCAGTCGACCCAGCTTGATGATCACTTCAAATTAATAGTCTTGGAATAACAGTGGCCACATACAAATATTCTCCCAAACTGAGTCTTTTTTACAAGGTATTTCGAAGAAGAATGCTCCATGAAAATTTTGAAGTGTTCACCTAATAGATAGTTTCTGAATTTTTGTAGTGCATATACCATGGCTATTCCTTCACGCTATGTGGTGGAATACTTCTGCTATTCCTTAGATTACTTCCTTCCTGCAAAAGTAACATGGTAATCTATATTTTCTTCTCCTTGTTGCACTAAGATAGCTCCCAAATCTATGCAAGATGCATCGACATGCACATGAAGGTCCTTCTTCTAGTATGGAAAGACTAGAATTGGTGCAATCATCATATTTTCCTTTAGCACATCCAAGTTGTTCTAATAGTCACCATCCCAAAAAAACATGACATATTTCTTCAATAATTTCTCCATCGGCACAATAATCTGGATGTATGCCTTAATGAATTTCCTATAATAATCAGTTTTCCCAAGCGTCATGCGTAGCTGATTCACATTTTTTGGAAGCTCCAAGTTTATAATCATAACTATATTTTCAGGGTCTACCATAGATACATGTTTGTAGATAATGTATCCCAAGAGTTTACCATATCGAACATAGAAAATACTCTTCAAATTCAAGGAGATTTCGTACTTGATGTACATATCCAACATTAGGCACGGACTAGATACATGTTTCTTTAACAATCCAAAAATTGGAAATTCATCAAAAAAAAATTCATAAATTTGACGATATAGTCGTTAAATTATGTGATGACAAGTCTCGACAATATGGATGGAGGGTTCTTCAATCCAAATTTCATGACTTTGTACTGAAATGATCCCCATCGAATAACAAAATTGGTCTTTATTATATATTCTAGCGCTATCATGATATGATGATACTCTGAAAATCCACTAGTAAATCACTAGGCTTCCTACCCTCCAACATTCTCCATAACTTTGTAAGTGAATGTCGTAGAAAAAGGAGCATGGACACACACATTGTTCAATTTTTGTAGATCAAAAAAATCCTTATTTCTCCCTTAGTTTTCTTTTCCTATACTACCAGACGAATAGCCGAGTTAGATTCTTCCACTGGTTCAATGATGTCAGTGCTACAAATCTTTTTTAATTCTTCCCACACCTTTTTCTTATATTTTAGGTTTAACTAATATGGATGTTTCTTGATAGGCTTCACATTAGGATTCAAAGTGATCTAAATAAATCCTAAATATCCTATAATACCTTTCGACTTTGAGAGCTTCGTTCAAAACAAATCCTAGTATTCATGCAACAAGTCAGTAACATTCCTTACCATGTCATCATCCCAATAGTCACCAATATTAGCGAACTTGGGCTCCACTTCTGAGCCTATTTTAACTTGTTGAGTCTTGATATGTTGTGATATGCCTAGCATCTCTACTTCAGGACATCCAACCTTACGCTACCCTTCTAACTCAGAAATATTAACATTATGCGGATCCTCCTCACATTCTTCTGTAGTCAGATTCTAACATTCTCGAGCTTGTTCCAACTTTCTAGCTCAGTCAGGCTGTTCCGAAACCCTTGGCTTAACATGTGATTTCTGACACTTAACATGTGAAAATACAACACTTTTGCTTTCTTGAAAATGGGACCAAAACAGTTGGAAGAAACACATGTCATGATTATTAACTAAGAGAGTATGTAATAACAAATGAGGCTCTGAAATTTGTTTCCGAGCCAAAATTTTGGAGGTTGTTGTAGCAAAAATAACACTTGGTGACACACTGGTAAAATTTTAGCTTCTATATCTTGGTTGACTCTCTTTTGTAGGGTATTAGTTATTTAGGAATTATTTATTAATTATGTGGATAACTTTGGTTTCCCCACTTACTATATGAATAAACATGGTACCCTTTGTCCCTTATCAATTGAACACAAAAATCGAACTAGAGTTATGACAATGTTTTGAATTAGGAAAGGGTAGTGTAGTACATGAGATATTGATTTCTAGAGTATATTTTTTCATCTCTGGTATTGCTCCACTTCCAACAGGACTCGATAGTACCCCGACGAAGTGACTAGAGGAACACCAAAATTTCTCTATTTTCAACGAGGGTGTTCAATACACTGGGAGAGTGACTATATGAACACAAACATTTATTTTCTTCTAACGAGCCTAGTCAGTACCCCGACAAAGCTGCTTGGTTCATTTCTCTACATGGGAATAATTTCTCTTCTTTCACCTTTATTTATTTACATTTAATAGGAATGTGTATAGGCACTTATTAATTCCATGGATGGAAGAGGGATACAGATTTATTGAGATTATAAGAGGTTGTCCCTTCAGAGAAGCATATAAATACCTCTTATTTAGGTTTTCTCCTTAAGGAATTTTCCCCTTTTTCTTTTCTACTTTATTGGATAATCATGAAAGCATAGAAACATAAAGAACCGAGTATGGCCATAAGGTTTCTAGTATAGACATAATTACTATGGTTCAGTAAAAATTCTGCTTACATACAGACCATATTTTCCATCAGAACATGATTGACCAAATAGATCTAACCAAAAACAAAATGAGGACCAAAGGCTAGCCATTTTGTGGTGTCCCAAGACTCTTCCCAACTCAGCCACAAACATAAAGAAGCCAGAAAACACACTCACACAAAAGGCTTATTTACATAAACAAAGAAAAACACAAAACCAAAAAAACAAACAGAAAAACAAGAAAGGGAATTCTATACATAACGCATGGCATATCCCTAGATCATAAATAGAAAAATTGTTTCAAGTCATGGTCATGAACAAGAAGAGAATCAATCTTCCCTCCTACAGATTGAAGATGATATGTTTGTTGGACAATATTTCTGTGCACAATAAATGGTGTGATTCACAAGGATTAGAGCTTAGTGTGTTTTCCTATGTCCTCATGGTCTTTGTTTCACTTTAATACCAAGACACCTACACAAAATTCATTCTTCCCCATTGAGTTATTATCAAACCACCTCTTTATACAATTGTGGTGAAGAGAAAAAAATTATTTTTCCTCTTATCTTTCTTCGTGCAACTTGTGAAGGGTGTTTATCCTACTCTAAACCAATAAGTAAGGCTTTCAATGGGATTCTTGTGAGAGTTGAAGGGCAGGAAGGTATATTTTTGGAGGCAGGATAGGTTCTTTTCCATACACCAGCAAGTAAGTAGATGTATTCATAGATGTTTTCCGGTTGAATCAATCATCCTATAAGGAATTCACCAAAGCGGAGTGCCATTTCCTTTGTTGATAGAAAATGATCTTCTTGATAATTGAGATAAGTTTCTTATTAGTAGAGTGAGAAAGACAATTTCCGTGGAAATAATATTATTTTTGACGAATTTGATGGATTCTTGATCATTCACTTGCTTTAGCTAAATTTCTTCTATCCACCTAGTAAAGTAGTCTGTGTTAGTGAGTATATAATGGTGTTGCTTTGAAAAATTCATTAAAATTTCACCGTTGACTTCTCGGTTCCAATTTTTAAATGGTTCATCCATGACGATAGGCTACAATGAGATGGCTAACTTCTTTCCTTGTCTAACACACTTCTAACAGACTAGAAACTTGTGAGCATATGCATGAGAATCCTTGAGTGATGCAGGCCAATAGAAATTGGCCCACATGACTTTATGTGCAATAGTTTGACCCAAAAAATTTACCCTAATGGTCCATCATTGGGATCACATAAGGTTTTCTCTGAGTCATTTTCTTCTAACCATATGATAATTACTCCCTTATGGTGCTTTCCGAAAAGCACTCCATGCACCAATTGGTAACATAAGGATTTTAATATGAGTGCCCTATTCTATCGCATGGATAAGTGAGAAGGAAACTTTGTGTGCTAAATACACTAACAGAAATCCACATACCAAGAGTTTGAAACATAGCTTAGTGTAGTTTTCTCAACATTATACATTTTGATTTCCTGCTCCCACCCAGATGGATCATCTTATGTTGCATCCATCACTTCTGTTGCTAGCTGAAAATGACCATGGCCCTTGATAGTGTGAAATGTTTTGAGTTCTAAGTAATAATATTTTATACAATTCATCCATTTTGGTCTTCTCTCACCCAACTCTTGTTGAAAAAAAAATCATCTAACTGTTGGGTGCCTAAAAAAGATGATGCAATGATTCTTCAAGGGATAGGACCAAAAGTGATTTACCACCTTATATACTATGTACACCTTCTTATCAATGGAGATATAGCTAGGTTCAAGCTCTTTAAGGTTGGTGCTCATAAAATATATTGGCCTCTCATTATTTTGATAATATTTCTGTGTAAGTATAGTGGCAATGGAAGTATAATAAGCGCAGGGGAAAAGTAGGAAATCCTTATTCAAATCAGGGTTGTACAATGATGGTGATTCTGTAATATCTTGCTTGATAAAGGAGAACAAATATTTTTCCCTTTTATCCCACTTTTATATTGCATCCATATTTACAGTCTCATGCATAGGTTAGAATATTTAAGCATAATTAGAGATGAAATTCTGGAGAAAATTGATCTTCACCAGGATGGACTGCATGGATTTATTGTTGACTAGGAAGGGAACATGCATAGTATCCTTAGGGTCAAATTTATTCCAAATTTTAACGATAATGTGGCTCAATGGGTTTCCCTAAGAAACTGAATATTTACTCTTATTGGGATTAAAATAAATCCCATATTTTCGACATTTCTCAAATATTTTTTTCAAGTTTCGTAAGTGGTGATATCTCTTCTTTGAAAACATCGTAACATCATTAATATAGATCACCATTATCTATCAAATCATACCTCTAAATTTTATTTCCATTGCATGTTGGAAGGGCACACCCATATTAACTATCCTAGTGGGAATTATTTTGAAAGTGAACGTGCCCCACTTCATTTGAAAAGTAGTTTTTAGTATACCAAACTCTGATATGAGAACCTAGTTGTATCCATAATATCTATCAATAAAAGAGAACAGTTTTTACCCTGATATTATCTGCAGTATTTGTTCCAAAGATGAAAGAAGGTATTTGTATTTGTCTAAGTCGTGTGTTCAGTCAATTTAATTTCTTAAACTGCTATCTTAAATTATCCACTAAGGTTAGTCATCTGATGAAGTGTGGTGCACTGTATATTCTTAGACGCCCTTCTTTCTTACTTCTTTGTGTAGTTTTATAGATCGGTTTTTTTTTTGGGTTTGTATTTTATGTCTAATACTAAAAACTAAAAATTGATCTAAGGAATGAAATCTAAACTTTTAAATTAAACCTTGAATGCTAAGAAATAACTGAATCTGAAAGAAATTTAATCATGAAAAACTTAATCTTAAGGAAGAAACAGAAGTGTTATTTTTATTCTAATAAGAGAAATCAATTGACAAATTAATTCTTAAAAATGAATGAAATAGAAAAATTTGAACGAAGGAATAAAGGGAAGTGTTAAAATACTAATCTATATTACATAAAAACAAATCAATATTTGAGTGATTAAATCTGAGCTACGTTAGGCTATTTTGTGCTGACAAAACATCTATGGAAAAAATCTAATTAAACTTACTTGACATTTAAAAAAAGCATCATTCTAAATTCTATTGAGTTCTATTGATATCTGAATTATGTTCTATCTATCAAGAGAAAAAAATAAAAACCATATTCTACCTAGCAGTTGAGAACACTAATTTTACGAAAAGAGAGCATCTGATCTCATTTTGAATGTATCTAAGAATTATCAAAATATAATTCTAATATAACTCTCTTCTAGATTTCATGGAAACAAAAGCATCAAATTTATCACTACGAAACTCAATTGGTTGTGCAAATTGAATTCAAGTTACTTTAAGGTAAGCAAAGATTACAAAGTGTATATTGCGCAAAATGAAATGTATAATTTAAAACCTATGATTGCTGGGTAATGGAATGAAAAACAGATTTCAATTAAATTTTGATAGATTTGTGATAATAAAATAATTCAGGAAGGCATACGATATATCAGTCAACAGTGTATAAATATAAATAATTAATTCAGAAAACATTTAGAAATTAAATGACATAGAATTAAACTATGAAATGACGAGAATTTAAACTATTAAACAACAATAAAAACCTCTTTTCCATGCAGGGGCCCTTTGCAATAGAACGAGTGTAAATCTACTTAATCTATCTATGCATCAATGGTCTGGAACTGGTCTTCTTCATTAACTAGAAGTCTAATCAGAAGAAAATTCTTCATGGTTTTTTCTTGATTTTATACGTAAGAGAAAATTGAGGATCTTTGTCTACTGATATCATCCCTTAACTTGATTGATAGTTTACCATGATTATAGGTATCATCCTTCTTCAATCTGAATAGGTAAGTAAGATACAATCCATATATAGACCATTTTAAAGCTACCCATATGACTCACTTCTTCATCTACTTCTAGAAACCTGTCAAACAATAATGACGACTGCAGAAACAAAGGTTAGCTACAGAATTGCATGGATTCTGTAGCTAATTACAAAAATTTATCTAAATAATATGAAACATTACAATATAAAATAGAAATCATCTAAATTCCTTCTTAGATGGAAAATGTGTCAATTATCACTAAATGAGTTTATGGATTTTGCGAAAAGGAAGAAAATATGGCAGAAAAAGATGTCAAAATAGGAATAGTCTTGACGTTCAACATACCCCCACTAAGAGACCATTTCATGTCCTCCTATAATTTCCAAAATTGTTAGACTTCACCTTTTACTAAATCTTTTCTAATTCTTCTGCCAGTACACCCAAATTTCTCTTCTTTCCTTTCTTTGAGGCAATTTCCATTCTTGGTTTCTTCATGAGGAGCTTGTACTTCGAATTGATGATTTTTTTGTTCAAGTAGCCATTCGTTTTCTTCAGTTTCTTGTTCTTTTTATACCATAGCCCCAAACTTAAAATAGTATTGTCACTTATGACATTTTCTAAGTGGTTTTGTTCCTTCAAAGATTGATCTTATTTCTTGATGTGCCTATTCAGTATCTCTAGTTTATATATGTCTTGCTTCAAAGAGTTTACTATAGGTTATTTTGGAAGGCTTCTCTTCAACACTTGACTTCTTCTCTACATGTTTCCTTTCTAAGGATTTAATGTAGCATAATTTTTTTTGCTATGCCGGGTCGATTTCTGGGGTCCTTCTTCTTGGACTATGTATAGGAGAGGTAGTAATAGGTGATGGTACTCAAGGGTCTTCATCTAAATAAAAAAACATTGCTTCCTACATAGATGTATTCTTCAAAGGTTTACGAAGTCTGGAACTTCTCCTTGGCTTTGGAGGAATTAATATTTCTATGTTTATAACTTTTCCATTTTCCTTTACAGTACCTTCTTTTTTGTGACCACTATGTTTCTTATTCTTTAGTAATTCTACAATGGTGATTTATTCTTCTTCTTCACATGTTTGAGGTGAGGATTTGTCTTCAATGCATGCATCAACCTTTCTTCTCATAATTCTTTTTTCTTATGATCCCTAGGTTTTTCTTGTGCTTCTTCTTGAAAACTATTCCTGATGAGAAAAAATTTCCAAGAGTCCCCTACACTCTTTAACTGAAATTCAATGATTACCTTTATCAGTCCATGATGATACATGACATTCTCTATGGATTGAATTATTTTCAGCAATGTTCCTGACATTTTCTTTAAGTTGTTCAATAGGAAGTATGGAAGGTTTATTTCTCCTTCCTCTAGGAAATTCATTAACAGTATGGCATGGTAGACAAACATATAACCAAATATACCCTCACAAGTAATAAATATTTGAATAATTAATAGCATGTTCCTCCATTTTCTCTTAAGTGCGGTACTAGGAATTCCTTCCATAAAAATAGTAATGTCCATACCTTGATTTTTGAGAGAAATATTCCATTATTATCCATGAATTTCCCTATTCTTGACCCATATTTCAGTGGTTTTTAGAATTTTTGTGGCTTATACTATGAAGGAGTTTGTCACTAAAAACTTTATGTCCCCAATTTCTACATCCGCCCCGTCAAAGGACCTTGTGAAGGATTTGGTGACCTCTTCCGGGAATCCATTGAAATTTTCAATGAACTGAAATCATCGTAACTTCTATAGAATTTCCTTCATTTGTGGATAACCTTCCATCAATTTTCCTCACACAGGCTCAGTTCTTACTATTAAACCCATGTCTCTGTTGTAAGGAATTTTCACCTTCAATATTTTTCCTCTTCGACAAGGTGATTTGAGGGTTTGGCTCTAAGTTAAGAATGTTGAGAAAAGATTGTAGAGAGGTGTAGGTAAATAGGTAATCAGGTGAGGGTTTAGGAATGTGAGTAAGTGAGGTTACGAAATGAGATATGACTATTAATCATTCATGAATGAAATCAGTCTTGACCATTAAGAGGATATGATACGGATGAAATGGAAAGTTATGGATTTGTGGTGTGAACTAAGCACAATTAGTTTTAATGATGACAATTTGAGGTGGCAACATATAACCATCTAGTTTATATGCATTAATGTTTATGAACGTTATTATTTAAACACATGTTGTAACATACCTTGTAATTAACCTTTTTTGTTCTTCTTTTTGTCTTGATTCCTCAGGTGTCTTTTCAACATGATCTTCAATTGGAGTATTCACATAGTTTTGTTCAGTATGTCCTTCTTCAATAGGCTGCAAAAGTGTA
Organism: Pinus albicaulis; assembly: GCA_034641835.2. Taxonomy (NCBI): domain Eukaryota; kingdom Viridiplantae; phylum Streptophyta; class Pinopsida; order Pinales; family Pinaceae; genus Pinus; species Pinus albicaulis. The sequence continues at coordinate 994,589,046 of CM076574.1, forward strand.
TCAGAGCTACATAATGTGATGAAAACTATATATTATTATGAGAGTTGCAGAAATGTAGCAATTCTGTAGCTAAACTTTTATTACTTCTGAAAAATAAAGGCAGCAAAGAATTTTGGATTTTTAGAATGGGAGAGAATATAATATGTCAGAAATGAGCTCTGATTTTCACCTTCTATTTTTTGTGTAAGGATGCCAATCATTGATTTGTTTCCATACTTATACAATTATTTATTTATTTATTTTTAATAATATATATATATATATATAGATGATTTATTTATTTATTTATGAAAAAAGTAAAAAGAACGCTAAGTTGGGGAAGAAGAAGGATTCTTCTTCACCAACTTCATATCATCTTTGTCTTGAAATTTTTTCATAAATTCTTCCTTTGTAATTATTTTATGATATACCTTTAGTCGATGCCCATTCACAAGAAGAGGTGTATTTTATTCATCAATAGTCCTTATCATGACTACTCCATTATCAAAGAATTTTTCGATGTCATCAGGCCAAAGCCAATGAGTCTAAAATTTTCCTTGGAAGTCTTTGAACTTTGAGTCAAATAAAAGTGCCCAATCTCCTGCTTGAAATTTTCTTTATTTTATGTATTTTTCATGTCGTATGGACCTTTGTTGCTGAAGTAAGCTAGTCTTTTGAACTGCATCTTGTTTGATTTCATCAAGCTCACTGAGTTGCTTCATTCTATGCTTTTGGGCTTCTAAAAAATCAAGCCCCAAGTTGACAGTTGTTTAGAAGTTTTATATCTGGAATTCTATTGGAAACAAGACTTGCCTCCATGTAGTCCGGTAGCTCCATAAAGCTTTAGGAAGCCTTTCTACTGAATCCTTCCTATGTATATGTACAATATTTGTATGGATTTCCTTTGTTGGCTCAAGGGGTCCTCACCCAGGTTCGGAGGTTAATGTTTGCCAAAAAACCCCTATACTACTGGCCCTTTTGGCAGTGACCTACTTGTGCAGGTCAAAGTCTCACCTGAAGTAGTATGGGTAAGTGCTGCAACCAGGTTTCTGCACCCCAACAGAGGATAGGTAAGCCAAGTAGAGTTGCATTAAGCTTTATAATGACCATATTACCTATCTCAGAACTAGATCTATAGGTCTCCTTCGCATCCACGTGTGCAGGGTCAACTATACTTACTGTGCTCAGAAAATTATGTACTTCTAAAACAATAGTGTAGCATTGCATAAAACATAACAGAACAGATCTAGATGTAGTAGAAACACTTACATACTAATTTCGCAGCTTAACATATAAAAAGCATATTACAACAGCTATTATAGATTTGCATAACCAGTACACATAGATTAAGTTACTCAAACAATATTTCTCATACATAAATCCGTCAGTCCCTTCTTACAATACCCAAACCTGACCTACGCACATAGCAGCAGGGTCCGTACACAGTAGGACTTGGGATCTATGCGCACACAGCCAGTAGGAGTCCTTTCCCCAAAAACCTAACAGATCTATTAAGCCACAATTCGCATCAAGATCTCATCATCTTCTTGTCTTACAATTCAAAATGTCCCTCTATTTATAAAAATCTAGCCTAATCTTTCCTATGGTCTGCAAACCTTGGTTTGCAGACTCTATCTCTACCCTTTGACCCATTACAATACTATCGGGGCTTTGACTCACCCCAAAACCCCTACGCTAAAAAAAAACAAAATCAGACCAATTTCGCATCTCGTAGGGGACCCTGTTCCAACAGTCCCCCAACACAATCTTGTGACTCATCCCGAGTCACTGTGGTGGTGCGGTCTTTATCTGTGCACGTAGGGTATTGATGGAAACGGTCAGCGGAGGTAACATTTCTTAACTCTAGGTAGCAACACTTTTTGTGATGCCTACAAGCTTCTGGGAGGTTGATCCTTCAGTAGACATGGTAACCTACTCTAATATTTGGTTGAGTCTCTTGATTGCGCCATAAACATCCTATAATAGCTGGAGGGTAGCGTCACCCCATGGCTTCAAGAAATTTTTGATGGCATCCTTCATTCATCAGAGATCTGCAAGCATGTCTCAGAGTGCATTTCTAGTCTTCAAGAGTGTTAGATGCTACGTAGGGACAAGGGAGGGAAAGGTAGCTTTGATCTGATCGAAAGTGGCTTCCTTTTTTTGTAAGTCATGCTTGAGGTTATAAAGAACCGGGTTGAACTAGAACATTTTCAAGAGCTGCATGGCCGCCTCGAGAAACTGAGTACCGAGATTAAGTTGTCCTATAATGATGTCTATAGCTTTTATTACTAGCGCAGCATGCTATGCTCGTACCTCCGGAGGTGTGGCAGGTTGTACTTGGGCCTGTAATGCCATGAGTTGTCAGTCCATTTGGGTCTTAAGGGTTTGTATTTCAGTTCAAGACACTTTTAATGCTACAACCAAGCCTTCTACGGTAGCCCAGAGCGGAGCTGAAGCCCAAGGCTCATCTAGGACCTTTGTGCCGAGCTAGTGGACCACTGTTTCGAGTTGTGCCATCTGCGAGATAGCAAGGGAGACATCTTCGGTCTGTCATCCAATGATCAGCGTGGCCACATCGAGTTGCTGTGTGGTCCGGTCATGATGATGGATCTCTTGAAGCACGGTGGTGTGTAAACCCTGTAACACCTCGTGGGGCAGTTGCGCCAAGTCCAATTGTAGTCTTGTAGCCCATGGAAGGTGGGCACCGAGTAGGATAGTGCTAGGTAATGAATACGCATGGCTTTTGTTTGCAGTTAGCTCGGTACTGCTGGTAGGGTGTAATGTATCCATCTTTGGCCGGAAGTCTCAAAACTCAACCCGCACAACGTCAATTGCAACCTCTTTTCGTGCTTCTATGGCTGCCCACTGATCCTTTGTAGCTAGAGTAAGTGCATCCATGATTTTCTCAAGGTCACCATTAGTTAGCATGATCGTTGCATCATAGTCTGGGCATTGGGCATGCGGCTTTTTCTGGGCCTATTTTGCTAGCTCCCTCTGTTGCTTCGTACCTTGAGGGGATGTAGTATATTTTTTATTCATCCCTTTCGTTTGCAGGACTAGCTGCGACTCGACCATGTTAGCTCTCACAATGATCTGTAGTAGTTGCGTACCATCTTTCATGGCTGCTTCCGAGGCCGTCTGGCTGGAGCCTACGATCATTCTAGGTTTGGAAGGGGTGTTAAATTCTGTCATATAGCTTTACCGGCAATTTGTGTAGGGTTCGAAGTCGATTTTCCCTTCAGGGAGCCAGAGGGCTATTACCTTATCAATTTCGACATCCTTGGACCCCCTCAATGTAATGTCTGTAGGCTCTAGACTGGTAAGCGCCAAAGAATCCACGGGGTTAGGGGCTTCCATATAAGCATAAGGAGGGGATCCTGACTCACAGGCAGCGAAAATGAGTTGATTGGGTATGAAAAGAATGCTAAAGGTCCAAAAAATCAAGCAGCAGAATAATACATGTAGATTACAGAGATGATATGGACCCTTTATTGGAGTTATCATTTCTCTCTTATAGTTCCTGTGGTTTTCCAATGGTAGGGTGATTCTAGCTTGGAGTTTACCATTAATAAAATGGTAAAAATTCACAATAAATTGTCATATAAATTTCCATCTGCCTATTTTTTGTAATGGTAATATTCCATTTTTACCAGAGTTCAGTGTTCTGACTGTCATCATTCGCACCCTATGGCCTTCCCATGGATCTGCCAACCTCGGATGAAGCATCTATGCTGCTTACGTATTCTAAATTATAGTTAAAGTAGGGTGTGTTGTAATGTGATTCAGGTGTAGCCTAAACAACTTGGCAACCATGCGCATCCCATCCAGTGCCGTGGTTGGGATAGTTTTGGGATCATTCTTTCCTTCCATTGGGCTGAGGATGCAATATTCACCCATGTGTGGTACCTGCGTTCCTCATGATTCAGATGTGATTTACAGGCATGGTCTACCTTGAGTCAAGGAGTCAGTGTTCTACAGAGATGGGTCAAGCACTCTTGTGCCATCCACCACCCTAAATGTTCGCAGAAACTCATCCTGTAAAGTCTCCGAATGGCGAGTGCTCTGATGTAGCTCCGCATCGAAGTACCATGTAGCTAGACACAATCCTAGAGAATGGATAAACAGGTGAACCCATTCTTTTTGGGTTCTGTAGCACCACTATGTTTCCCATGCGAGAAAATATCTGCGTGGGTCTTTTGACCCAACGAAATGTTGGATCCATCTCCCAGCTGGAGCTTCAAATTGTAGGATCATCTCATCTCGACATTCCTCCCAATCTAGGAATACCTTCCCATGCGTATCCAGCTGGCGCGTAGGTGTTCCGTGTAGGGCTAGCTTAAGGGCCCATAGTCTGCATCCCTTGGGAACTTCTGCTTCAAATGCGCATAAAATTTCCTTGATTTTACTTGAATTCCCAAAGTAGGGTAGGTGTCGTACCCTGGAGGAGATGCAGCAGAAGTTCCTTGTCACTCGAAGACATCGCAGCACCAAAACCTCATGCAACCAGCCTTGCCAATTCTTTAGTTCCCCATTGGAGCCAGAAAATAATTCACTGTCATTTTCCTAGCAGAGTACTCCTTCCGTCATGGGGTTAATCCAATCTTCATCCTGCGTAGTCAACTTGTAAATGTGATCCACTTCCTCCTCAACTGCCATTGGCTCTGTATATCGTGAGCCTTCTACAGGATCCAATGGTACTATCACTCATTTGCCGTTATTTTCAAAAACCATGCTGCACTTTTTGAGATTGATAACACCCCCCATATCTATAGCCCAGTCTAGACCTAGGACCACAGGGTAGGGTTCCGCATCTTCTACGATTTATAATACCTAAAAGTAAGCTTGGGCCTTTACTCCTACGATATCTACCATGAATTTTGGTAGCCTTCCAAAAGGGATGATCTTCTGTTGATTCACCATGCATAGCTCGATGGTGGAACATTCCAACTTAGGTTCTCCCATTCGTTGCCATTTTTGTTTAGGTAACACGTTCGCATCTGATCCAACGTCCAAAATAACCTAATCCATCTCGTAGTCACCAATCTACGCAGTTAGCCGCATTTCTCTTCTGGTGTATTTTTTATACCTATATAGTTTGTGTACATCCTTGGTCCTTGCAGTCAGATCGGGCTGGACTGTGCAACTATTCATTAATTCCTAAAGGTTCTCTAAAACATTTTAATTAGGTATTAGTTTCATACATTCCTGCAGAAAGGGCTCAACCCCCTCATCTATCTTTGGGTGTGTCAGTACCTGCACAATAGCTGCTTCTTTCTAGTAGTAGTCCTGGCAAGCTACATCCATTGTTTCTTACCCCTTTTTCATGTGTTAGTGTCAGCATTTGCAGCCTTCCTCTAGTGATCAAACATGATCTTACAAAGTGATTTTAAGGTGTCAAGGTCAAATTTTGTCATTTCAGTGAGCCTTCAAACAAAATTTGGTCACTAAGTATTAGGTCTAGGGTTTGCTTTCACTCCTTCCAAAGTTGTCCAAATGTCGGTCCATGTCACCATTCATCTGAGTGTACCATCATTAATAGGGTTGTCATCATCATGCCATATTTCAAAGGGTCATTTTACACCTTGTTCATGCTTCAGTTGTGCCTAGGTAAGGTTCATTTCCCTCTCCTAGGGTTTTGGAGGTAATTTCTCTTGGATAGTCAAATCATCACTAAAAATTGTATCTAGATGTTCATACACATCCCCATATCCTTAATGTAACTTATTAAACACTTCCCATCACTGAGATTCCCAAAATTCCTCATTTTCGCACAAACCCTAGTTTCTTGCTACAACTTGGCAATTTTCTAGGCTAGGCTTGTGTTTTTCCCTTTTGGACCCCTTCCCCTCACTAAATCTCTAAAATTACACTTTCCCATGCTTCTTAACATCCCTCCCTACTTCCCAAAATTTTCTTAAGAATTTAGAAGCCCCTTATCCCCTTCATTTCGCTTCATTTCGACAAATCCCTTGTTCCACATATCGAGATAAGTTTCATTCAAATGATATTTCTTAGCAGTAAAGGATGAATTTGGGAAAAATGAGAGAGGTTTTTGTCCAAAACATGCCAAAGAAGAAAAAAATCCTTCAATTTTTACACAGGTATCATGATTTTAGAGAAATGTCAAACATATCGTTGCATCGGGAGAATTGATGCACCTCTGAAGTGACCTTGGGAAAATCAATATTTCTCCTATCTTGGTTGGCCAAATGACTTACTTTATGAGTCAAATGATAAATAAACACAAAGAGCTTTCCAATGAGCTATAATGAGCTCAATATGGAGTTGAGGAAGACCTTCAAAAGTTGACTGTAACAGCACTCTGCCTTGAGGCAGCCTCATTTTTCTCATTTTGATCAGTCTTGGGAGATTTGATTTTTGATAGGGAAAATGAACTCCAAATTGCAAAATTCCAGTTGGGTTGGAAATTAGACTCAATAAGATTTCGAACGAGCTATCTTGCACCCAATTTGGACATCGATAAGGCCTCAAAAATCCTCCTATAAAATGGTGCAGCACATAGAGATGGCGTGGCACATTGGGCATCCCTCTACAGTGTAAATTTATAACTGGCGCAGTGCATAGAGATGGCGTGGTGCATTGGGCTAAAAAGCCTAAAAATAATTAAATTATTCCTCAAAAAGCTCCAAAATTACAAATTATTGATTTCCCAACTAATTTAACATCTCCATATTTCCAAGGTACAAGTTTCCATCAGTGTTTATGGTGTTTCAATAGGTGAAAAATAAAACCCTAGCTCCTTGCACAGTTTCATTGAAAATCTTCCTAGGGTTTGCAAAATTGCCATTTTTTGCTGTCTTATTCCCCTCTACCACTTTCACATCTCCTTCACTACATTTCATTATTTTATTTCCCTATCCCTAAAGCTACTTCATTTCCTATCACTCTCCCTTTCCCATTTCACTTGTAAAACTTCACAAACCCCACATTTTCCCAAGAAGTCAAGTGGTTGTTCCTTGTACCTAAACTCCAGAAATTAAGTGGATGTCCTTACACTTGATTAAATTTCATTGTCCCTACTAACCTACTCTTCCATATTCCCTCCCATATTACCACATTTTTTCACTAAAACAAAAACACCAAAGTTCTCATTTTCATCCAAGACAACATAGACCTTGGACATCATGGAAACAGATGACTGAGATGAAGGAAACACGGTGACTCCACTGTTGAATTGCATGCAAAAAGGTGACCAGAAGCTATTGGCGAAGGAAAACAGGGAGAATAACATGTTGTGGCGCATGAAAAACCACTATTGGGCGCGCACACATGTTTGCAGAGCAAAGATCAAGATCCTGAAAGCAAGACTAAGGAGGGCACTGAAATGTCGTGAAAGCGATGATAGGATTCAAATCTTGGTGGAAGCGTATTTGGCTGAGCATAGTACTTGATGAAGGAATTTTAGTTCAAATTTCTGAAAATTTGGAGAAAATTTTGTCATTTTGAAATTTTTGGTCACAAAACAGATTTTCCTGCCCAAGGCGTCGCGCCACCTTGCGCGCGCTTACGTTTGAAAGATCTTCTGGAGTAAAAATTGACATTTTTGGGTTTTTTATGATAAATTATGCATGTTCAGGAATGGTTGAGATATTTCATCAAGTTCTGGGTGGTTTAAAGGGTCAAAAACATCTTGAAAATGGTTTTTCTGCCACATTTTGCACACACAGGAACTAGTTTTGGGAGATTGAATTTTTGGAGGGGCAAATGAACTCCAAATTGAAAAATTGCACTTGGGTTGGAAATTATACATGTAGGGCTTTCCAACGAGCTATCATGACCTCAAGTTGGACTTCGGTAAGTGTCTCAAAAATAGACTCAAAGTGGCGCGATGCATTGAGTTTTTGGGCGCGGCGCATAGATAAATTTGGCCTCATTTAGACTGTTCAGCTCAAAAATTCGCCCACTTTTGACTAATTTTACTTTTTGATGTAACTATTGATCTATATTGATGTAATTTGATGATTGTGATGTAATTTTGGCTCATATTTACCTGTTCTAGAGGATTCATTCACTAAAAGGTGAAAATTAAATGAATGAATCAGTTTCCTTCCATATAGAGGCAAGTTGTTTGATTGCCTAGATTTCAGTTCCTTGTTTAGAATTGGTTGAAACAGCTCCTAGAAGGATGAGATCGACCCCTAGAGGCATGGGAAGGGGTTAGGATGGTCTATATATTGTATTTTCTGAGACATTTTTAGGGGTGGACTCTTGGGAATAGTTTGGCACCTCATTGTATATTCATTTCAGTATTTCTGTCAAAGGAAAGACCAGAGTTTTGCAGCACTTGTTGGGATCCTTGTGGCTCTGAGTTTTGATGATTTTTTTCTCCATGTATCTGTAAGTTTCATTAATGTTTTATGTATGCCATTTCCCTTCTCATTGCTTCTGGAATTAAACAAATGAGTAACTAAGGTAGAATTCATTAGTTTGCTGGTGCTCTGCCTTAAAATTTTGTTTAGTTTTATGTGTTTTCATCTGTTTGAAGAGGATCCTTGCAGCCTCTTTCCCTCTTCAGCTCCTCAACAGTATTTTATATCCATTTATTCAATCTAAGACATCAAAGCCATTGCCTTCCCTACCCCAACTTGAACTCTACAAGAATTTGGCCTCATCCCCAAGCCCAAAACTGCCTTTCCCTTTTTCCAACAAAAACCCCAAAAAATCATCCCAAACTCCTTGATTAATATACCTAGCCTAAAATTAGCACTCATTTCAGTCATATCAAGCCATATTGATACATTTTCATTGAGATTGACTCAGAGAGAGCCCTCTCCTGTTCTGGTAGGGCTAGCTACCAAACTGAGTGTGGTTTGGTGTTACCCTGAATCCCGCCTTCCTTCAGCCTAAGGTGGATTTGGGCGATAGCATAGTGGCGAACATATTGGGGAAGAAAATTGTTTGCTTGTTGGTGTTAATTGTTTTATAAACTACAGATGGAGCCTGAAGTTATGCCACGAAGCCTTCGAAATGCTCTTGATTTGCATTAGCGAAAGTAGATAAACGTTGCTTCAGTCAATCTCCGGTCTAGCTTGTGAACGTGACACTTGACTTGTGGATTGTCTTGCCCCAGTACATGTATCAAGTTCAGATCTGATGGTTGATGGTGGAGAATGATCAGACATAAGAAGGCTGAAATCATTCACCTAGTGACTCCAACTCAATGTAGAGACTCCACTAGAGGACTAACTTTTTCTCTGAGAAAATGGAAGGATCTTACACAAAGTTTAGGTATCCAAAGTGGAATGGTATTCACGATGTAGTCTTATTTCTTGTAAACTATTTCTTTGTTGTTCATGAAGCTGTCCTGAAAGTTTTTCAAAATTTGTTGTATAAGAAAGGTGATCAAAATCTTCACTCGACCTATTCAAAAAGTGTAAATACTGAGTTTCCCTTTGATCCTGGCCTCCTTAATTTTCCCACATCTTATGATGACTCTCTTCAGAGTGATGAGCTTAAATAAAACCAAACTGATCCCGTAGCTCTTGTATATACTCCTACACCTTTTATAGTCCCAGATAGGTATAAACCTCTTGTTTTACCTTCTGTTCTTCATGCTTTCCCTAAAAATTATGACCTATATCTACCAAGATTTGATGGTGAATGTAACAACGTCAATGCTGAGCAACATGTGTAGAATGTGGAGACTTTTCTAGACCTTTTTGAATTTGATGACGAAGATGTTAGTATTAGGCTTTTTTCTCTTTCTTTGCAAGCCAAAGTCAAGAGTTGGTTTAAAGCCCTTCCTGATGCGAGCATCTCAGATTTCCAGCAGTTCGTCGAAGTTTTCCTTGACAGGTGGGTGATCGGACAGAATCCTTTCCTTATTATAGAAGAGTATAACCAGCTGAAAAGACTGCCAGGGGAGACAGTGGAACAATTTTCTGCCAGATTTAACCAAGTATATTTTTCTATGCCAACTAATATAAGACCTTCTCCTAGATCTGCTCTCTTACACTATCCGGGTGCCTTTGATCTGGAAATGGAGTTTCAGTTGAGAGAAAGTAATATTGCAACACTTCTATAGATGCAGAATAGTGCAGTAAATGTAGAAGCTCATTTGTTGATCCAAAGGGCAAGGTTGAAGGAAGAAGAGATGAAAAACACGGATCCGGAGAAATTGATATCTTTAGAGGTAACTCTTGACATGTTGGTAGGTGCAGTAGAAGAGATGATGCAAAAGAACACTGGAACGAATGAGTATAATGTTCAAGCCCATGATTTGCTGATTGAAGAAGAACCAGTGGCTAATCCAAAACATTTTGTTTCTTATCCCAGTTTTCATAGTAATTTTTTTATAGATCATTTTGAAGAAGAGAGAGTTGTTGATATGACATGTATGCTTGATGATGTGTTGTATACTAATGATTTGCCTCAGTTTGATCAGTATGATGATGATTATGTTCTCCAAACAGAAGCTAACCTTGCAGACAAATCAGTAGCTAGTTTGTGGAAGGAGGAAGTTCACTTTCAGCAGCTTGAGTACAATGATCAACCGATGCATATCAATTATGAAAATGACGAGGAAAGTGCAACAAATTTTGAAGTAAGTGAAGGATATTTTCCTTTTTGTTTTGACTCATTTCATTTCATGAGAGATAACTTCCATGCTATCAAAAATCAACTGCCAACAAGTCCTAATTTGGACCATCTTAAGGGCAATGAAAACCTTGTTCAAAACTTATCATATTCATATTTGCAATCCCTGAGTGTCGTTGATTGTCAAGTTGCAGATGGAAACATGGAAACTGGCACATATGATCAAATGCTACAAGGTGACTCCGTACCATTTTGTTTTGAATCATTTCAGTTTTTAAAGGGTAAATTGCATGGTAAATCTTCAATGGAAGGTCAGATTACAAATGAAGGCGTGGAAGATGAAATACATGATTTGATGATGCAGGAAGATTCTATACCCTTTTGTTTCGAAGCATTTCAGTTTATAAAGCAGAATCTTCGTAATATCTCTCAAGAAAAAGATGAACAGCCAGTAGGATGTCAGGCAGTTTCAATGGATACAATGCAACAGTCTTCTCAAGTTTTTAATGATACTATTGCTCATGTGTTGGATGATGTTTGCTGTAAAAAATTTGATCCATTAGTTAACCATGTGCCAGGAAAGAATGTTGATGATAATCTCAGTCAAAAGTCGACTTCATTCTCTTGTTCAACAGATTTTTCATTACAAAGCTCATATCAAGGTTTGCAGTCATATGAGGAGATTGATAAAGGAGACTTTTGTTATGTCTGGAATCAGATCCAAAGTTTGGTTATTCAAAAAATTCAGGATCCTTTTGACAACTTGCTACAGTCACCAAAGAAAGACAGCACAGATGTGAGAAAAATCTTAATTTCCAGCTATGAAGATTACCTGGACCAGAGCAGTAATGTGTTAATGGAAATTAATAGCTATGTTTATGAAGATCCTTTCGCATTTTTCTTGAAGTCATCCAGGAAATTCATGCTTTGCAAGTTTATCAGCAGTCAACTTGATTCCAAGTTTCCATGGGAGTTGCCTTTCGATTCTTCCCTTTTCCTGCACATCAGAAAAAAATTGGGAAGAAAGCAAATAACAGCTAGGATGCTTACATGGTTGCATTGGTTGTTCCATTTCACTTGATCAGGTGGTGTAAAGAACAACTAGAGTAGGTTTGATGAATAAGCTCAATTGAGAGCATCTTTCTAGTTTGTTAGTTATGTTTTAGTCATGTTTGTTTTATTATGGTTTTCAGTTTTAGCCTTGAGTCTGAATCAGTCTGCAGAATGTCAGTTTTCGTGCTTTGACTCCATTACCCAATGGATGAAGGCACTTTCTACTTTTCCAAAGATTTGTAGTTCTTGGCACCTCCAAGGAGCTACCATCCCCATTGGAGCCAATGTTAGTGTTAGCCTTTGCAGCCTTCCTCTAGTGATCAAACATGCTCTTACAAAGTGATTTTAAGGTGTCAAGGTCAAATTTTGTCATTTCAGTGAGCCTTCAAACAAAATTTGGTCACTAAGTATTAGGTCTAGGGTTTGCTTTCACTCCTTCCAGAGTTGTCCAAATGTCGGTCCATGTCACCATTAAGATGAGTGTACCATCATTCAGAGGGTTTTCATCATCATGCTAGATTTCAAAGGGTCATTTTACACCTTGTTCATGCATCAGTTGTGCCTAGGTAAGGTTCATTTCCCTCTCCTAGGGTTTTGGAGGTAATTTCTCTTGGATAGTCAAATCATCAGTAAAAATTGTATCTGGATGTTCATACACCTTCCCCTATCCTTAATGTAACTTATTAAACACTTCCCATCACTGAGATTCCCCAAATTCCTCATTTTCGCACAAACCCTAGTTTCTTGCTACAACTTGCCAATTTTCTAGGCTAGGCCTGTGTTTTGCCCTTTTGGACCCCTTCCCCTCACTCAATCTCTAAAATTTAACTTTCCCCTGCTTCCTAACATCCCTCCCTACTTCCCAAAATTTTCTTAAGAATTTAGAATCCCCTTAGCCCCTTCTTTTCGCTTCATTTCGACAAATCCCTTGTTCCACATATCGGGATAAGTTTCATTCAAATGATGTTTATGAGCAGTAAAAGATGAATTTGGGAAACATGAGAGAGGATTTTGTCCAAAACATGCCAAAGAATAAAAAAATCCTTCACTTTTTACACAGGTATCATGATTTTAGAGAAATGTCAAAAATACTGTTGCCTTAGGAGAATTGATGCACCTCTGAAGTGACCTTGGGAAAATCAAGATTTCTCCATGCTTGGTTGGCCAAATGACTTTCTTTATGAGTCAAATGATAACTAGACACAACGATATTTCCAATGAGCTATCGTCAGCTCAATTTGGAGTTGAGGAAGAGCTTTAAAAGTTGACTGCAACAGCACTCTGCCTTGAGGTAGCCTCTTTTTGCTCATTTTGACCAGTCTTGGGAGATTTGATTTTTGATAGTGCAAATGAACTCCAAATTGAAAAATTCAAGTTGGGCTGGAAAGTGGACTCAATAAGCTTTCCAACGAGCTATCTTTCACCCAATTTTGAAATCTATAAGTCCTCCAAAATTCTCCGACAAAATGGCGCAGCGCATAGAGATGGCGCAGCGCATTGGGCAACCCTCTGCAGTGTAAATTTATAATTGGCGCGGCACATAGAGATGGCGCGGCACATTGGGCTAAAAATCATAAAAAATCATTCAATTCTTCCTCAAAAAGCTCCAAAATTTCAAATTCTTGATTTCCCAACTAAGTTAACATCTCCATATTTCCAAGGTACGATTTTCCATCAGTGTTTATGGTGTTTCAATAGGTGAAAAATAAAACCCTAGCTGCTTGCACAGTTTCATTGAAAATCTTCCTAGGGTTTGCAAAATTGCCATTTTTTGCTGTCTTATTCCCCTCTACCACTTTCACATCCCCTTCACTAAATTTAATTAGTTTATTTCCCTATCCCTAAATCTACTTCATTTCCTATCACTCTCCCTTTCCCATTTCAGTTGTAAAACTTCACAAACCCCACATTTTCCCAAGAAGTCAAGTGGTTGTCCCTTGTACCTAAACTCCAGAAATTAAGTGGCTATCCTTACACTTGATTAAAGTTAATTTTCCCTATTAACCTATTCCTCCATATTCCCTCCCATATTACCACATTTTTGCACTAAAACAAAAACACCAAAGTTCTCATTTTCATCCAAGACAACATAGACCTTGGACATCATGGAAACAGATGACCGAGATGAAGGAAACAAGGTGACTCCACTACTGAATTGCATGCACCAAGGTGACCAAAAGCTATTGGCAAAGGAAAACAGGGAGAAGAACATGTTTTGGCGCATCAAAAACCACTATTGGGCACGCACACATGTTTGTAGAGCGAAGATCAAGATCCTGAAAGCAAGACTAAGGAGGGCACTGAAACATTGTGAAAGCGATGATAGGCTTCAAATATTGGTGGAAGATTCTTTGGCTGGGCATAGTACTTGATGAAGGACTTTCAGTTAAAATTTCAGAAAATTTGGAGAAAATTTTGTCATTTTGAAATTTTTGGTCACAAAACAGATTTTTCTGCCCGACGTGTCGCACCACCTTGCGCGCGCTTACGTTTGAAAGATATTATAGAGGAAAACTTGACATTTTTTGGTTTTTTATGATAAATTATGCGTTTCTAGGTAGGGCTAAGAGATTTCATCAAGTTCTGGGTGGTTTAAAGGGTCAAAAAGACCTCGAAAATGGCCTTTCTGCCACCTTTTTCACACACAGGAACCAGTTTTGGGAGATTGAATTTTTGGAGGGGAAAATGAACTCCAAATTGAAAAATTGCACTTGGGTTGGAAATTATACAGGCAAGGCTTTCCAGCGAGCTATCATGAGCTCAATTTGGACTTCATCAAGTGCCTCAAAAATAGGCTCAAAGTGGCGCGGCACATTGAGTTTTTGGGCGCGGTGCATAGAGAAATTTGGCCTTATTTTGACTCTTCAGCTCAGAAATTCGCCCACTTTTGACTAATTTTACTTTTTGATGTAACTATTGATCTATCCTGATGTAATTTGATGATTGTGATGTAATTTTGGCTCATATTTACTTTATCTAGAGGATTCATTCACTAAAAAGTGAAAATTAAATGAATGAATCAGTTTCCTTCCATATAGAGGCAAGTTGTTTGATTGCCTAGATTTCAGTTCCTTGTTTAGAATTGGTTGAAACAACTCCTAGAAGGATGAGCTCGACCCCTAGAGGCATGGGAAGGAGTTAGGATGGTCTATATATTGTATTTTCCGAGACATTTTCAGGGTTGGAATCTTGGGAATAGTTTGCCACCTCATTGTATATTTATTTCAGTATTTTTGGCAAATGAAAGACCAGAGTTTTGCAGCACTTGTTGGGATCCTTGTGGCTCTGAGTTTTGATGATGTTTTTATCCATGTATCTGTAAGTTTAATTAATTTTTTATGTATGACATTTCCCTTTTCGTTGCTTCTGGAATTAAACAAATGAGTAACTAAGGTAAAATTCATTAGTTTGTTGGTGCTCTACCTTAAAATTTTGTTTAGTTTTATGTGTTTTCATCTGCTTGAAGAGGATCCTTGCAACCTATTGCCCTCTTCAGCTCCTCAGAAGTCTTTTATATCCATTCATTCAATATAATACATCGAATCCATTGCCTTCTCTACCCCAACTTGAACTCTTCAAGAATTTGGCTTCATCCCCAAGCCCAAAACTGCCTTTCACTTTTTCCAACAAAAACCCCAAAAAATCATTCCAAACTCCTTGATTAATATAGCTAGCCTAAAATTAGCACTCATTTCAGTCATCTCAAGCCCTATTGATACATTTTTACTGAGATTGACCCAGAGAGAGCCCTCTCCTATTCTTGTAGGGCTAGCTACCAGACTGAGCGTGGTTTGGTGTTGCCCTGAATCCCGCCTTCCTTCAGCCTAAGGTGTATTTGGGTGATAACATCATGTTCGATCCTTCTTGATAGGTTAGAGGATCCCTCGAAGCCTCTTCTTATGGTCCTCGAGTGACCATCGCACTGCGTGTTATGAATTTCACACTTGGGTCCATATTCCTTAGCTCGATTTTAACTCTCCGCACATTCTGCATGGGGGTGTGTTGTTTTTCATGCATTTGTGCTATTAAAATTGGGAAATATTCGATTGCATTGTCCATAAGTCTACAATATTTGCAAGATTGCCTTGTAGGATTTCGGTAGTCGCTTGCAAATTGTCCTATTTTCTCACAGTTATAACTGATTAGCTGCCTGCTTCCTCCCCGACCTTCCCTTCCCCTTACTAGAGAGCCACCAAATCTTGCAAGAGATCTAGGTGATACAGGGTCTGACTTTACCCTATACAATTTTCCTTGATCTATCATTAGATCATAAGTTCGATAGTTCTTCTCATCGTGTCCTAACGACTGATAGAACATGCACCACTGTTGCTTCAGTTCTGGGACATACGCTCCTAGCCGGGGGCAATGGTTCGTATCGTGCAGCGCTGCGATGCAACAGTCATCGCACCATAACACTAGGTTGGGTTCTCCATTTTCTCTTGGAAGAACCTGACTAGGTCCTCCTTCCTACATGTAATCTGTCAATAGAGGGCATTGATCCTTCGTATGGCCAAATACCCGACATCATATGCATCATAGATCTGTGCTGGCTCCTTTTCCTCGTTCCTTTCACAGGTTCTGAATTTCCATGTGCATAACTCTGAGCCGCTCTTGAATATGTTCTACTCCTAACAAACTTTCTTCTCTGGGTGCAGCTTCTAGTTTCATAGCGACTTCCACAGCTTTTTCCTACAACTCGAAGGTTTGGTGACTCATTGGTGTGCGAAGGTGGGGCAACAACATAGCGATGAACAATTCCATATTTTTTCTATCTTCATGCTCAAATCCTCCTTCCTTGATTGCTCTCTTCAGTTTCTGATTAGCCTCCCATAGAAATTCAGGCGCTCCTTGCTTGAATTCCTTCACCTCTGCTACTAAGTGAGAGTAAGATTTTGGCTTTCGGAATTGTTGCTTTAGAGCATCCTTAATATATTGAGTAGATGCATTCTCGTTCTAAGATATGTATCACATATACCAGTACAAAGCTCTTTCTTCGAATGCCAGGGACAGTTGTGCCCTCTTCACCATATCATTTGTCACATTTTGTGCAGTCCATACAGAATCTACAACAAACAAAAATCAGTCCATATCCTCAACTCCTACCCCCTTGAAGGTAGGTAGTTTCAGGTGTGCAACCATATCACTGTCCAGCGGAGGTGGTGGTATGGGCGAACTCTTACCTTTGCACGACATGGCCGACAGTGTAGCTAGGGGGCTCTATGCAGCCGTCTCTCATAGAGGCTATAGAAATATCTTCCCCATTTGAGGTTGATTTGATAGTAATTACCATTGCATGTCGTGCTCTCGTCTAGATCCGAGGTCATTCACTCTGTACGACTACATAAAATACTCTTCTCGCACAGTAATATCTTAATCGGCAGGGGTAATTTCTTCAGAAAATTGTCCTAGAAACCTTTAAAGAATCTCCATTCCGCTTCAGAGTAGGAGATGAACTAATCAATGGTAAATTTTTGGACAAACCCTCCTAGCACACTGTCCACCTAGTGATGCACTATGCCAATGATGGTATTATCAGTCCTTTCCAGCTGTTGGATCAGCCCTAGAGACCACTGTGTGAATCGTTCATCCTTCCAACACTTCTGGAACTATATGATCGTAGCCAGCCACTCATACATCTCAACTGCAAATTTTAGAAAGAAAATTTCATAGCTTTCTATGAGAATGTACCTGTTTTTCTGATTTTTCGTCGTTAACTTCGTGCTGCAATTCTCTTTTATCGCAAATTCCTGAATCTGATTTTCGAACCACTCTTAAATTTCCTTCCTCTCAGGCTTCCAGTACTCTCTTGTCATTACCCGATCCCTCTCTCAAAATGCTCCCGGTCCTGGAAACAAAACCATTCGTTGGCTCAAGGGGTCCTGACCCAGGTTTCGAGGTTAACGTTTGCCAAAAAACCCTGATACTACTAGCCCTTTCGGCAGTGACCTACTTGCATATGGAAAATTCTCACTTGAAGTAGTATGGGTGGGTTTTGGATCCAGGTTTCTGCACCCAGCGAGAGGACAGGTAAGCCAAGCAGAGCTACGTTCGGCTTTATAATGACCAGATTACCTATCTCAGAACTAGATATTTAGGTCTCATTCACATCCATGTGCGCAGGTTCAACTATACTTACTCTGCTCAAAAAATTATATAGTTCAAAAATAGTAGTGCAACATTTCATAAAACATAACAAAACTGATCCATATGCAGTAGAAATACTTACACGGTACTTTCGTAGCTTAACACAGAACAGGCATAATACAACAACTATTACAGATTCGCATAACCAGTATAGATAAATTTAGTTACTGAAACAATATTTCTCGTTCATCAATCCATTAGTCCCTTCTTACAATGCCCAAACCCCACATGTGCACACAACAGCAGGGTCCTCCCACAGTAGGACTTGGGATCTCTGCACACACAGCCAATAGGAGTCCTTTCCCAAAAATCCCAATAGATCTACTAAGCCACAATTCACATCAAGATCTCATCATCTTCTTTTCTTACAATTCAAAATGTTCCTCTATTTATAACAATCTAGCCTAATATTTCCTATTGTCCTTAAATCGTGGTTTGCGGACTCTAGGTCTACCCTTTGACCCATTAAAATTCTTTTGGGGCTTTGACCCGCCCCAAATCCCCTGCGCTAGACTAAATATAATAAAAAATATAAGAAATCAGACCAGTTTTTCAGCTCACAGGGGACCCTGTTCCAATAGCCTCAATCACTTTATTGGTGGACTCCACTTGTCCATTTCCCTGTGGATGATATGGAGTAGAATTTCTATGCTTTATTTTTTATTCTTCCACGATCTTTTGTACCATCCTGGATGTAAACTGAGTTCCCTTATATGTCACAATTTCCCTTGGGACACCAAAATGAGTGAAAATATCGTCAAAGAGAAATGAAACTACATCATTTTCATTAGAAAAAGAAAATGATTTAGCCTTTAACCATTTAGTGACATAATCAATGCATACTAGAATATATCTCTTTTGTTTTGATGGTGGATTGATTGGTCCAATGAAATCTAGAGCCCATTTTTCAAAGGGTTCGACGAGTACCTAAGGTTGTAAGGTAATTTCATCTCAAGGAACAAGTTTCCCCATTCTCTTCCGATTGTCACACCTTTTTACATACTCCTTGGAATCTTTACATATGGATGGCCAATAATATCCTAAATGAAGTAGTTTATAAGAAACCATCTTATGAGAAAAGTGTCCACCACAAGGCTCATCATGGAATGCCTTCATAATTTTATGTATTTCATCTTCTTCTGCACATCTCCTGATGATGATATCTCGACCTGTATTGTACAATTCATCATTTACCCATCAATATAATGCACTTGTTTGAATTATTTTTCTCTTTTCTCTAGGAAACAAGTATGCTGGTGATTTTCTTGTAGCTAATTAATTAGCAATGTCTGCAAACCATGTAGATTTAGTAGATATTGAAAAATGATATTCATCTGGAAAATTATCCTCTATTGGGGTATAATTATTGTCGTTTTGAATTATGGAAAAAAAGTCAGCAACTATGTTTTTTTTTCTAGGTCGGTATAGAATGGTGATGTTAAACTCTTGCAAGAGTAATAACTATGTTTTTATTCTACCATTAGTGATAGATTTATTCTTTAAATACCTAATTGTCTTATGATCTATGTGAATGAAGGCTTCATAGCTAGTGATGTAGTGTCTAAATTTTTTTATAGCATGTAAAACAACTATAAATTCTTATTCATTAATAGTGTAATTTAACTCAGTAGTAGTCAAATTTTTACTTGTGTAGTATATGGAAAAGGGGGTCAAATAATTTCGTCCTAATACAACTCCCAGAGTTGTATCTGAAGCATATGTTGAGATTTTTCATGAAAATTTTATTTCCAATTTTTTCCTCTTAAGATGGGTGCCTTAGATATCTTTTCTTTTAAAGTTTCAAATGCCATTTGGAACTCAGTATTCCAACTAGATTTACAATGTTTAATTAGGAATTTGAAGAGTGGAGATGTATTTTTTGTGAAGTTTTCTATAAATCTTTTGTAGTTCCCTGTAAAACCAAGAAAACTCCTAACATCTTTTTGAAAATTTGGAATTGATAATTTGGAGATAACTTCAACTTTGGATGAGTCCACCTTAATTCCATCCCCTGAAATATGGTGTCCTAAAAAAATTCCTTTATTAAAGATCATAAATAATTTTTCATGACTTAATGAAATATTTTCTTCTTTACATCTTTTAAGAAAATTTTCCAAATTTTCAAGAGCCTCTTCAAAATAATTTCCATAAACTGTGAAATCATCCCTATACACTTCCACACAATCATGTATTAAGTCAGAGAAAATTCCTAATACTGCTCTTTGGAATTTTTCAGGTGCATTGCACTATCCAAAAGTAATTACTCAGTATGTGTGGGTTCCCCATGGACAAGTAAATGTGGTTTTTGTCTTGGACTTTAGGAGCTACTTGAATTTGATTGTAACCACTACAACCGTCCAAGAATGAAAAATATTTCTTCCTTGCTAATGTATCAAAAACTTGATCTATGAAATGAAACGGAAAATTATATTTTAGAGTATCATTATTAAATTCTGTATAATCAATGCATACCATCCATTTACCATTCTTCTTAGCGAAAATCACGAAGGGAGAAATCCACTAACTATTTGAAATTGGATAAATGAAGTTTACACAAATTTTTGCAATTCTTCTTTCACAATTTCCCTAAGATTTGGATTCATCCTTATTTTAGGTTGTCTGATAGGCCTAGAGCTTTTCTCAATATATATGATGTATGAAATTCTCATTATTAATTCCTTTAATGTTAGTGTACTCCCATGCATATGTAGAAGAATATTTTTTGCAATTTTTTTATTAACTCTTCTTGATAGATTTTTTCCAAGCTTTTGTTTATGTTTAAGGACTTTCCTCAAAATATTTCAACTACAAAGTTACCAAATCCTTCCATATAATATAAAGCCATATGTCTATATGACAAGTATTAAATGTTACATTGTTGATAAAAATTATGATCATCTTCACATTGTGAAGATGTTTCAATATTTTCTATTGAATTTTAAAATTTGACTTTCTTCACTAATATGAGAAATAGTAAAGGGAGGTTGTATATCATTGTCATCATCCATCCATTCTTCTTTTTATACCTTTTTTATTATTTTTGTTGAGGATATAGAGTGAATTTATTTGTTCAATTACCATCAGAAATAAACATATCACCAGATCTACAACTAATGAAAGCATCATCTGTAGCTAACCAACGTCTTCCTAATATCAATGCATGTCCTCCTAGGTTTTTCTTAGGAGTTAAGATCATAAATTCAACTGGATATTCCCAAGATTATAAGAATACATAGATGTATTATAATACACCATCTGGCTTGATTACTGATCTGTCTGCTCATTGCAATAATGTTGGTTTGGAAGCCTAAGTTGTTCCATAGTTTTTTTACTCGTGGTGTTTATGGATGCTCCTAATTCAATAAAATTATTTGTAATCTCAATGCCATTAATGTGTGTTTTTACAACTGGACTTCATGGATCCAAATATTTTTGTATGGCTATTTTCCCCATCATAATTTCTGCAATTTTTCCTACTAACCCAATCATTTTTAATTCTTTTCATTTTCTTCTTGATTCTTTTATACTCAACTCCCTTATTTTTTTAACGAGGATTGGAATATTTGTAATGGCCTGTAACAAAGGTATTTCGATACATACATTCTTCATTTCATTTATAAAATAATAGTTAGGCAACAAAATTAGTTTTTCTACCCCTTTAGCAATTTATAATATTTCAGGGAAAGGAGGGTTAGATATAGATACTGAAGGTTTCTTGATGATATGAGTTGGCTTTATTGGATTTTCTTATTTTTTATTTTGAGAATTTTGATTTTGTTGAAGGGATGTCCCTTCTCTTGAATGATTTTTATTTTTCTGCAGAGAAATTTCTTCATCAAGATCATATTTTTCCTAAATAACAATAGAGGGAGTTTTCCTTTCTGATATCTTACCAGATCTAAGCTGAACATTGTTAAGATCTAGTGGAGTAATCATATAAGTTGGAAAATTCTGTTTGTCTACGTTATAAGAAGTTTGAACATTTTTATTGTTTAGGTTTGGTAGTGGATGGGCAGGTAGTTGATCTGGTCTTTGTGGAAATGGAAATGAAAGTTTTGGATTATGATTTTGAAATTGAGGTTGTTGACTAGATTGTGGAAAATGTTGTAGAGTATAGTTTGGATAAGATTGTAGATATTGGTGATATTGATAATATCTGTCGTAAGTATTTTTCATTCATTGTGTCCAAGGTTGAGGTTGGTACCAAGGTTAGTTCCATGGAAATTATGAATTCCAATTGCTTGGTGGGGCCTGTGTATACATCTGATTGTTAAAACATTGAGTTTGTGGCTCTTTCCATGTTCTTCTAGAGACAAAACAAAGATGATCTACTAGATTTGGAGCTATTCCTTCTTAAAGGACAGCTTTAGGACCTGGTATAGAAGGACATTTATTTGTTTCAATATTTTTTGTTCATATTACACGGGTCTTTAGGACTTTCAAATCAAGAGGACATTCTCTTAAGGCATGTTTCTTTGTGAATTTAGGACATAAAATAGATAAGGCACCAATTTCAACTTTCTGCTTGTTTTGTAATTTCAAGGTGTTTATCTATTCACTAAGACTCCCTAAGATATCTGTTTTGAAATATTCAAGCATATTTCCTATTTTTCCCTAGTCACTATTCCAGTTGCATATTTATTCACTCTAGAGAGAATAGGATCTCTTGTATTTTTTTTCAGTTCTTGACTTTCCTCTTGAAAGATGAATGCATAATTCAACAATTTTGTAACAACCCCAAATTTAACATGCAATTAATTATATCAACTATGCAATTAATGATCAACACAAAAACTGTTTAACTAATCTGCATAGAAATTTCATAAACAAGAGCAAAGATGACTTACCTGTAACAATGGTATTCCTTAATTGAGACTCCAAATTTGAATGCTATTGGATTCCCGCTAACAGCAACAAAGGATTAGGGACAACTCTCCACCCAACCATAGGTTCTGTTGCACATGATCTTTCCACAACTGGCCACACCCTAGCCCTTAATCAACATACTACTACCAGGTAGGCCTTTTCCTCATAATACTTTTCTGTCAAGAGAATCGATGATGGAATGATGAATCCCATCTTCATCAATGTGTATTAAATAGACCAAATAATGGAAAGGGAACCACATGCACACATTCAATGTGTCAACATGCAATTTTTTTTTTAAGTTTAACTTAATTTAATGTTTCTCTTAATTTAACTTACTTTTTGTTAACTTTACTTATTTTGATAGTTTATTATTTTAAATCTTTCCTAATTTAGTCATTTTACTTTTGTTAACTTTACTTATTTATTTACTATTTAGAACTACAGTTTATTACTTACTATTTTATTTATTATTATCTTTATCTTTATTATTTCTTCTATTATTGACTTATTATTTATTTAATAATATTATATTATATTATTTATTATTTGTTATTTTTAATTATTTTAAGGAACTTCGTCCCGAATTTAAGTTGAATAATTATATTATATTATTTATTTACTTATTTATTACTTCATGTTTTTCCAACACCCTTTGTTGAACTAGTATAACCAATAGACATCAAAAATTTTCACAACACCTGGGAAATCTCAAGGAATCTTTGCCCTTTTTCCCAATTTCGGAACTAGGAATAAGCCTCCCCAGTGAGTACCATAGCCCAAGGCCGGCTCAAAGGCTCACACCGGTCTCAGACCTCATCTGCCCCAAGGCAGGCATCCAGTCCACTCCCTCCACACTCACTAAGGTGCATAGCCCCATGCATAAAATTATTTACACCCCTTCTAGACTTTTACATTCCAATCTAGTACTAGGAACTTGGAATACAATATCAAGCCCTTTTCCTCCTAAATATGGTCTCGCGGCCCTTAAAGAGCTATCCATCAAGAGCTATACAAGACAAAGGAGCCATGGGTATATGTAGTGCTGATTGATTTTATCCTCATCCCATATGGTGTTACATATTCTCCCTCATAGGTATGGGCTCCCAAAGGATCATCAAGTAACCTGCCCTCTTGCCCCATTTGTGGATTTCCTTCCAATCACCTCATCTCAACAAGCATCCAATCCATCAGCTATAATAATAAGATCATAGAAAATAATTCACATCCTAACTCTTGCATTTCATCATGATAATATAACATCTTTGTTAATAACCACATTCTAAATAATAAAGAATTTCATCTTCATGTATGTCGCAAAATTTGTATTGATTCCACATGCTTCCCATCATGAAATACCATCATAAGTTATAGCATAAACATATATGAATCATGAAATCACATAATAAACTAATCACATGTCAATATAACCTCAAATCATAACATCATAATCCCTATGCATCTCATAATCATCATTTTCATACAACTATATAAGTAAGAACCACATGTGCATTATTACTATCCTCTCATAGAACTTAAATTAAAACCATAACTCAAATCGTAATGTACAGTTTAGTTGTATAAATAAATTTAGATAATAATACACTACCTAGAGGTTTCATAAAAGTATCTACCTTAGCTAAATTATGTGCTCCTATTTAGTTCACCACACAATTTTAGTGAAATAGATAACGAAAGTCATTAAAAATAACATATGCATATTCCTAGGTGGCTAAACCTAAGCGATATTGGTCCCACTAGACCTTTACTTTCTCAAAATCACGATTCCTGAGCCAACAAACCTGACAGTCCAATATACATAATAATTCAACCTGAAGGGGTCCCTCCTAAGAAACCTATAATTTCTTAAATGTTAGCACATGGGATGGGTGAGATACATATTTTATAAGCATAGAAACAAGAAACACATTATTCATTCTTCTTATATGGAATGGAAGCTCGAGCTTATAAGCAACTCATATGATCCTCTATAGGATATTAAATGTGCCGAAAAATATAGGGGGTGACTTTGTTCCCTTGCCAAATCAGAAGGAACTCATTAAAAGTTTGACTCTAATAAAAACTCGGGTTCCTTCCTTGAAGCTTCTATTAGTTCTCTTTGCATCGACATAACTTTTTTGGCGATCACTAGCTTCTTTTAGCCTATGCTTCATTATTTCCATATACTCTTCCATTTCTTGGAGAATTTTAGGTCCCAACATGATGTGATCCTCTAATTGATCCCAACTCAATGGAGTACGACATGGTCTTCTATACAAGACTTTGAATGGATATGCCTTAAATTGAATTGTGATAACTATTGTTGTATGTGAATTCCACTAAGGGAAGGTATTTCTCCCACTACTTTTGTTGATCCATGATATAAATTCTAAGCATGTCCTCTAATAATCGGTTTACTCTTTCTGTTTTCCAATCTATCTATGGATGATATGCAATACTTAAGTTTCATTGTGCTCCTGTAGATTGTAAAAGGCTTTTCCAAAATCTCAAAGTAAAGCATGCATCTCTGTCTGATATTATTTTGCGGGGCACTCCATGAAGGTGAATTATTTCCTTTAGGAAAATTTGAGCAATATTTGGTGCCTCGAGGGCGCTCTTAACTGGAATGAAGTGAGTGCTCTTAGTTAATTCATTACCAATGACCATGACGCAGTCATGTCTTTGGGAGGTCATAGCTAATCCCCCAAAAAAATCCATTGAAACAACTTCCCACTTAGTTTCTGGTATATCATGGGGTTGTAAAAGACCTGCAGGGTAATGATGTTCAGCTTTAACCTATTGACATTCTAGACAACAGACCATGAACTTTGTAATATATTTTTTCATTCCTGTCGAGAAAATTATTTGTTTCAAATCTTCATACATTTTCTAGACTCCTAGATGTACAGCATATGGAACTTGGTGGGATTCTTTCATTATTAGCTTCCGAAGTTCATCATTAGCCATTACATACATATTACCATTATATTATAGCAACCCATCCTCATCTATGGTGTATCCTTCCCACTTGGATGCCACTGGTACCTATTCTTGTAAGGCGAGTTTTACTTGTTGGTATCATGGGTCCCATATTAAGTGGTTCAGAATATGGCTTCTCAGGTCTATCTTCACTGACAATATTGAATGAGCTCTAGGTATCCCACTTAAAGCTATCTACAACCTCATTTTATTTCCCTTTTATGTAGGATATCCTGAAATCATATTCACTAAATAACTCACTCCAATTTCATTGTCGAGCGTTAAGGTCCTTTTGGGTGAATATATGCTCAAGACTTTTACGATCCGTTCTTAATTCAATTTGGTGCCCCATCAGACAATGTCTCCATAGTCTTAGGGCCATTACAACTACAACTAATTCTAGATCATGTATTTCATAATTGATTTCATGGGTCTTGAGTTTACGTGAGGCATAAGCAATAACCCCTCCATCCTGCATCAATATTTCCCCTAATCCTTCTCCTAATGCATCTGTGCACACAAAAAAGTCTTTGTCCATGTCGAGAACCTTTAATATTGGGTCAGTTGTTAAGCGGAATTTTACCTAATTGAATTCCCTCTCACGCTCACATGTCCATTCAAACTTAACTCCTTTCCTTTGGAGGTTTGTGACGGCACTCGATATCCGTGAAAATCCTTCTACAAATCTTCTGCAATAGCCTTCCAACCCCATAAATCTACGTACTTCTTTGACATTGTTACGTGCAAGCCAATCCATTATAGTTTCAATCTTGCTGCAAACCACTTCAATGCTTTCCCCACTAATGGTATGGCCTAGATATTGAATTTTCTTCTCAAAGAAAGAACACTTAGAAATTTTTCCATATAACGTATGTTCTCTAAGAGATTGAAGCACTAGTTTCAAATTCTCTTGATGCTCCTTCTCATTGCAGGAATAAATGAGGATGTCATCTAGCAACACTTGAACAAAACCATCCAGATATTTTCGGAAAACACTATTCATCAAGTTCATGAAGGCTTCAATGGCATTAGTCAAACAAAATGGTACAACAATAAACTCATAATGCCCACATCGTGTTCTAAATGTTGTCTTGGCTATGTCCTCCTTTTTTATTCTTAGTTTATTATATCTGATCCGTAAGTCTATCTTGGAAAATACTGAAGCTCCTTTAAGTTTCTCAAAGAGGTCATCTATGCAAGGCATGGGGTATCTGTTTCGGATGGTGCCCTTATTCAGATCTCGATAATCAATACATAACCTAAGAGTTCCATATTTTTTCTTCACAAAGATCTTTTGCGCACCTTTGAACCGTCAACTTGAAATGTGACCTCTAATCATTTGGATTTCTAAAATTATTTCATAATATCGACGTTTTTTTATCTAGCTTCAACATTGAACTGATAATTTATGTCTTGCATATTTTTTTGTTCCAACTCCCTTCTATGACCTCGATCATCTCTTTGACCTTGATTGTGGCTTATGACCCAATCTTTAAAGATACTTTTCATTTACCGAAGCGAATGTAATATATATTGCTCAATATGGGTTCAAATTTCTATTGTGGTAGGGGGTGGGGTTTCCACCTTAGCGGTGACTTGGGTTTGTCTTCGATGCTTAGGAGCCATGATCTCCCCTGTAATGCACCAAGTTGTCAATGTTACATTTATACAAAATAATAACAATATAATCACAACGTTATTAGTTTAATTTGAACTCACAAGTTTAAATAGATAAGAGAATAGAAAATTTCATTATATTTATAAACTTCAGTACTAAATTTTCTTGAAACATTAAAACTCATATATTTCAAAATTTCCCAAAAACGTTCAATAATTTTATTATGTAAACTAATTTTATATGTGTAATTTTTCAATAACAATTACAAAACTATATTTCCATAATAAAACATTTTTTTTCAATTTATTGTACATCATATAAACAAAGAAATTAATTCAAACATATTCATTATCATTTAATCCTAATATAACTATAAAAATATCTTGAAATATCTACATATCTAGCCATTTCTTTTTTTTATAGTGACAAATAGTCTTTACAAGAGTTGGTATGCAGAGTGGTTAAATTTTGTCTTATGATTCTGTTATAATGTTGAGAATTGATTAAGATCTAAGTTATTTCCAATATTAATTTCTAAACTGAAGGTTAAAAGCGAAGCCTCTAGCTGTCTGTAACCCTTCCCTTATTCCCTAACCAAGAAGCATACCACTTTTAAAATATAAGTAATTTATGTGTTAGAAAGGTTTGAGTAAATGGAAAATAATAAATTTTAATAGCTGTCTGTAACCCTTCCCTTATTCCCTAACCAAGAAGCATACCACTTTTTAAAATATAAGTAATTTACGTGTTAGAAAGGTTTGAGTAAATGGAAAATAATAAATTTTAAAATTTATTATTTTCCATTTACTCAAACCTTTCTAACACGTAAATTACTTATATTTTAAAAAGTGGTATGCTTCTTGGTTAGGGAATAAGGGAAGGGTTACAGACAGCTAGAGGGGTTTGACCCTTCGCTTTTAACGTTCAGTTTTGAAATTAATATTGGAAATAAGGGGTTTGATGAGTAAAAAAAAAAAAAAAAAAAAAAAAAGCAGAGTGGCTTGTATTTTCTAATTCGGAGTGTCCGAAGTGGTGATGTCTCTCACCGTATTCAGAAAGTCTATGTTTTTGCCGACATCACAAAGCGAAGGGAATTTTAGACGAGGATGATGCCAGAATTTTGTGTGACTTTAAATAAGGATTTGGTACGAATTGGTATGCCACTTCACTTTTCAAGAAAAGGTCAAGGGTTCAATTCTTGATTATGCCTGAAATTAAAACAAAACTGGTTGAAATCATTGTAAAAGTATTTGGACTTGTTCACTCCTACGAAGCTCATCTTCCCCCTGCATCGCAACGCTGACCGAATAGCGCAGTGGATTAGCGCGTCTGACTTTGGATCAAAAGGTGGTTCATGGAAGCCATGAAACCGCAAACGAGGATGATCAAAAGGATCCCATGGCATCCAAACGAGAAGGCTATCCCGTATCCAACTTCATTTCAAACGTCGTCTAGTCGGAAAATTGAGTAGTGGAGAAGGCGGGTGTGGGCATCCACGCAGACTCATCTTTTCACATTTGCTGGGTCAGTCCACCCCTACGTCAGCGAGACTAGTGGGTAGATTTTCTGATGGTTACATATATATATATCATCGCTCCATCCATTGCATGCAAAATTTTGCTACACAAACTGAAAAATATAGGTGGTTCACTAAAAGAGCCATATATATTAATTATTAATATTTTTCTTCTAATTATATATATATATATATATATATATATATATATATATATATATATATTTTGACACAGTTTAGACTATTTTAAGCCTGCAATTAGTAAAAATTATGTAATGATATTAGGATATCCTGAATGTAATAAGTATGTAAAATTTACAAAAAAAAATTAGTTTAAAATTATAATCATATATTTAAGAGCAACCATAGATATAATTATATGCAAGATATTTCTCAAACTTATCTTTAATAATAAATAAAATTTAATATATTAGATTTGTAATCACTATAGTACCAAAAAAGAGTCTTTTTATCATTAATATCACCATAAAATCATGTTTTAACTTTTACCTAAAGGTCACAAAAATTCGAAATCCGCTTTGATACCATATGTAACAACCCCAAATTTAACATGCAATTAATTATATCAACCATGAAAGTAATAATCAACACAAAAATTGTTTAACTAATTTGCATAGAAATTTTAGAAACGCGACAAAAGACAAGTTACCTGTAACAAAGGTATTCCTTACTTGAGACTCCAAAATTGAATGCTATTAGAATCTTGATAACAACAACAAATTTTTGGAGACAACTCTCCACCCAACCGTAGGCTCAGTTGCACATAATCTTTCCACAGGTAGCCACCCTCGAGCCATCAATAAACGTACTACTGTGAGGGAATACTTTGGCTCACAATACCTTTCTCTCAAGAGAATGGATGATGGAATGATGAATCTCATCTTCATCATCGTCTATTAAATATACCAAACAATGGAAAGGGAACCAGGAAAAGGAACCACATGCACACATTCCATGTGTCAATATGAAACTTTCATTTCTTTATTTTAAGTTTTACTAAGTTTAATGTTTATCTTAATTTAACTTAATTTTTGTTAACTTTACTTATTTTTATAGTTTCTTAGCTTAACTCTTTCTTAATTTATTCATTTTTACTTTTGTTAACTTGACTAATTTATTTAATATTTAGAACTTCAGTTTATTATTTACTATTTTATCTATTATTATTATTCTCTTTATTATTTCTTCTACTATTGACTTATTATTTATTTACTATTTATTTAGTTATATTCTATTATTTATTTATTATTTATTATTATTAGGGGACATTACAAATTTCAGATAATGATAGTAGAGGAATATCTCCCTTTCCCATCATATTAAGAATATCTATCCATTAATCTATGATGGCTTTCAATAACAGAGCTCTTAAAGTATCTTGATCCAAGTTTTGCATTTTAGCTCTTTTTAAATTGTAATTGAACCTCTCAATTAAGTCCTCCAAGTTTTTATCCTTTATTTGCATCATTTTAAATACTTCATCTTTCTCAATATTAGGTGTGAAATACTACAGATACCTTTGTAAGAATACACTTTTCCTTTCAACCCATGTCCTAATAGAATGTGTTATTAATCCCATGAACCATTTTAAAGCTACACCCATCAGTGTTGCAGGAAAAAGGTTTCACTTTTTAGAATCTTGTAAGTAGTCATATGATCTACACAAAACCTAAAATTCAATTACAAATGTTTCGAGATCTTCATTCCTTAATCCATTAAAATTGGGAAGGATGGAGGGTGAAACATTCTTCATTGTGGCATTTGTATCCTCATCAATTATAGGAAATCCAATAGAGTCTTCTCTATTTTCAGTTCTATTTTCTTTTCCTCCCCCTCCTCCTATACCTCCTCCTCCATCTCGTCCTCCTAGTAGTAATTTTTCTCCTTTAATATTGTGTAATTCTCCTTCTTCTTCTCTTTCCATTTTATATTCCTTAGAACTAATGAAGGCTTCTAACTATAGAGTTATTTTTTCTGCCTCTGGTTCTTTAATCAATGGAATGTTGAAGAATGTTTATTCTTCTTCCTCACAAGGGATTTCTAACTCCCAAGCTAGAACTTTTTCTCCTATAGAGGTGAAAAAGGTTACTCTTTCTATTGGAGATATAGTATCTTTCTCTTGTAGGACTGCCTCAGTAGATGAAGTTGGAGAATCTCCTGGTTAGATTTATGAACTTAAGACTCCAGAACGTATATGTGTTGTGGTGAAAAATGGACTATGAGTTTGAGATGGTACTGTGGCACTTCGTGGTATTGGTGGAGTGAGTGGTGTTTTCGGAATCAAACTTCTACCTCTAGTTATAAATATACCCCTAGAGTCTCTTTCTCTACGCATATCATTTTTTCAGATGTAATAAATAATGCTTTTTAATTACCCTTCCCCGGAAACGATGTCAAAATGTTCAGGAAATTTAATGTCTTAAATTTCTATCATAAATTATTGACCGAGGTTAGTGACCTATTGATCCAGGTGGATATTGGTGGCCACCCACCTATTCCACTTGGTCCCCCCACCATTGTCTCTTTCAGTTTTTCAGTTTCGGCATAACTTACTATTTTTAGCAGTTTTTCGGGTCCTGAACTTCCGGAGCCGTTTTGAGGCCCTTGCGATTTTTGGGTATGAAGCGCCAACGGGTACTACCGATGGGGTCGTCTAAAGCCGATGGCATCGTCCTCGGAGTAGAGCTTTCTAATGATGTATCATGTGCGTCAAACGGAGATAGTATGCCAAAGTTACGTCCCTGGGAAGTTGAAACACCAATTTACCCAAACGGGGCCCATAGTTTTGGCGCTTCATCTCCTAGGGTTAGGTTTTTGGGATTTTTAGGGTTCTCCATTGTTTCTCAATAATAAATAGGCCCTTGCGCCTCATTGTAAAGCAGTTCAGAGGCCTGTAGCCGCCACATCTCTTCTCAGAGATAGCTACCAGTGCCCTAGATAGTTATATTTCCATTCTGTCTGTAAGCAAATTTCAGTTCTTTGATATTAATGAAATGAAGTGTTATTTCCGCTGCATCTCTATCTTTATGGTTATGTGTTTATTCTGTTGCGTTCCTGCATAAATCCGGATCAGTGGTATCAGAGCGGTCTGCTTTTTCTCGATCCTTCTTTGCATGTCCCCAACGATGTCGGGGTATAAGGAGCTAGGGCTTGATCTGGTGGAACCTTTGCAAGATCAGCCTCGCAAACCTCGACGGACGCCCATGGGGGACGAAAAGAAAGATGAGGGAGCAGGAGATCCTATCAAAATATTGCTCGAGGAGGCCCTCGAAAAACAAAGGAACGCGATGATGGATAGCTTTGCTCGGATCCTTCAACGGCTGCCCACCGGCGGCGCATCTGCATCCAGTAGCCACTCTGGAGTTGCGACTCCCTTTAAGGTACAAGTAAATTTTGACATTCCCATATTTGAGGGTCAAATAGACGCGGATGCCGTAGATAGATGGTTGAATCTATTAGAAGGATATTTCTCTGTTCATGACTTTTCAGACCGGGAGAAGATTATTTTTGCACTCCTCAAAGCTACCCCCCATGTCAAGGACTGGTGGGAAACCTACTGTGAGAACAAGGACTAGACAGAACCCTCTCTGTTCTCGGCCGTACCAACTTGGAATTCTTTCCGAGACGCCGTCAAGGAACAGTACTATCGCGTGGGGAGCTATGAGGACAAGTACATACAATGGACCACGCTGCGACAACAAAGGGATCAAGATGTGCACGAGCTGACGAATCTGTTCCATACCCTGCGCACAAAGTTGGGTATCAAAGATTCGGAGAAACATTTGGTGCTAAAGTATCGCAGCTGTCTGCACAGATACATTCAGGAGGAAATGGAGTTCCTCGACATCTCCTCGCTTGGTACGGCATACCGGTATGCTGCCAAGATTGAGCAGAAATTCAAACAGAAGAAGCGAGACATTGGATCTGCGAATCAAAAGCAAGGAAAAGGTGCTTCCAAATCGCAGAACAAAGGACAGAGCCGAGGCATGGCGGCTAAAGACAACCCACCAAAGCCACAAGAAAAGAACAACACCGTAAAGCCAAAGAAGGACACGGGAAAGTGGTGTGAGTTCCATAAGAGCTCCACTCACAACACAAGTGAGTGTCGGGCCAAGCAGTCGCTAGTGGCCGAGATGAGGGCTTCTGAGTCGGATGCATGCTCCGACTCCGAATCAGAACCTGAAAAGGGGAATGAAAAATGGAAACATATTATTAATGCGGAGCCCAATGTCACTGTTGCCACTATGAAGATACAGAAGGAGGAACTAGAAGATCTAGAGGAGGAGGAATGTCTCTTCCACTCCCAGATGTGGATAAAGGGCTCCCCGGTAAAGTTCATTGTCGACAATGGGAGCCAAAAGAACCTCAATTCAGTAGACGTCGTGAAGCATTTGGGCTTGCCGACCACATCTCACCCACATCCATACACCATCGGGTGGCTTCACCAAGGACGAGATCTCTGCGTCAGCCAACAATGTCGCCTTCCCTATAGCATCAAACCCTTCATGGATGAGGTATTATGTGACGTTGCTCCTATTGATGTTTATGATGTATTATTAGGACAACCATACTTGTGGAAGCGTCATGCTGTGTATGAGTCTCGACCTCGTGCTGTTATTATTACTTTGGGAAATAAGTTGTACGGGATACCAGAGGTACCACCTCCTACGACTATCTCTTTGGTTACTGCAAAACAATGTAGTAAGCTCATTTCCCAAACCAGGAAATTCGTTTTCCTGATGATCCGCCCCCAGGGCAAGAAGAAGACTGTGGCCACGACCTCCAGACAGGGCCCCTCTGCACGACGACAACAAATGGATAAGGTCGTGGAGGAGTACGGGGACATCTTCACCTCACCCACAGGGGTTCCTCTGCACTGCCAGGTCAAGCACCCGATTGATCTGACCCCAGGTGCGCCGCTACCCAATGGACCGATCTATCGACGCTCTGTTATGGAAAATGATGAAATCAAGAGGCAGATTCAGGAGCTGTTGCAGAAAGGTCACATCAGACCAAGTTCATCACCATGTGGGAGCCCGATCGTGTTGGTACAGAAAAAGGATGGGACGTGGAGACTCTGTATTGACTATTGGGCGCTGAACAAGATTACTGTCCGGAATAGGTACCCAATCCCACGGATTGATGACCTTCTAGACCAACTCCAAGGTGCAAAATATTTCAGTAAGATCGACCTGAAGTCTGGGTATCACCAGGTACCAATTGAACCCTCTGATGTGTGGAAGACTGCCTTCCAAGCTAAGGAAGGCCTTTTTGAATGGCTGGTCATGCCTTTCGGGTTGACGAATGCTCCCGCAACCTTCATGAGGATGATGGACGACATCTTGCGGCCATTCACCAGCTCATTCGTAGTGGTGTACTTGGATGACATTCTGATCTTCAGCAAGACTTGGGAAGAGCACCTTCATCACATCCGACAAGTCCTCCAAACACTGCGGCAACACAGGTTGTGTGCCAATTTGGAGAAGTGCACGTTTGGCATGACCCAGGTTCAATATCTGGGATACATTATTGATGAAAGGGGGGTGCATGTGGATCCAGCCAAGATCCAAGTCATTCGGGATTGGCCAGCCCCAACCACTATAACAGAGCTTCGCAGCTTTCTGGGTCTTGCTAATTTCTACCGTAAATTCGTGTTGGGATTCTCTCATATCACTTGGCCCTTGAGTCAAGTCACCAAAGGAGGAGCGAGAGCAAAATTCTTTTGGTCGGAACCTCAACAGAAGGCGTTCAAAGAATTGAAAAATCGCATCTGTTCTGCCCCAGTGCTCACCTTACCAGACTTGCAGCAGCCATTTGAGATCGAGACAGATGCCTCTGACTATGCTATTGGGGCAGTTCTTACTCAACAGGGACATCCGGTGGCATATCACAGTGAGACATTGTCTGAGACAGTTCGCAAGTATCCCACCTATGACAAAGAAATGTATTCCATTGTGCAAGCCTGTCGACAATGGAAGCATTACATTTTGGGGAAGGAAACAATCATCCACACGGACCACCGGCCCCTGCAGTTCATACAGACACAAGGGAAGTTGCAGAATGATCGCCATCAGAAGTGGTCCACATATCTGCAACAGTTTCATTTGAACATCAAGTACAAGAAGGGTAGCACCAATAATGTTGCGGACTGCCTCAGCCGACCACCGATCGTGGCGCTCACCACCGTGCTCAACTCTTGTGGGCACGAGACTTCTGATTGGCCGCTTCTCTATGAGAGTGACCCAGAATTCGGCCACACTTACAAGGCACTCTTGGGGGGCATGCAAGTTCCAAATTTTCACCTCCAAGATGCACTTTTATGTCACCTGGGACACCTCTGTGTTCCTTCAAGCGAGCGTGCCAAGATGATATGGGAAGCACACTACGGTCGAGTCGCTGGGCATTTCGGGGTCGAGAAAACAGTAGCAATACTACAGAAGTATTTCTATTGGCCGAACCTTCGAAAGGATGTCGAGAAGCACATCAGATCTTGCACTGCTTGTGCCATTGCTAAGCCGACCATCAAGAAGCAAGGCCTATATACTCCACTACCTACCCCTAGTCGACCATGGGAATCCATCTCCATGGATTACATGTTGGGACTGCCCTCTACTAAGAATGGCAATGATTGTGTTTTCGTGGTCGTTGATAGATTCTCGAAGATGGCCATTATGGCGGCCTGTAAGAAGAATATCACAGCAGAAGCTACTGCTAAACTCTTCTTTGAACGAGTATGGGTTCACTTTGGGATCCCACAGTCTATCATATCAGATCGAGATAGCAGGTTCCTCAGCACATTTTGGTCCAGCCTCTGGTCAATGTTGGACACAAAGCTCACCAAGTCCACAGCTTTCCATCCCCAAACAGATGGCCAGACAGAGGTCGTCAATAGAATGATTGTACACATTCTGCGCATGTACAACTCAAAGCATCCACGCACATGGGACGAGAGCCTCCCCTATGTACAACACAGTTATAACCGGGCTCTCCACAGTTCAATTGGCCATAGCCCCTTTCCGGTGGGCTTGGGATTCCAACCACTATGTCCCATTGACATAGCCATGCCGTTTGCAGCTGCTCAGGCCGATTCAGCTCATGTCCAGTCTGAAGTTGACAAAGCAAGTAGCTTCATCGAGCGCATTCAACACATCCTCCAACAGGTTCATGATATATTGGACAGAGCTAATGCGAAGTACAAGCAGCGCCATGATCAACACCGGGTGCCACACAACTTCCAGGTGGGCGATAAAGTATGGCTGCATTTGCAGAAGGAGCGCCTCACTGGACCTCACCGCAAGCTTCGCCCACTCCGATACGGGCCGTACACCATCACCAAGGCTGTAGGGAACAATTCTTTCGAGCTTAGTATTCCACCATTCCTTGGTCTGCACCCAGTCTTCAATGTGGATCGCCTTCGTCCTTACTTCCCACCTCTACTGGACACTTCGAACATTGCAGAACAACTCACACCAACAGAATTAAACCTAGAATGCATGGAACAGGCCACCACAGATTGTATCATGGACATGCAAATTAAGAACACTCGCCAAAAGAGGATCCAACTGTATCAGGTTGTCAAAGCTGGCCAACTCCTGCACCAAGGAAAGTGGTTCACCGGGGACCAAGTTCAGCGGAAATTTCCTCATCTCATGGAGGAACTTAACGCAATGGGGACCATTGCTTCCTAAGGGGGGAGGAATGATCCAGGTGGATATTGGTGGCCACCCGCCTACTCCACTTGGGCCCCCACCATTGTCTTTTTCAGTTTTTCCGTTTTGGCATAACTTACTATTTTTAGCAGTTTTTCGGGTCCTGAACTTCCGGAGCCGTTTTGAGGCCCTAAACGACGTTTTTTGGGTATGAAAGCGCCAGCGAATTTTCTGATAAAATTTGTCCCGACAGCTGTAGTCCTCGGGTAGAGCTTTCTAATGATGTATCATGTGCGTCAAACGGAGATAGTATGCCAAAGTTACGTCCCTGGGAAGTTGAAACACCAATTTACCCAAACGGGGCCCATAGTTTTGGCGCTTCATCTCCTAGGGTTAGGTTTTTGTGATGTTTAGGGTTCTCCATTGTTTCTCAATAATAAATAGGCCCTCGCGCCTCATTGTAAAGCAGGTCAGAGGCCTGTAGCCGCCACATCTCTTCTCAGAGATAGCTACCAGTGCCCTAGCTAGTTATATTTCCATTCTGTCTGTAAGAAAATTTCAGTTCTTTGATATTAATGAAATGAAGTGTTATTTCCGCTGCATCTCTATCTTTATGGTTATGTGTTTATTCTGTTGCGTTCCTGCATAAATCCGGATCACCTATGAAGTGTGGTGCACTATATATGCTTAGATTCCCTTCTTTCTTACTTCGTTGTGTAGTTTTATATATTTATTTTTTGGGGGGTTTGTATATTATGTCTAATGTTAAAAAATAAAAACTGATCTAAGGAATGAAATATTGAAAGCTAAGAAATAACTGAATCTCAAATAAATTTAATGATGAAAAACTTAATCTTAAGAAGGAAGAAAAGGAAGTGTTATTTTTATTATGAGAACAGAATTTGATTTACAAATTAATTCTTAAAAATGAATGAATTAGAAAATTTAAAAGAAGGAAGAAAATGAAGTGTTAATTAACTAATCTACATTGCATAAAAATAAATCAATCTTTGAGTGATTAAATCTAAGTTATGCAAGGCTATTCTATGCTGAAAAAACATCTATTGAAAACATCTAATTAAATTTATTATTCTTTTAAACAAAGTATCATTCTAAATCCTATTGAATTCTATTGGTCTCTGAATTATGTTATATATATCAACACAACAAAAGTAAAACCATATTCTACCTATCAATTAGGAACATTAATTTAATGAAAACAATGCATCTGATCTAGTTTTGAATCTATATAAGAATGATCAAAATATAATTCTAATATAACTCTATTATACATTCCATGGAAACTGAAGCATAAAATTTATCACTATGAAACTAAAATAACTACGGGAATTGAATTCTATTACAAAGTGTCTATTGTGCAAAATTAAATTCCTAATTTAATACCTATGGTTGTTGGGTAATCGAATGCAACAATTATTTCAATTAAATGCTGACAGAGTTGTGATAATGAAATAATTTAGGAGAGCATACAATATATCAGTCAAGTGTGTGTAAATATAAACAATTAATTCATAAACATTCAGAAAGTAAATGACTTGGAATTAAACTTTGAAATGACGAGAATTTAAACTACGAAACAGCTATAAAAACCTCTTTTCTGTGCAAGGGCCATCTGCAACATAACGAGTGTAAATCTACTTAAGCTATATGTGCATCAATCGTCTGGAATTGGTCTTCTCAATTAACAAAACAAAGTTTAAAAATGTATCACGGTATTATCACCAAAATCAAGCTTATTCCCGGTTTCGACAGAACATTATTTATAAAAAGTTTCATATTAACTATCCGAGATCATTTCGGCTATGGAAAGTAAAATAAATCTGAGATTAGAAATCTAATCAAAATAAAAGTCTCCATGGCTTATTCTCAATTTTCTTCATAAGAGAAAATCGAGCATCTTCATCCACTGATCTCATCCTTTATCTTGACTGATCTGCAACCGTGAGTTTAGGAATCGTCCTTCTCGAATATGAATAGGTAGTTAGGATATGATCCATATATATACCGCTTAAAAACATCCCATATGACTCGCTTCTTCATTTACTTCTTTTTGGAATAGAGTCTCCTAAAGCTGCGATTTTTGTCCATCTTTGTATATTTTTGTAATATTTAGCCTAACGGGGGGGTTTTGGGGTGGGTCAAAGCCCTTAATGCATTGTAACGGGTCAAGGGTAGACTGAGAGTCCACAAACCATGGTTTGTGGACCATTGGATGTGTGTTATAAATCAATATAACTAGATAAACCTTTTTGAGTCACAGTTAAGAAAGATAGAGATTGATGATAGTCGCGAATTATTAGATCTGTTTGGGTTGCTAGGGTAAGGAATCCTATTGGCTGTGTGTGTAGAGATCCTCAGTCCTGCTGTGTGTAGACCTTTCTAGCTGTGTTGGATAGTAGTAGGTTTTGGAGGCTAATATATGTGAATCTGGTTAGAGTACCTCTGTGTTATCTGAGTTTATCTATGACTGTTGATCCGAACTGATGAGTCTGTTACATTTAATGTTGGTTATCCATTATTGCTACGGATTTGTATTTATTATAATATGGAGTATTAATATGATTTTTTGTCATGCATTTATGATATTACTTGTGATAGTGCTGATGCGGAAGTGCTGACTAGATCTATGACTCATAGTAGCTCTGATAATTGTACTGATTAGTGAACTTGCGAATAGATATGTTTTATAGCTGCAAGAGTATCATTGTTCTCGTTATATGAATCTATGATCTATTGATTATTGCAATTATAGTTTTTGTATTGGTAGCTTGGTATTATGCACGTGGATGTGAAGGGAATTAGTAGCTATGAGTTTTGTGATATAAGTCTACAACTAGATCTATTAAATACAAAGCTAGTAAGCTAGGAACGCAACCCTTCTTGACTTATTTGATCTCTCTCATGGTGCGGAAACCTGCTTCCAGTACCCTGCCATACTACTTTGAGTGAGGCTTTGGCCTGCACAAGCAGGTCACTGCAAAAAGGGCTAGTAGTTTAGGGTTTTGTTGGCGAACCGTAACCTTCGAACCTGGGTCAAGACCCCTTGAGCCAACAAATTGTTCCATTGCTGGGATCGGGAGAATTTTGAGAGATCGGGTAATGCCAAGAGAATTTTGGAAACCTAGGAAGAAATAAATTGAAGAGTGGTTCAAAAAACAAATTTAGGAATTTGCGATAAAAGAGAATCACAAAACAAGGTTGATGGCAGAAAAGTGGAAGAATAAGTACATTTTCACAGAGATCTACAAAAATTTCTTTGTGACATTTACGATCAAGCTTCAAGAGTGGCTTGCAAGGCTCATATATATCCAGAAGTGTTGGAAGGACAAACGGATCATATAGTGGACTCCAGAGTTGATCCAACAGTTAGAAAATACTAATAACACCATCACTTGTATGGTAGATCACTAGGTGGATAGTGTGCTAGGAGGGTTTGTGACATAGTTTTCCATCAATGAATTTTTCACCTATTCTCAAGTAGAGTGAAGGTTCTTCAGGGTCTCTGGGGTAATTTTCTAAAAACCTTACCATTGCTTATTAAGATAATACTGTGCGAAGAGAGAATTCTATGCAGCGACATAGAGTGAATGCATAGAGGTAATTACTACAAAACTAATCAAGAAGGCGATCAATCTATCTACAGTCTAGTAAGAAATTATGCTGCACAAAGTTATTCATCTACACCACAGCCGAACCCTCATGTCGATAAGAACTCACTGTCTCCACCACCAGAAGACAATATGGCGTCGCACATGAAGCTACCAACCTTCAAAGGCATACTTGATGAAGATATTGATCGATTTTGGTTTGTTGCGGGATCAATATGGACTGTGTCGAATGTAGCTAGTGACACCATG
Source organism: Pinus albicaulis (assembly GCA_034641835.2). NCBI lineage: Eukaryota > Viridiplantae > Streptophyta > Pinopsida > Pinales > Pinaceae > Pinus > Pinus albicaulis. The sequence continues at coordinate 994,629,306 of CM076574.1, forward strand.
AAAAGAGCGCAGCTATCCCTTGCCTTTAAAGGAATAGCCTTGTACTGGTACATGGGATACATCGACGAGCATGAAAATGCAACTATTTAAGAGATTAAAAACGCCTTGAAATAGCAGTTCAAGAAGCCCAAGTTTTACTCTCAGATAGTGAATGATCTAAAGGATATCAAGCAAGGAGCATATGAATCCGTATGGAATGTTGACCAACGGTTAAAGAGGGAAATTAGAGAAGGAGGATTTATGTATGATGACAGGCAACACACGGAGTGGTTCATTGCTATGTTGCTACGTAGAATATACAAAGGGTCAAGGTGGAACCTCGAGATGAAGGGTCAAGTGTTAATGTTATAACATGCAGCAGTATGGCCACCAGAGGAGCTGTAGAGAAGGCTGAGGCAGAGCCTCTCATCTGTAAAGCAGTTGTTAAAAAAGAAGGTTTGGACTTACAGAAATAAAAGGAAACCTTTGTCGCAGCTCACCAATATTTTTCTAAGGCTAAGGCACCTGCTCCTAACGCCCCTGCGAACCCCAAAGTAGATGATGAGGTAATACCATTCCTGCAGGCATGTATGAAGCTATTATGCAACAAAAAGGCCATAGAAAATCTCCATGCCTTGATAGACAACTGCACAGAAAAAAACAACACCGGCTATGGAAATTAAGGATGTGCACAAACTATATAAGAATAAGAGAGACACTGGTAGGGAGATGTGGTTGACCGCACAGATCGGTGATTACGAAACGTATCAGGTCATTCTAGACTTAGGATCAGATGCGAACTTACTACCTAAACAAAATTGGCATTGAATGGGATAACCTAAGTTGGAATGGTCCACTATCCAGCTGCACATGGCCAACCAACATAACATCATCCCGTTGGGGAGACTATCAAACATCATAGTAGATACCGCATGAGTTAAGGTCCAGGCTGACTATGAAGTCATTCAAATTGTAGAAGATGCGGACCCTTACCTGACACTCCTAGGATTGGACTGGGCTGTAGATATGGGCAGTATTATCAACTTAAAAAAAAGGAGCATGGTGTTTGAAAATGAGGCAAAAAAGGTAATAGTATCACTATATCTTGTAAAAGGAGAGAGGTACACAGAGCTGATGCGTAAGGAAGATGGAGTGGATCACATCTATATTTTAACTGCGAGGGATGAAGACTAGATCAATCATATGGTCGATGGTGTGATTTGTTGCGAAAGAGATAACGAATGCCTCTCCGACTCCGACGAGGAAATGGAAAATTGGAAAAATCAGCTGCATGGTGTCTTTGCACATCGCTCCCTACGAATTACAAGGTACTTCTGCTGCATATCTTCATAGGTAAGAGAAATACCCTACTTTGATGGTTCTGGTAGTATTAAAGAGTTTTTGTGGACATTCCAAGCTGAGGTTCCCAAAGAACAAAGGTTATGTGCCCTTAATCTAGGAATGCATGCAACACCTGCAAGATGGTAGGACATGCATAAGGGGTAATTCCAGGAGTGGGAGGAATGTCAGGATATGATGTTCCTAGTATTTGAGCCTTCGACCAACATGCGCATCAAGACATTTCTTGGCACAGGGGATCCGTGCGAACATTTGTTCACCTGGATGGAAAAATGGTGCGATCGTACTATAGAAGAATGGGTTCACTTCCTTATTCATGCCTTGGGACCAATTCCCAGCACATGGTACCTATATGCAGAGCTACATCAACGCACCCACCAGTGGGAAACCTCAAGGGATGAAAGCAACCTACACCCTCTGACTGTAGAAGTCTTGAGTTTCTCTTTCATGCCAGGATGAAGGCTATGAATCCTGCTGAACCATCAGAACCAGAAATCTCAGAGGCACAAGGCACTCAAGAATTGATGGAGATTGAGTACGAGGTTGAAGAAGATTTCTCCAACCTAGTCACAAAGAAGGTAAAGGAAACAACATCTGGCTCAAGGAAGCCCCCGAAACCTGCAAAATGTGTTAGGGGGAAGCCTTGTACTTCCCCGCAGAATGTAAAATCACTGAAGGCAATTCCATATGTGCATTCTGCTCAGGAGGAGGCCCAGCCTGCTGGCCCAATCAATTGGTTACCTCACTTTGTTCAGTGGTATAGGACCTTGATGCGCATGCCAAAGAAACTAAATGGCCTGATCACTTATTTGCAGAAGCTAGTGACCCAGGGAGAGGTCCCTGTCAATGGTGAACCTGTTGGGAAGCTTCACGGGATCAAATTCAATGATCAAGACTTGGCCAGTTTGGAGGCCTTCCCTGAGCTGGCGCTTGAATTATACCTTGACACAATTCAGGAAGACGATGGGATAAAAATTTTTCCTCAGCACTGGGTCTATGGATTGGTCGAGTCTGTGCTCCTGAACTTGCTAAGTATGCCACACTTTGGTCACTACAACGTCACGGACCAGCTAGCCCAACAATTTCTTGCACTAGTTCATAACGGTTTCCTGTGGATCTAGGACATGATCCCCATCGATGCTGCGCTGGTTCATAGAATTACTGGCCTCCCCATGGATGACACCAACCCTCTAGAGAGCATGGGTAAAAGGTATGAGGTAGAAACTGTTGAGTAAGTCCACCAGACCTACCATGTGGAGCACAATACTCAGGGTTTTATAATCAAGTTCGTGAGTGACCTGGGCACGCAGTTGGGCATGATGTTGTTGGCATGCAAAATGATGAGAAAATGTCAGGTCACCTCTATCCCAACCTACGTAATCTAGTTAGTAGGCCAATGCAGGAAAGGGCTATGTTTTAACTAGGCCTAGTATTTGTGTGATGAGTTTCTGACTAATGTCCATGAGTTACTATTCCTCATAGCGTTGACTGCCTGGGAAGCCCCTGCAGAGTCAGTCCTCCTTGAGCTTACCTCGAACATATGTGAAGGGGCTTGCTATGCACACTTATGGGATTCTAAGGATCCGCAACATCTCGAGGACAACCAATTTTTTCGGGTCCTCTTTCAAAGCAGCTTGGTCGCAGCCATTAACTCTCGACCATGGCTGTCCCCTGCTGTGTATGACAGATACAAGGGTATTATGACATTTCAAATGACTATGCACAATTTCCAGATCAGAGCACATAAGGATAAAGCCTGCAATTATCTCCCTTATATGGTGGCAGATGAAGAACTTGACAACGTCATTGTTCTCTAGCCTCATAACTAGAAGATCAACTTCAAAACTGGCGTGAAGGGCGTCAAAGGAACCAGCACATCAAAAGTCACCCCCTGTCATCATCAAGGATACTAGAGGTGCAACCAATACTACCAAACAAGATATGGGTGCGACCACACATAAGCATGTGAAACAAAAGCAAACCCTTGAGAAGGATGTCAAGGAAGAGACTCAGGTAGATTTGTAGCCATACCTCGGCATAGAACAACTAGATGTAGGAGGACCTACCTCCCCCCACAACACAAAGTGAACAAGCGAGCCTGTCAAAATGCTCTTTAAGAAGTTGTGCTCTCAGCAGACGGAATGAGACAAAACAATCACACTAATAGATGGAGACCTTGAATAAATCGTTGATGCGGTCACTCTGCCCATGGAGGACAGGTGGGTAGCCTTAGAGGAGTAGTACAAATCTATGGTTGACACAATCCAAGCCAAGATCCATGCGCTACAATTGAAGACAGATACATTGCATACTAGTGTAACTAAGGAACCCAGAACTTTAGGCGCCGGTAGCACAACATTAGTTACAGATGAAAGCTGCCTTTGCTCTCTACATGGCGCTGCCCTTGTGATCAGTCCACCTGACTTGGGAACCCAAGTCTAGGCCAGTAGATAACTCTAACTGAATTTAGCTAGGCTACCTCATGAGGCCTTGTAGGGTCTCCACACCCTCTGTATTTCTAGAAATTCACCATCGAGACCAACAAGTGCACCAACAACTCGGAGTGGCTGAAAATACAATTGATGAAAAGAACACTAAAGTGTGCCTCACCACTATGAAGCACAAGGAGCTCAAAAACACGATTCACCAACTTTTCACAGATGTTACCATAGTGATCTCGGCCACAACCACCCCTCAAGCGAAGGTTGAAAGGTTGGTCACTGCACTGAAGGCCTCAAGGGAGGAATTTCAGATGGTTAAGGTACAAGTGGAGTAGTAGATTGCTGACCTCCTAGATAAGTTGCATCCTGAAACACCCCCGAAGGTACTGGCCCAGGGAACTGCGCTGGTCACTGTGGCTACGAATGCCATTACAGGGAAAATCATGCAGGGTGCCAAATTATTAGAAACAACCATGTAGCTATGGACCAAGGTCTAGTGTGACCTGATCCTGCATGGCATCAACAAGGACCTGCGGTAGAAAGAAGAAGATTTCGAGACGTTGGAAGCCACCCTGCCCACTTTAGTTCCTTCTCAGCAGTTGACAGGGCTGCACACTAGTCATGCCCTCAAAGCTTATATTGATGAAAGCTGGCAAAAGAAGAAGGCCCTTGGCGACCGCCTGATGCCTTGGGCTGTAGAGGCCCTGAAGCTTTCACAAGATGTTGATGTCACATTTAAGCAACTAAACTAGACTCTGGAGAATGTCACCGTTGCAATGGAAGGCCCGATTTCAGAAAAGTTGGTTGACATCAAACATAATTTCACTGCTCAGAGTGAACGCATTCTACCTCCATTAGCCGAGGCGATCAAATTTTTGTAAGCGCAGGTAGAGACCCCACCATCACAGTGACTCAGGATGACTCACAAGATTTTTTTGGGGGAATTTTGGAACAGGTTCACCTAAAGCTACGAATTTTGTCCATTTTTGTATATTTTTGTAATATTTAGTCTAACACGGGGGTTTCGGGGTGGGTCAAAGCCCCTAATGCATTGTAACAGGTCAAGGGTAGACCAAGAGTCCGCAAACCACAGTTTAGGGACCATTGGATGCATAGGCTAAATTGGTATAAATAGATAAATATTTTAGAGTCATAGTTAAGAAAGGATACAGATTGATGATAGTTGCAAATCGTTAGATCTATTTGGGTTTCTAAAGTAAGGACTCCTGATGGCTGTGTGCATCGAGATCCTTAGTCTTGCTATGTGCGGACCCTGTTGGCTGTGTACGGAAGTTTTGTTGGATTTTAGTAGGTTTTGGAGGCTAATATATGTGAATCTAGTTTGACTACCTTTGCGTTATCTAAGTTTATGTATCACTGTTGATGTGAACTGTTGAATATGTTACACTGACTGTTGGTTATCCATTGTTGTTGTGGATCTGTCTTTATTATAATACGGAGTATTACTATTATCTATTGTCATGCATTGATGATATTACTTGTGATAGTGTTGATGCAGAAGTGTTGATTAGATCTATTATTGATAGTAGCTCTAATAACTGTATTGATTAGTGAACCTGTGAATAGATCAATTTTATAGTTGCGAGGGTATCCTTGTTGATGTTATGTGAATCCATGATCTGTCTATTACTGCGATTATAATTTTTGTACTGGTAGCTTGGTATTATGCACGTGGATGCGAAGGGAATTAGTAGCTATGAGTTCTACGATATAATTCCATAACTAGATCTATTAAATACAAAGCTGGTAAGCTAGGAACACAGCTCTTCTTGAATTACCTGCTCTCTCTCACGGTGCTGAAACTTGATTCCAGCACCCTCACATACTACTTCAGGTGAGACTTTGGCCAGCACAAGCAAGTCACTGCTAAAATGGCCAGTAGTATAGGGGTCTGTTGGCAAACCTTAACCTCCAAACCTGGGTCAGGACCCCTCGAGCCAACACTTCTTGAAACTTGTCAAACAATAATGGTGGCTGTAGAAACAAAGGTTAGGTACATAATTTCACGAATTCTGTAGCTAATTACAATATTAATCTATATAATAAGAAACATTAAAATATAAAAGAGAGATCATCTAAATTCCTTACCATATGGGAAATGTGTCAAATATCACTGATTTGGATTGCATATTTTGCAACAAGGAAGAAAAGATGGTGGAAAAAGATATCAAAATAGGAATAGCCTTGAGGTTAAACAAAATGATTAATATTTCGAAAACCCATGGACAAGCGTGTTTCCATGAAATTAATCCTCACTAGGACCAGACTAGGTAGGCACATTCAATGTTTCACTTTATAAACTATCTGAGCATCCAACAGTTTGCACAGCTCCTTCTAAATCATCGGTTCAAGCATTGGATGTGACTTACACAACTTATACTAAAAATTCTTGGTCCCTTCCTTGGTCTGAATAAAATTCTATATTATTTGTGTTTCATAAGTTTTGATCTCATCATATGTCCATGAAAAAACACTTTAGTACTGATTGAATAAGAGGATAAGAGATTGTCACTCTTGTTGTGTGTATCAAGTGTAAATATTTACAAACTTCACATCTTTCTCTCTTCCAATATTTATCTGTTGATACAATTGTTTTAAACTGTGGATTTTAGAGTTGAATTTCCCTCTAAATAGGTTATGAGTCATACAAATTATCCAATGATACCATTCCCTTCAGCATCGGGTTATCCTTATATGTGCCAAATACATCTTGCAACACTCTTCCATGCTCTTCTTCATCAATAACTACATATTTGAATACATCAATGTTTCCCATGAAAATCAGTATTTGTTGGTCATCATTAAAAATGGATAGATTAGTGATGTTATTACGGATGGATGGTTTATAAATAATTTCAATATAAAAATTTTCCCTAAGCGATGAGAACCTAGAAGCAACATTTTCAAACACATCCGCAGTTGTGTTACGTATTCTAGGAACATGGATAATATTAAAATCTTAGAATTGAGAAATTAAATGGCATAACTATTGTTGATAATTTTCCAAATGAGGTGAAAAACAATGTATAGTATTTTGTATCTTTCGTACAATGACCTCTCATTCACCTATTTCTTGAAGAACTGCAATTATGAGGTGGATGGCCTTTTGTAAGCCCAGGATGAGTGCTTCGTATTCAATAACGTTGTTAGTGCACTAGAATTCCAAGCAACTTGATATCGGATGTTTTCTTTGTCGTTGGTCTACTAAAACACAACCACCTCTAGAGCCCTCCTCTATCTTTGAACCATAAAAATATAAAATACAAACATAATATTTACAAGATCTAGGACCTACACAAGTAATGCTAATACTACTATCTAATGCACAAAGGTAATTTGTGTGAGTTGGACTATGAAGAATTTCCAGCTATGTGTCTCGTGGGATAGGGGAAGGCTGAGCAAGGTATCACCGTATGTTAATCTCCAAAACACAATTACCAAAGACAAGATATGTGAAATTAGTTAGTTAATTTTTCCCATCGAAGGGTGTAACAATGTGCTTCATGTAAGGTTCTGAGGTCACCTTGATTTTATTTTTTCTTCCCTTGTACAAAAGACAAAAATGTGACCAGTCGGTATCAAAATATCATTTTATTTTGTTGGACCAGTATCTACTCAAAAATACACCAAATGCTTCTGAGATGTCCAAAACTACTATGTTTATAGAGTAGTGAACTTGGATCAAATGATAGGTGAATGACCATATTTCTAATTTCATTAATAGCATTGACAAGAGTTATGTCTAGCTGAATAATTTGTGCATATATCGTATCACATTTTTTATTGATTTTCTTTACTACAGATAGTGGAATTATGTTTATAGATGCAACAAAATCAATTAATAAAGTGTGCACATTATAATAAAAATTTCAAATGTTAAAAAAAATGGATGACAGAGTGTGTTAGCATTTAATGTTAATGCATTAAGCATAGATTCCAAGGAACTAGAAGACTTACCATATTCCTCCTGTGAAGAAGCATCTTCACCTGAGGTAGAATTTCCAAGAGTGCAGATAAGAAACTCCAGCTAGGTAGCAATCTTTGTACGGCGGAAGAGTGAAATTTTTGCACAAGTTTTCTTCATTTCTTTGACTATGTTGTAGTCAAGAGAAACAAGGACTTCCAAAGTTTCTAGATTAGTAACTTTATTTGATACTTTTGGAGTTGTATGATTTCTTTTAGCATTAGCGGAAGTATTCTTCATTGTAGCATTGTTTCTATAATTTTCCTGAGTGTTCTAAGCTATGCTGACATGGGGTGTGAGATTTCTTGAAAAATGTTCTTTCAATTTCTTTCTTGTCAACTCTTATTTAGAGATTGTCCCTTGGATTATCAACTTATACTGACATTTTTTTTAGTCGAGTCCTCACTCTATGGTAGTTCTTCAACACCTTTCTTTTCAACTATGTATACAAAATTGAAAATATTCACTCTGTGATGAACACTTGTAGTTTCTTCAGTTGTATAAATTTCTTCCTTCTCTTCCACTAGCTCAGTTAGCTCATCTTAAAGCACTATATCAATGAAATGCATCCCCAAACCACTCATTCTATCATTCCATTGATGGCATGTATTTTCTAAATCATACTCCTGATGAAATGAACAATATTTATCCATGCCCATACTTTCAACATTCATCACATTGCTTGAACTTTGCACCGAAATGGTCGACCGATTGTTATTGTTGCCATAGTAGTTGGAATTCCTTCTCATAAAGTTCTATTTAGGAGGATTTCTCATTATAGTGGTCTCTCTTGAACTCTGTTTCAACTCTTCCAACTCATTTGACAGAGACTTAATCATCTGAGTCAAGATTTCAAGATCTGCAATTTCTTTATCCTTCGCCTTACTTCTACAGGCCGGAGACCTTATTCTCGTGTCTATGGAGTCTTTTGATGATTCATCGTAAACAACGACTACAATTGCGTACAATTATTTTTCAACTGCTATGGCTTGTTCGTAATTTTCTGCTAGAGTTTCTTTCTTAGTTAGCTTGACAAACTCTGAAATGCTTGTCAATAAGGAAGAGGTGTAACAATAAATTGTGGGGTCATGAGGTTTTGTATTCGTATGTAATTTTTTCAATATGAGATTAAACCTATGATTAAAATCCTTAACATTATTTTTCTCCTCCATTTTAAAATTTCCGATCTCTTTCAAAAACATGGTCAGATTTTATCATCAACAAATTTTCAAAGAAACAACTTTTTAAATCCTCTCCAACCTTGGATTAAGTTTAGCAAAATATTGTGATACCATACAAATTCTCTTCTAGATAAGGTATAATGGAAACTTATATATGAAACATCATTGTAGTGTACCTAAAAATTTTGTATATGTATGTATAATTTGTCCAATTGATCCTACACCTTTAGTGCTTTGTCAGGGTTTCATTTCATTAAACATTTGTCGAGGTGCTTCAACATATTTTTTAACACACCCAATAGAGAACGTGTGCCTTGAGACATCCAATATATATCTTTTTTTTCCATTTCTTTGTCTCTAAATTCCTTCTCCTAATCGAAATATGAACGATATTCCTATTCCTCTTCATGACTGGATAACTCGTTAAATGTGCCATCTAAGAGCACAGCGTTGTCTACGTCACCTCTATTGAAATATGGAGGTTCCTTTGGTTTTTATGTGTTCTCTGTAGTCTCTCCTAATTCTTCAAGGGTGGCAAGAACTAAATATTTGGCTTTAAAAACCACTATCATAGTAGGATTGGTTGTGCTCTTCTTTCGAAATATGGAATATTATGTACTCCATGGATCAAACCAATGGATTTTAAAAAATGACAGGATATAAGCCGGATGGCCTGAATATGCTCATAAGATCTTTCAAATGTTTATCTAAAATGAAGATGATGAGAGCTGTTGACTTTAGGAATTTGAGTATAAGAGGTGCTAGGTATATTTTTTCCTTAACTCTAAGAGTTGTGGTGAGGGTGGGTGGAGTTTTTAGCCATAAAAATATGGTTCACACTTTCTAGCACTAGAAATGTTAGCATTGTTGTACCTACTAACATTTAAGGGGTCTCGCCGATATGTGGTCACAATTAGATGTCACATAGTTTGGGTCACATAGTTTGGGATAGGATGCCCGTCCGAAATACCACACAGTTATCATTTTCTTCAAGGCTTTCCATGTATCTCACTATCAGTAAGAGAGAGGAATGCATATGTGCCTGTGAAAATCAAGGGAGTGCACCTGGTGAATTTTTAGTTGCAGGTGTGTCTAGGTTCTTTTACTACGTAGGGAAGAGGTAAGTGATCCTCTAAGAGATATGAAATATTATCACCCTAGTAGAGACACACAAGAAGATGAAATAATTGTCTAACATAGGCTAAAATAGTCCACAAACATGCGACGGTCATTGCAACCATTGCAACCATTAGAAACCAGAAATATATATCTAACATCCAGCGGAATAGTCCACACATATGTGATAGTCATGAAAACCATTATCGAACATTCTCAATATGATAAGTACTAAAATAACCGAAGTATTTCAACTACTTTATCAATGATGAAAATAGACAAGAATTACAAACATTCACAGAACAATCTTACAAATATTCATAATCCAAGTATTAAGAACATGTTGGAAATCAAGAATCATATATTAAGTAAAAGTGCCAGGAAATATATACAATAAACACCACTAGCTCGAATATTTGAGCGTTGGAGACAGTACCTGCTCCCCAAAAGAGCTAGCCTATCTCTCTAATATCTTGCGAGAGGAGCGAAGGTGAAAATTTATTTTCTCATATAATGAGGGTGTTTATGTAGCCAATGGGGGTCGGGGAGGGGGCGATGGGGGTGATGCTTCACCTTCCTTATGATTATTTGACTACCCTTATGACCGTTTGACTTCCCATGAATTTTATACTTTATATGACACTTTAAATTTTGTACATTTCCCTTGGAATTCCAATTTACAATATATTTTGGAATATAAATTTACATCATCCAGAGAAATGGTGTGGAACATGGTGACTTATGACATGACATGTCATGCCACTCATAACATTGATTATATGATGCCATGGAAATGTCAAGTCATTATTGTTGCTTCTTGGTTTATACCTTCTTGAAATATCTTATGTCGGCCTCCATATGGCTTACAGATAAGGAGTAATCAATGATATCAGGTCTCAAGCTAGATTTGGAAAGTAACATCCATTTTATTTCTCATGATTGATCAAATTTCATAATCAAATAAAAATTTGTCCTTTATCATGCAATACTTCTCCAACCCCTCATTCATTTTCCTATAATGGAATGATATAGTATTTGTATCTGCAATTTACTCATAATAATTCAACATCAATATGAAAAGCCGTTAGGTTAAGATGTTGCATGATGATCCACTGATTGAGTTAGAACTAGGTGATAGGATAAAGGAGAGGCTCGGTGACTTTGAAATTATGAATCTTAGGAAGACAAGGGTTGAGCTTGAATCTTGAGAGTGTGTAATGTACAGTTCAATCTTAGACTAAGAAAATAAATTATGCAATTTGGGAGCTCAGGGAGCTATGATGAGATATTGAACAGTAATTTGTCCAACTATGTAGTTCTAGAAGGTAGAGGAGGCCAAGTGATTGCAAAATTTTATAGTTCAAGAGCTCAAGGTTGAGCCTTGAGCCTTATGACAGCACAATGTGCGATATTTACTAGGAGAGAGAGGGAATTTGCACAAATTTTGAAGTCAGCAGTTGGGATTGAGCATTGTGATTGTTCATTGCAAAATAATAGGAGGCAGGAACTACACATTACTTAGTGCGGAAAGGTAGGGAAGAAACTTTCATATTTTAGGAGGGTGTGATTAGGCTAATTTTCTTGGTCATGAAATTTCATGAATTTAAGTAAGTGTGGTATTGGTGAAGCCATTATGAACAATGATCATACTTGAGTGTGATCACACACATATAACACTTGATGACACAAAATATAATATCTATAACACATAAACAACACACTTCCCTTATTGCGACATTTGTGTGATAACTTACGACAAGTGCAACACCAAATATACAATTTGCAATGATAGCGACGACACTTATGTGAGAGTGCTTAAAACATTGGAAATGAGTGTAACGAGCATTTAAATGAGAGTATCAACTCATTTACATGAATATAACCTAGTGACCCACGTAAAAAATATTTTATATGATGTGCGACACTTAACATGTGAAAATATGACACTTTGGTTTTCCGAAAAAAAGGACCAAAACACTTAGAGAAAACAAATGTAATGAGTTTTAATGCTTGCAATGACAATATGTAAGAATAAATGAGGCTCAAAAGTTTGGGTGTAGGCAAAAATTTTCGAGGGTGTTGTAGCATGGAAAAAAATTCCATTTCCAAAACTCACTGCAACATATTGTTACAACTCTCAGTAAAGTGGCCACTACTACAACTATAGACAATTGTTTCCATTCATGATCTTAGCAACACAGTTTCCATCCAAAAAATTTCCAATTTTCTCAAGAAACCAATATCATAAAAAGGGAAAGTGATAAGGGGAATTGGTCACTCACTACAAGAAAAAAGGACATTAGTGAGGGGCGAATATGGTCACCATAAGCTCATTGGTGAGGTTCAAAAGAGCCTTCATCACCAAAAATTTAACGTCACCAAAGGTGGTGTCACCGAAAGTATAGGCGTCATGGTGACATTCAAGGTCTGTCACCAATAATGATTTATAGTGATGGATAGCGACTGTCACCATTTCATATGAGAAATGGTGACACAAAATAGCCCCAGTCACCAAAAAATTGAACATCACCAAAGGTGGTGTCGCCAAAAATATGTGTTGTGGTGACATTGAAGGTCTGTCACGAATATTAATTATAATGACGAATAGTGACTGTCACCATTTATTATGAAGAAAAATGATTTTTTGTGATGGACCTTTCATGCCCGTCACTCTTGGTGCATATAGATGGCTACGTTCATTGAACTTCACCATAAACTCATTGGTGACATCAAGTTTCATCACGAATAATGACTATAATGACAAACAGTGACCCTCACGATTTCATATCAACAAAAAGATTTATGGTGAAGGACCTTTAATGGTCGTCACTATTTATGCATATATATGGTGGCATTCGTTGACCATCACAATTTCATATTTTGGTGAGGGTTGAAAAATGTCACCATAAGCTCATTGGTGATGGTCAAAAGAGCATCGGTCACCAAAAATGGATTGTCGTCATTCCCTATGAATATCAGGGCATGATGGAATCGAACCACCAGCCTCCTGCTTGTAAAGAAGGTGCTTTTCCATTGAGCTAGTACGCTTTAAATAATTAGAATTTAAACTAGCAATTGCCCCTAAAGGTACAAAGATACACCAAAGGAATAGAAAATCTAGGAAGATCAAAAGTTGCTAGAAATAATATGTTCAATATACATAATAAAAATAAAATAAGAATAACTTTTGATATAATCTAAAAAAACATGTACTACATAGGAGAATAACTAGAAACCACAACTAGAAACTTGAATCACAACATAACAATATAAAAGAACATGTAACAGGAAAGGAACAACTCCACATTTTGAGAAATATGAATAATCCATGGGCATGTTCTTATATATTGATATAGATAACTAAATAGAAATCTAGATTTATGAAATTCAAGTATGACACAAGAATTTCTTGAACAAATATCAATATGTAAAATTGCATTTTTTGCAGTTGGATTTACCTTGTATAACCTCAGGAAAGCATTTCCACAAAAACAACCAATAAAAATAACATGGACCTCAGGAGCAATTGTGCAGGGATAAAATATGAAGGTAAAGCACTAGAGAAGTATTCAAATAAAATGATGAAAAGCATATCTAGAAAGAACTGGGAACCCTCTGAAGTAAACCACACATTTATCATCATGACTAGTACACTTGCAAAAGAAGATTTGAATAAATTATGAACTATTCCACCAAAAAAAAGTGAATTTTTACACTAAAATATAGTTTCAAATTAATCACTAGCATGATGCTAACTTCTCTACAAAAATAGGGAAGTTTCAAGACAGTTTATAATATCTTGCATGGCAATTGTGTTGATATAACCTTGCAAGGAATAAGACCACAACAGTCAACAAGAGTTCCATCATACTTAATACTATTAAAGAGTGGTCAATAGAAAAAGTGAATTGATGGACCTTCATAACTTGCATTGGTTCCTTATGCTTCATCCAACCCTAAAATTTTATACCAAGGCTAACATTTTGAAGGATAATTAAGAAAAGTCACATGATCTTGTGAAATAATATTTTTATCACTACCATTAACTATGATGCAACAGTTTTGCACAAACAAAGCTTCCTTGTCTAAATTGAAGTAGTCAATGATGATTGAGATTAATTGTGGGCTTATAATTGTTTTTTCCATTTTTTTTTGAATTTTTATAATCACCGTACTTAGTAGAAAAGGCATTCCCACCATGGATTGGGAAGTCCACAACAACCACTTATGTAATTGGGATTGTTTACTATAATCATTTTAACCTTCTCCTCCCTTTTGCTCAGCCACTAAAATATTTGTTGAGGACTCTTCGCTTAAGACATCTCCCATTAGAATGGGTAGACCATTAGTGATAATAACAATATTCTTGTAACACTTACACTATCATTACAATTTCTTTTGGGCTAAAATTTAGAATTATGGGTATCTTTTTCATGCCTTGTAAGCAAATGATGATGACAAGGGGAACGAGTAGAAGAAGAGGGATTAGAAAAAATCCACTGAGAGGAGATTAAATTGGTGTTAATGATGCTCCATTTTTAGGGATCGCTTCTGTAACTTGCTTTCAATATTCAAGGCAATCCAAAAATCCTTGCTCCAATGAACTGAGTGCATGCAAATTCCATCTTGGGTTGTATATGAAGCAAGAGACACTTGATAAAATTGAAGCATTAATCCCCGACGATGAATTTTTCTATATACCCATGAAAAATCAATAATAGAAATTTTCAGAGAGGAAGCCATCGCTAAGTAGCTCCTTCCTAAGAGGTTAGAAACATTTTCTAATAACTCATTTGTAGAATCCATCAAAATCACCCATCAAGCACCACATTGCACACAACATGTTGAGTTGTGGGAGAAATAATCTTAAATTAGAATGCACCCTTTTGCAAGAGTAATGACATTTTGGAGAAACAAAAATTCCTATGATAAGTGATATAATTTCTAGAGGTATAGAAATGCTTCCAGCAGATCATGAGGTTGGTCCAGACCCTAAGAGATATCTAGGGAACAACCCCAAACCCGAGTATCTCTGAGGTTATGGCATAAACATTGAGAAGGAATGTGAAGGAAAAAGTCTTGCAATCAGAATAAACTAACAGGATAACTACAAACCAAGAGTGACAAATTTATAGACAATTCCTTAGTCTAAAGAGGGTAGAAGCTCATGCAACACTAGAAGCTTATTTTATTGGGAAAAGAGAATGCTATGTGCATCTTGTAGATGAAAACTGCTTTTTCACATGATGGGAAAAAGGGCTTGCAAAAATATGCCCTGTGTGTAGCATCAATGCACACAACGTTCTCTTTTTCCCGATGCACTAACCTTCTAGTTGTGGCAAAAGAACACTTGGGTCACAGTAGCAAGGCTTTCAGGAGCAAGCACTTACCAATTCTTCTACAATTTGAACTATTTTACTAGAAATAGATCTTGGACCTATGATAAGATGTGAGGTGTTTCCACTGCAAGACATCAAGCAACATGTTTAGCATTCAGAGCTGACAAAATTGGGAAACACCTTGACCAGGGAGAAACAGTCAGAAAGAAACAAACAAATAATAATAATAATAACTCTAGATGATTATAAATAAGACACCCTGCTATCATTGCACTCGAGGTGCATGCCTTCACTTTTTTATTTTTCATTAGAATTTCCACAAAGTCCATCCAATCCTAGCCTGTCACATTTTTGCATTTAGCAATAGTTAAAGCCTTTTTAAATTGGTCACATATGAATCCCTATGGACATCTGGTATTAAACATGCCATACATAGAAATTAGGAAGCCAAAACAAGTAAATGCAATGTTTCAAATGTAACTTCTTATCAGGAATTGTTAGTTACAGTAACAAAAATGGTATGCCAATTGCATAAGCAATATGTATCTCCTATTGAAAGGCTGGTTTTAATCCTCGTGTGAGCCAAAATCTCAATAAATAGCAACATAAAGAACTAATATGCAGTAGAATTCTTGTATAAAATATTTTATAAATGGGAAAGGTAGTGAATTATGGAATAGCCTATCATGCGTACTACCTATTTAGTTTCTTACCCTCGAATATCTACTATCATTTTCAGTTTCTTTATTATTTGGGTACACTGCTTATTTTTTTATATAATTATAGTGATATAGTTGTCTAATAGTTGGCCATATTATGATAGGAACCTCATCAATATAGGAAATCTAGTTTTTTACTAAAAATGAGAGCAGGGAATAAGGAAAATCATTGAGACAAGGTAAAAATATGCTTTAAAAATTCTTATTGGGATGTATATTATTTGGAGTTAAATAAAAATTATGATTATTTGCAGTAATTCTATGGATGTTGGAAAATAGTCATTTAAGAAAGTATTGTCACTGCAACACCTCTACAATGTAGTTGTAGATCCTTTTTCACCTTGTTTCCTATTTTCCGCATTGGGTTGTAGTGGTAGCATGATGCGTGCATTAGATATTTTCTTCCAATGTTATAGTGAACCTGGTATTTTCAAGAGGGTCACAACTTGTTAGGAAAGAACTTATTTTCTCATAACAGGCGTTCCTCGAAAAAATTGGTCAAGAGGCCAACCTGCAAGAAAAAATAATAATATATATTGTGACTTCCCCAAAGCTTGAAACTTATTCACTCGATGATAATTCACTTGTCAGTCAATAATATAGCAACCTTGAGAAACCAAAACACAGTGGTGACTTGCAGGTCATGTTTTCATTATGCTAGTACAAGATTAACCTATTCAGAGGCCTACCATATGCAAAAAAAGAGATTTGTAGAGAAGATTTCCATGTGCACTATTGGAATTGTATTCCATGTGCACTATTGGAATTGTAGGACAACTGAAATAGTTAGTTTATATATCTTTGGCGATTTTCAATTAGGAAAGAAGCCCTTAAAATGTACATCCATCATAAGACTAGGCCGAGTTTAATCTAGTCAAGTGTGTTGCTACTTGCACACACTTGTTATTTATTTTTCTCGTCTTAGGCCTTAGGAAATTGACATAGTAAATCTATAAGAGTTCCCAAAATAATTTTCTAAGTGAGATGGAAGACATGTGAGAAAATTCAAGTTGGCCTATCTATGTTCACCCATTATTGGGCTTCTTTAGGATTAATAGTTGAGGAACTTTTTTCTGCACTGTGAGACTAAGAAAGTATGCCAACTTGAAATATTAAATAACATTGCAACACCATGAGATTTATCTAGAATTACTGAAATTATGCTCACTAGTTTAGCGTATAAGTAGGAGACATCTTAGAAACTTCTTAATATCATGTTGCATAAAGAATTGCCTCGAACCTATGTTTTTGAGGCAACTGATATACTGCCCAAATCATGTCCTCTAGGATACAAAGTTTTCACATTTAGTATTTGAGAGAGTGAATGGGTATCATGTTTACATGGATTGATACATTAGTCCAATTTATATTTTCTTATCTTTTCCTAAAGGCTAATATCATTAAATGTGAACATGAGAGTGGGTGCCCTCACATTTGAAGAGAAAAATCTAGAGGGATTGTGTTAAATACCATTTAAGTTAATCATTATACCCGCATGCTTAATGGAAATAAACATTTCATATGATTCATGTCATATTTTCCTAAGGTTTGAAAACACTAAATTTTAAATTGCCAACATGTCCTTTATGAGAGTGGGTTACCTCACAACTAAAGAGACAAATATAGAGGGATTGTGTTAAAGACCATTTAATTTAATCATTCTACCCTCATGATTAATGGAAATAATCATTTCATATGATTCATGTCCTATGTTCCCAAGGTTTGAAAACACTAAAGTTTAAACTCCTAGCATCTCATAATTCCCTCTAGTTGAAGGAAGAATAAATTTGAAAAGAAACATTGATCTCCAATAGTGACTCGTACCTTTCTTATTTCACCTTTGTACTTGATAATTTGATGGCTTAGGATTTGAACCTCAAATAAAGTGGCAGGTTCAACATATAATTGAGGTTGTTTGAACTTTTGGGAAACTATCTAACGATGAGTGCTTTCAATGTCCAAGATTATAATGATACATTTTATATGAATCTCTTAGCTTTCACTGTCTTAATATTTTTGAATATTGATCTTATTAGAAATTGTAAGTTAAAGGTAAATTTTATTGAAAAATCTAGAACACCTATGGGATCATAGGTATGGGCACCTAAACTTGACCTATCTCTCTTAGTTGGCATGAGAGAAACTAGTAGATGGACTTCTTAACATTCTGTAGAAGATCTACAGATTTTGTATAGCTTGTTAGGCAGGGAAGCTACATTGAATACAATTTTATGAAGGACAAGCTTGGAGAGCATACAAGGTACTTCAATTGTTACTTTCAGACATATATGGACCAATGAACATGACATCAACCACTGGTGCTAGGTACTTGCTCCGTTTGTTGATTATTTCAATAGAAAAATGTGGGTATATTTTCTATAATTAAAATATGATGTGTTTAATTAATTTCAAAAGTTCAAAGCATTAATAAAGAAACAGTTAGGTTGTCATATTGCCTCTCTTAGATATGATACTGGTGGGGAATTGTACTTAAAATATTTCAATAAATTTTGTGCTAAACATGGGATCCAAAGACAATATACTACACCTTACACTCCACAACAAACTGTATTGGTTGAGAGGCAAAAATATACTATCACAAAGATGGCTAGGTGTAAGTTGCAGAGGAAATGTTCACAATAGTATACCTATTGGATGGATCTCCCACAATGGCGACGAAGTAGAAGATCGCAAAGAACCATGGTTTGGAAGAAAGTCCAAGTAAGTCATATTAAGGTTTTTGGTTCTATTGCCTACACTTGGATTCTAGCTAAGAAGATAACCAAATTAGACCCAAAGAGCAAAGATAGTGATTATAGGGTACAACAACACTATAAAAGGTTTATAGGCTGATTGATATTGACAATGATAAGGTAAGCTTCAATAGTGAAGTTGTTGTTGATGAGGAGAACCTAATGTTCTAGCTAAGATTCTGAAGTTGGATCTTCTACAAAATGTTCTATAACCAACTTCAACTATAGATTTTGAACCTTATAAAGGTTCCAAGGTTCCCTTGGAAATATCCCTTTCAGTGATGTCATCTACAGATGATGAAACTCCTGATATCGTTAATGAGGGAGTGTCCACAACATTAACCATGTTTCATGATGACTTATTTGGCAATAATATCTTTCCACATTTTGTCGAATTACTAAATGAACCACAAGGATGGGCTGCAAAATCACGCTCTGGCAGTGAAGAATGAGGAACTATTTCTATAGCTAGGTCAAAATTAGCCCCTCCATGAACAACTTTAATTGTCTTATGTAGGGCTTCCATTAAAGTAGTTGTTGAGGTAGATGATGAAGTCTGACTCAAAATTATCTCCTCCACTTGCCTATGAGAAACACTAAGTTTAGACTCCTATGCAACCACCTCTCCTTTTGAATCCCTTTCCATATTTGAAGAGCTTCCTACCAATGACACATGTTGTTGCATCTGCCGCTTTTTAGGCTTGTGATCAGATTTTTTCATCTTATTTGAAAATTCATTTGTTGAAAGACCAGTTTCTTTTATATATATATATATTTTTTTTTACTAGTATGATGATCTAATCAAGTCTCAAGTGAAAAAAATATAGAAAAAATTGAAATCGTACCATCAGAGAGATCGCATGTTGTCATAGTAGGCATGCTCGCTGGTGACAATTTAACTCCATCAGTTTTATCTATATTCAATACTTCAGATGAAGGACTGATGGAAAATTGTGATCTATAATTTTTTTCATTGTTGAAAAATGCAACTACAAGAGAACTTGATTAATTTCCAAGAGATTTTGGCAAGGAGTTTTTCTTTCCATCCAAAACTTGAACTGGAGCAAGAGTGGTTTCTGAAGCCTATGGGGATGGTTTCAATATATCCAACATCTCACCAGAATGGATTGTAGCCAATTTATTTTGTCTTTTTAATGGGCGTGAATCATTTGATATGCTGGTTTTTATATTTAAAGGTTGATGAAAGGTAGATGAAATGTTACCATATGACCCAGCTAGCATCGATGAGTAGAAATTAATTGGGCATGAACCACTTAATGAAACATAACCTAAAAGTGGAGATATGCATGTAGGCAAAGATGCTAATGGAGGAATGGAATCTTTAATTGATGACACAACATCAAAGAGCAAAGCAACAAAATAAAATCATTGTGGAAAGAAATATGCAAAACTTGTTGATATTTTACATATCAAATATGCTCCAAGTATGGGCACAAACATGACAGTTGAATTTTCAACTCTCTAGGCTCTTGTTAATGTGGTCAACTAAGATTATGTCAAAAAACTAAATATTTTGGGGGATTCAAAACTTGTTGTGGATTGAGTCTGCGACAGAGTCAGCATATTGGCCCCTCATTTGGCTCACATTTTTCAAGGTATCAAACAGGTCTACAACAATTTGGATTGGTTCTCTTGTGGCCATATATACCATGAACTAAATACCCTAGCAGACAAGCTCTCCAAGGAGGCTCCCCAACTTATTCCACAAGTTCTAGAAAACCAAGAGTATACGAATAATAATTTTGTGGGGGTTGTTGCCTTCCACATATAATTTTTTGTCTCACTTATTGCTATATTTTGTTATTATATATGTAAAAAATCCAATGATATTATCTGAAAAGTGATAGGTATTTTTTTTTTCTTTTAAAAGTTCGAAAAATATATAATTCGAACAAAATTTTATTACTAGAAATCAATCAATTACTTATACATACCACTAAAAGTGGAAAAAGCTGTATAACCTTTGATCACCTTGATCATCAAGTACACTAGCAACCTCAGCAATGGGACTCTAATAACATCCGCAAAGATCCAAATTTGACAAAGCACAATTTAATGAGTATTGATTAGTCAAAATTACCGTGTGGAGCAACTACTCATGTCGAAATGATGGTATATTGGATTAGGTTTGGGTTTCACTTGCATTTGAAAGAGTGAACACAATGTGGATAAAAAACATTGACTACACTAGGAACCTCGACAATGGGGTTCTAATAACATGGCCAAAAATCCAAAATTGACAAAGTACAATTTAATTAGCATTGATTAGTCAAAATTACAATGTGGATCAACGACTCGTGTTGAAATGATGGTATATTGGACTAGGTGAGGGTTGCAATAGCATTGGAAAGAGTGAACACAACATGAATAAAGAGTCACTTGGGGAAGGAATACAAGGAATCACAGTCTTGGTTGCACATATAGGGATGGTCAAACAAGAAGGTAGAAGAATTTGGGACACCATACAAATTGACAACTCATTTTTTCTAAGATACATCCAAAAGCACATTTTTTTATAGTGAAAAACTTAAAACACTCCTTTTGGAAAATGAATCCTTCACATTCGGTAAAATTTTCCATCTATATTTCCCACAGAGATATGTAGAGAAATTTTTCTTCAATCGTCGCAAAAAGGGGAAAAATAAAAAACCCTTTAGGGGAAATGCATTTCCCTCCATGTTTCACCGAATTTCCCAAAAGAGATGTGGAAAAAGGTTTCTTGGAGCATCCTACAAGAAAAATACACCTTGGGAACATGGGAAACATGGAGGTGCCCCCTGCCACCCTAAGGGACACATCCCCATATAACAATGGTTTTTTCATTCATTTAGTGGCATTTCTGAGTCATTATTGCTCATTTGTTTATGAATACAAAGTCTATCATATATTTCTATGTTGAATGGTAAGCACATGTCGAATTCGTATAACAAGAGGAGCTGCTTCAGATAGAATCAAGGCCAAGGCCTGACAATTGGGACTAAACTTTCATAGTTTAAATATAAGCATGTGGACAAAAACACAGTGGAAATTCATTATAATAAAGAGACCTTACAAAACCATATTTTCTTGATGATCATAGAGGCTTTGGTATTTAACTTGCACTAATCATAGCATTACAAGATCTCATTTTCAGATACTTCCAAAAGTCTCCCTTGAAAATATTACTTTTATTTTAACAATCAAAGAACTTCTATAACAATTATTGTTGACTAGTGTAAAATTATAGCTCTAAAAGAATGGAAGGTGCTATGGGTTATATATAACACGTAGAAATCAAGAAATGAATAATTAAGAAGTTATGTTAGCCCAAATCATGGTATAAACTGACTAGTATTAAACTTTTTCCACTTCATACCATCACACTAGTGTGTTTGTAGCAAAAAATTAGTACTTTTGAAGGGATAAGTATGGAATTGTAAAATAGAATATCTACAGTGAAAAATTTTCAGTTTTAACCATAGATATAAACTTAAAACACATTTTGGATAAGAGGTACATACTTGTTCAATTCTGAGAAAAATTCCATAAACTGCAATGCTGATCCAATATCATTTTATGAAAATTCTATGCCTGCAATCAAATGCATTGGCTTCCCTTGAGGGAAAATTATTTCATCCATATGTTTCTTCTCTTTTCATGTCTTCTTCTTCAAACTTATTTTTTCTTCAATAGCCTCTACATAAAAATCAGATACAGAAATAGACTAATTATTGATCCCCTTGATAACGTCTTTCCTTCCAGGTTTGTCTATATTGCTTTATTTTATTTTCTTTATTTTCTTCACATCGACCTTTGAAACATGTTATCTTTCTATTGGCATCAGATTTCCAGTTACAATTAATTTTAGAGGAATGAATTTTTTATTTATTTTGGGTTTCTTTTAGCCCCTTTTTTCCCCTTGAGAGGCCCTGTGGTTCCAAGAATAGCCAGAACAATTTGTGTGTTTTTACTTACAGGAAAATCCAAGAACTTCATTGAAGGCCAGAATGGGATAGCTAATGTAAATTAAGCCAAGACGACCTTTGAACCATGTGTAAATATATATTTTTCAGTAATTGAATTCTTTTCAATTTTTTGTGGAGATTGACTGAACCTGCGTAAGCAAAATAATCTTCTTTGTGTGGACTTATGCATGATAATATACCTATTATTGTAGCTTTATGTGGTAGGACTTGTAAATGAAAGGTATAACTGATGTGTTGAGTAAGAAAATTTGTGGAAGGATGAGCCCAAGAAAAAATGGTTTAATTTTAATACATTGAATCTTAAGATAAAATCGATCTTATTCACTGACCTACGTGTGGACCAATTTCTAGATGAATTTGTTTATGTCTAGTTTATGGCTAGATAATTGTTGAAATGTTCTCAGCCTGGGGTGCGAAAAATATCTTGAGGATGTGAGCGTAAAACTATTATGCATGGAGTGATCATGATATTCGAAAACATTGGAGTGATGCTAAAGAATGTTGCTAAGCGTTTACTGTGTGTATTGTGAAATATTATGTATGGGAGGCAACGAAAATTCAATGGAAATGCCTCTGTGGTCTAGAGAGTTGGATAATATTACAATAAATTGACATCAATTTCCATTAAGGATGATTAAATTACGCATCTGGTGATCTGATCGATAGAACTAGCCTTGAAAGCCATGGATTAGCAATTAAACTACGAAATTTCTTTGTCTCAGAAATTTTTTATCATCGTTAGATGATTTATCACATTTACCATTCTAAAATAATAAGAAATCTATGAAATTGGAAATAGACAGACTGAATGAAATTTATAAAAACATAAATAGAGGGGTTTTCTATTTACATTGTATTTTCCCTAACGATTAAAGAAAAACGTGTATAGATTTCAGCGTTTACATTGTAGCTTATACACTAATAACATATATACAAAAGGAAAGTGTTACCCAACTACCACTTGTCACATAGTTGATCAAATTAGCATGTGGTAAAATTTCTACCATACAAAGAAATCATTTTGTAACTAGATGGAACCATCATAATTTCATGTTTGACCATCAAACTCTTCATATAGTTCAAAAATTTTTATAAGTATTAAAAATAGATATGAACAAAGTATTGAATCAATTTATTTAAATATAAAATCTATTTTCTGATTGTAAATTAACATATGCAATAAAAGTTCTTATTTCTCTCCATCGATGGTGTGTTGATTGACTATAGTGTTGTTGCTACATTGACAAGTTCCCATCTCATGAGGTAGGGCCCCCTCCTCAGCCAACTATTTTGTGTACATTGTGGTATAGATTTCTAAAAGTGAGTGTTTTTTGATACCTATGCTGACCATTTTCCTTGAAGATATTCTTCTCCAACTACTAAGGTTCCCCATGGTTAAATGGGTTGTAATTAGAAGGAAACAAAAATTATGTTCCTATCACCAAAAAACATATAAGGTGGATTCCAATTACAAAAAAATTCTTCCAATTATAAAATAAAATAGATATTTTATCCCAAGATTACAAAAAAAGGAAAAAAAACTCCTTCCAATTCCATAGTAAGATAAGAAAATGGCCTTCTAATTACACAAGAAAAATCCTCTTCTTTTCCAATTCTTCAATGAGAAAATATTTTCTTTGAAACTATTCAATGTTCCTTCTAAATAAAATTTGTCTTCTAGTTACACAATGACACAAAAACTTCATTTCCAACAACACAGGTGAACAAAAATCCTCTTTCTAGTTACAAAATAAGTCACACTAAGTTTTAATAGCTACCTTTCATCTATGTTTTTTCATTATTATAACATTAGCTTAATGATTGTAAGACCATGCATGCTTTATAGAAAATGTGCAAGATTTTGTCGCTATATCCATTCCTCTATTATTTCTATCCCACCTTCATTTCTATTTCTATCTCCCTCCCTCTATGGCTTCCTCTCTCCTTCCCTATCCCTTCCTCACTCCTTTAATATATGTCTCCCCATCCCCCATCAATCCTTCTCCCTCACTTAAACACTCCCAATATATTTTATCTCTATTCTTACCCCTGCATCTCCCCACTATCTTTATCACTATCACCCTCCCTCGATCCTTCTCTCTCTCTCCCCCACACTCCATCACAAACTCTCTCCCCATATCCCCAATCATCGTAATTTACTCTATATGTTACTTTCTCTCTTCTCCACCCTCCACTCTCCACCTCTCCCCTTATGCTTATCTTACTCTCTATCTCTTCTTCCATATCTATTTCTGTATTCTACCAATCTATATCAATCTCTATCTCTATTATTTCAACCTCCCTTCCTCAATTATCTCTCTCATCCTTCCTTATATATTTTCATCTCCCTCCCTCTCTCTATCCCACGCATCCCCTCTCTATTTATCTCTTTCTCTATATTTATATGTATTCTTCCCATTCCAATATATCCATCCTTCTCTCTATCTTTCTTTATGACTCTCTATATCCACCTCTCTCTCAGTTCTTCCCTTTATATGTCTCTCATCCTACTCTAACAATCCCTCTCTCTCATCAATAAGTCACCCTTACCTCCTTCTCTCTCTCCAACTTTCCTCTCTCCTTCCCTTTACAACTTTCTCTCCCACCAACTCTCAATATATGTATTTCCATTTACGTAATCTTTTTTACCTCTTTATATATCTCCCTTTGTCTCTCCTGTTCTCTCTCCCTCTCTCTCTCTCTCTCTCTCTCTCTCACTCACATTAACTCTTTATCACTTTATTCTTCAACTCTATGTCCCTATCTATCTCTGATCTCTCAATCTCGCTCCCATCCTTTTCTCTTTCATCCCTCCATGTATTATTCTCTATCTCTCTCCACCCTTAGATATATATATATATATATATATCTATATATATATATATATATATATATATATATATATATATATATATATACTTCCATTTACATATTTATGTATGTTTATTTATCTCTCCTGCCCTATATTCTCTTATCTCTCTCCCTCCCTCCTTATCCCTAACTCCCTCACTATCTATCTTCATCTCTTCTTCATCACTCTCTCTCTTTCTCCATTTCTCACTCTCTCTTTTTACATTTTTATTCTTCCCTCTTGCTCCTATTACCTCTTTATCCCCCTCTTTATATGTCAATTATCTCCATTCTGACCTCTTTCCTTCTCTCTCACTCTATCTATGCTTCCCTTATTTTCTCTCTATCTGCATCCATATTTGTTTGCATTTTCCATCCCTCTCTCTCTAATTCTCTCACACACACACACACTATATATATATATATATATATATATATATATATATTTCCTTATCCATATATCTCTCTCTCCCTCTCTCTCTCTCTCTTATCCTTCCGATCACTCTCTCTACTCTATCTACATCTCACTATCTCTCTCTCTTTCTCGCCCCCCCACTATATCTATTTATTTCCATTCACATATATTTCTATGTCTCTCTATGTAGAAATTTTAATGTAGAATTGCAATTGCTCACGAAATTTTAATCTAAATCACAAGACACAATCCTATACTACTCCTCTATGGAATTCAATTCACAATTTAG
Source organism: Pinus albicaulis (assembly GCA_034641835.2). Lineage (NCBI taxonomy): Eukaryota > Viridiplantae > Streptophyta > Pinopsida > Pinales > Pinaceae > Pinus > Pinus albicaulis. The sequence continues at coordinate 994,655,718 of CM076574.1, forward strand.
AATATCAACCATAAACATGAAATGATAAATAACACACATGAACACAGTATATTTTCTAGGGGAAAGCAACTGCTAAAAACCCCTTAGGTACCCATACATTAATATGATGAATATAGATGTATTATAATTTTTAGCTCAATCTGAGCTGAAACTGCAAGTTAATAACCTATCTCTTTTCTCACTGAGAAGCTCTGAACCATACTTATTCAATTTACACCTCTCATTGAGCCTTTATTTCCTTGCGCAATTCTTGATAAATCAGGCCCCTATTATTTAGTAATTTCCTCCAAAATTCTTGTTCAATTCGAAGTTTGATTATTAGACTACATGCAACAACTGTACACTGAGGACTAGTCGAAAAATGATGTTACACTACCTTTGAATCTTCACCACTAGTAGGGAACACTAATTCTTGGCACGCGCTAAGTATTTTGGGTTCATTTATAAATTAAATAGATGATCGATGAGTTCTAATATTTTTCCACGGCACAACTTACCTTGCAGGAGTTCTTCCAATAACTATAACTAGTTTAATAAAAATAAATAAAAAATTAAATAACTCACCTTGATTGCTACAAATTAGCAATCACACCTAATTTACTGGAATCCAACTCCTCTAAATTGAATTTATTGTGTTGACTAAGTGAAAAAAACCATGTCACACATGTTAACTATATCCAAGTTGTCTGGTTATCTGGAAATTCTAATTTTCTCAATTTAACCAAGGAAATATCAAATTGAGACTTTCTTGCTACATTTTTCAACACTCTCTCTTAGAAAGAAATCGATTATAAACCATGCACCTATGGAACTCGTAGTTCCTCCTTGAAAAATAAATTTTCAAAATGTCATCAGCTTGTTCCTCTATCAGAATGTATTGTAGCAACATTATCCACCTCTACACACAGTCTCATAAATGGTGATACCACATATATATATATATATATATATATATATATATATATATATATGCTTGTATTGATCATGAAATACCATTTTCTAAGATATTTTTATGCAACTTGAATTATCATAATAGATCATAGTTGGATCCATCATCTCACCAAACAACCCATCAATTATCTTTCTCATCAAGACCACCTCACGTATTGCTTGAATTGCGGGCATGTATTCTACTTTTATCGAGATCACTGCCACAAATATTTACTGCCTGCTATACTAGGAAACTATTTTGGTCACAACACTAAAAATTCCACTTGATGTACTCTTTCAGTAGGATGGAGTCTTTGCCCAATCTGCATATTTGAACCCACATATATTCACTCCCTATGTCCATCTATACCATACTCCAAACTGGGTAGTGCATGTGAGTTATTGTAAAACATGCTTAGTTTCATTCCAAACTAATTTGGTTTTCCTAACCATTTATTTTCTTAGTTTGTTGACTGCATAACATATATGTAGTCATGTGTTCATAAGATACATTAGTGAATCCCCTAGGTTCCAGTAAATGGTAGCATCCACTTCTTCACCTGAAGTGGCATCCTGCTTCCTCTAGTTGGTAAATAAAGGTGTATCCATGGGCTTACAATTCTCCATGTGAAACCTCTATAGTACATCATTTGCATACTTTCATTGACACAAAATAGCTACCCATCACCTTGATATACTTCCAATGTGAGAAAGTAGTGCATAAGACCCATTTCCTTCATTTCAAATTCCCTTGAAAGGTCCTCCTTGAAAGATTTGATTAGCCACTAATCAACAGTTAAGATAAAATCATCGACATATAAAACAGTAATAAGAATTTACCTTCTATGAAGATATGATAGAGGTTCGCATCTGCTTCACTTTTGTTGAAGCCCAAATGAGTGGGATAACCATCAATCCTGGTGTACCAAGCACGTGGTGTTTATTTGAGAATATATAAAGCTCTCTTGACTATGCACTCATGAAAATATCGATCAAATACATAAAAACCTTTTGGTTTCTTGATGTACATATCATCCTTAATAACCCCATTGAGAAATATTTTTTTTACATCCATCTAGGGGATCTTCTACCCAATCTTCCCTCATAGTGATAAAAATGATCTAATGAATCAATACCTTGCTACAAGTGAAAAGGTTTTATCACAGTCAATTCCCTAAACTTAAGAGAATCTATAGGCTAGAATTTTTTCCTTATATTTCTTTATTCTTCCATGTGCTACATGCTTAACCTTTAGGATCCAATTTAACCCACAATTCATTTATCTTCCATTCTTGGGACAACTTCCCAAACATTCTTCTTTAAAAATTATTTATACTCATCCACCATTGGATCAACCCATTCAAGTTTCTCTATTGATTTATAAAAATGGGATGGATCATTCTATACAATCTCAATCATTAGAGCCATGTAGCCAATGTATCATTCTTATGACCCCCTTTGCCTATGCAAGTTTGAAATAGCTCCCACATTATTCCTCCCATCCTGAAAAAGTCTATCAACATCCCCAACTATTTTTCTACCTTATCTAGATGGCTTTGATAAAGTGGATCTTTCCACTCTGTGCTCCTAAATTTGTGGATACTCTATAACTTGCTAAGGCTCCTCCTTTTGAGCTAAAATTTCCTCTTTTGGTGGGATCTAAATCCCCTTATGAAGAGAGCACCACATGACTTTCTCCTCATCAAAAATTACATCACTTCACACAACTGACATTATGAGTGAATGTGAGTACACACAGTAGTTTTGTGAAGTTTCTATGTAACCCAATCATACCCCCAACTCTAATGCAGGCTCTAGCTTCTTCCTTGATTCTTTGGAGACATGACAGTAAAAAAATTATCAAAAAATTTTGAAGTGTGACACATCCGAATTTTTCCCTAAGCAAGCCTCTTCCATTGTAATGAGGACTCTAGCTATCAAGGTATAATGATATGTTATATGCCTCTTCATAGAAATGTAGTGGTAGGCCTTGGTCATGCAACATAGCCCTTGCAACTCCTATAATGCTATGATTATTTCTCTGACCTACCCTATTTTGGTGTGGGTTGTTGGGTGCTATAAAATCTCTTCCAAAGCATTATTTCACAAAAAAATTCATGAGTTCATTCAAAATTTACTCGCATCCATTATCGTTGGTAGGAACCTTTACCTTCTTGCAATTTTCTTTCTCAACTACTGCATGGAATTCTATGAACTTGGAGAATGTTCGATATCTATTTGGCATGAATAAAATCCAACACTTCCTTTAGAAGTATTTAACACAAATGAAAAAATATTTATGTCTAGTAGTGGGGGTTTTCAAGAAAGTCCACATACATCAGAGTAGATCCTTCCAAAACAACATGTTCTTTATTATCCCGATCATGGAATTTGGATTTTACATACCTTCCTAAGGTACGCCATTTGCAAACATCCTACTGAAAAAGTGCTCCTTTCGGGAGGTGAGTGGTTATTTTTTGCATAATCTTCAAGGAACCATGATGAAAATGTCCATGTATTCTCTGCCAAATTTCATCAACATCGTGATTATACACTATCACCTCGTTACTACTCAATGCAACACAACCTTCCACATCTAGCTTATATAGGTTTCTCACACAAACCTTGATCTACTTCACCTATCCCGTGGCTATGTGTTTTAGGAATAATTTCCCTTTGCTTAGGATCAAATCATAACCATGATCTTCCAAAACTGCAACAAAGATGAAATTTTTCTTTAGGGCTAGAATGAACATGACATCTTAGAGCTTGTGAGGGGATGTCGGCTCCCTCTAGAAGGTGATTGTACCAATATTTGCGGAATTGTACCTTCTATCATCCTCCAGCTCAACGTGCATGTTGGTGTCTAGATATGAATAAGATTCAATCCTTTTTCCACATAAATTATCAACCCGAGGGCATTATTTATTTCAAGACTAACAACAAAGTATATGCAGATACAAGCACATGGACCCCTGTAGATCATAGGTTTAATCTATAACACAAATACCACTGTAACAAAAATGAAATGAACTATAGAAATAAAAGGAATCCACAAAAATTAATGTGACTGTAACAAAAATTAAAGAATCACACCAAACACAATACCGCAAAGAAAGGAAAGAAGAACGAAGCACCTGATCACAAGAGTGGGCCCAAATCTTGGATCAGGGCTACGGAAAATCAAAGATTACAGGAGAAAGAACAACCTACTGTGTATTTAATTAATGATAACAAGATTAATTACAAAGTCTGTGTATCCAAAAAGGTTCTCTCGATTCACATCCCATAGGCTTCTTTATACAATAGTCCTAAGACCCCCAATTCCTTCCAACGACTCCATTGTTACAAAAATACATATTGTTACAAAGACAGCCAGATTTCCCAGAAAGAAACCATAAGAATGTTAGCCTATTTCATAAAGGCAATTATAAATCCAAAAATACATAAATTGAATAATGTAAATTTAGGATAAATATATCTATTAAATTAGAATTTTTAATAAATATTAGAGATATTTAGAAATAGAAATTTTTTAATAGAAATTAGGACTCTAGAAAAGAGTCGTTTCCTAGGCTCCAAGTTAGGAGTGAAGTTAGGAGAGTGGTTAGAAACTCATTTATTGTAAATGGACACTTGTTTATTTTCCAAGTGATCCATAACTAGATTAAGTTAGAACATAGAGCTTATAAATAGGATTGTTTCCTATTTCACTGTGTAATGTGAGTGTAGTGTGAGAATGAGAGTTTACGTTTGTAAACTCCTGCAATTTGCAATGTAATCTTTTTCCATGATCAATAAAGTTATGTGTCTGAGGACACTTTTGAATCTACATGTCGTATCAGAGCCACGGTAATGCTATGAGGAGGAGATTCCAGCTCTACCAGGTCGTGGAAAACTAAACTTCGTTGAAGTGATCAACAAAAAAATTGGTATGAAATTTGTCAAAATTTTTTTTATTGATTTTAGATCTGTAAATTCTAAAATCATTTTTAAAAAAAAAGCAGATGTGTTTCTATTTCAAATTGTTTGAGTGAACAAAAGAAAGGAAAGTGATGTCATGGAATAATTGCTTGGATCATCTACTAATCCTTGTGTGTAAGCGTTGTCATGGAAAGCGTTGTGTAATTTAATTTTTAAAGCATTGTATAATGAACATCGATTCTGCATTTTGAGTGAAGTAAAAAAACGGAAAGCGCTATTGAGCATCGATTCTATATTTAAATTTTAAAAGAATTTACATGAACATCAATTCTGCAACCACATGAACATTACTTCTAAAGATTAAATAGTGAAATGGTAGCTGTGTTGAAAAGCCAACCAGCATTGTACATTTCTGTAGAGGTTTGTCCTGTTATTTCTTTCCAGTGCTTCCACGCAATTTCACACCAAGAACCCTTTCCAGCTTTGCAATGGTATGCTGATTGGGAATTGCTTTTCCAGACTCGTACTCTTGAATAATCGGCGGTTTTTCATTGATTTTATGTGCAAGCTGAGCTTGTGTAAAATTTTTAGGTAAACCGACTTGCATTATGTTTTTCTTCAAATATGAAGAAACTCTTTCATGAGAAAGAAATTCTGTCTCATCATCAAGCTTCTTGGTGTTCAAGGTGGTGTTGCTCGAGGTTGCTTTGTTCCATCCTGCATTAAGAAACAGTGTTTTAAAATAATTAGAGCATTGTTTGGTTGACATCGTTTAGTTTTCAGCATTAAGATTCAGCGTTTTGTCGCATCGATCCGCTCATTCCGCCTAGCATTTACGGCATTCAGGCCTCCAAAAAAGAAAAAATAGTGTTTCAATTGTAGCAACATTTTAAATGACTTGAACCAGTCAGACCAGCATTTTAACCAATCAAACCAACGTTCAAACTAGCTTTTTAACTAGCGTTTTAACCAGTCAGATTACTTCATCAACATTCAGTCAGCGTTTGCAGTGTTTGCAGTGTTTCGCCACTAGCAGTCAGCGCTGAGATCCTGCATCTGGCCTGCAAAACCAATGTTTCTGTTGATTGGGAGCACAGCGAAAGAAAATATAATAACCAGCGTTAAACAATGGTATCACGCTGCTTAAAACCAGTGTTGGTTGAGTTTTGATGTGTGTGCCAACGCTCATATTTGCTGGTGCATGAGGACAAAACAAAATCGATCTTTGGAAAATGCGAGGTAAGTCACATTTGTATCGACCAAACATGCGTTAAAACCATGGTCAAGTCTATCATTGTGTTGAATGGAATGGGTCCCTTGTATAGTTAATCCAAGGATCGAGGACATGTAATTTTGTGTGGGCCAAATGTTATTTTTAAATGGTGGTGTTTACCATGAAGGTTGGGTGATGTTGGAATGTATAATTCCATATGGGTTGGTTTGATTTAACAATGTCAAGCTTGTTTTAAAAAGGTGCTGGGCACACATAAATAATGGAACCAAAGTTGATTTGTTAAATCTGCAAGGTGAAGATTGGCTTGGTTAATTTGTAAAAGAGTGATGCTTTTGTAATCTTTGGAGACACGGGTGATTTAATGCATTTGGAGAGATAAGTAACTTATTTTGTAATTTGGAGTGATAAGGAAAGCTGTTGTAAATTCAAAGCATCGCTTACCTTTGAGAGAGATCGTCACTATCCATTCAAAGAAGGCGCTACATTTCAAAGGGGTTGTCGCAATTTTGACATTATCATTGCTTCAGATGTACTCCAGTGATTAATAAAGATATCATTTTTTTTGGTGTTGATGTGTCCTAGATCCGCCCGAAATTGAATAAGGGGATCTAAGGTACACTATGTGTGTTTGATGGTGCATGTGTTTTATGGCTTCATGATTGTTGCTTTTTGATCTGTGTCTAGTTGTGACACATTAATAATTTCATCACATACATGAAATTCAATATCAGCAAGCACAACACATAACGAAATAGCTGCAAGATCAACACATGCATTTGCACAAATTGAAGATTATCTACATCAGCATTTTAAATCCACAAGCCAATTCACTTCATCAAGTTCATGTACTTGCACACTCAAAAGTCTACATCAGCATTGTTATACATTCTTTTCAGAACTTGTAATCAAATTCACTATGTTATGTTAATCATTAAAAATTCATTGTTAATGAATTTTCAAGAAGACAAGTGAATTCATTATTTTAAAAGTGAATCATTGTAAGCTTTCTTGGGTGCATTGTCGACAGTGTTCGACACCCTTCCTTTACACAAAATCAATTGAGTGCATGAGTTTTTTCAAACAAGCAACAAGTTTACATCTCCAAGCGAGCGTGATTTCAAGCTATTTGCGTCAAGACAGTACAAAGATCAAACCATCAAGCAAGCCAAAGTGCAGTTTATTGCAGCGACCATCAATCAACCAAGTTGACATCAACATCAAGCGAGCGTGGTTATTCATTCAAGTGAGCGTGTCGTCATCAAGTAAAGTCAAGTGAGCGCTTAAACAAACGCGATCGTCATCAAGCGAGCGTGAATTCCAGAGTTTAAGCGAGACAATTCTACACTTCTAGCAAGTGTTCCAAGCAAGCGTAGTCAGCAAAAAATCATTCAAGCGAGCCTGTCATGCAAGTGAAATAGTTCAAAGAACGACATCTCCGACAAGAGAGCATGTTTTCAAGTGCGCAAGTTCAGTTGGCGCAACATATTCAGTTGTTAAACATTCTTCACAGTTTGATCATCTCCAGTGATGACGACATGGTGCACATCAGCAAAGACACTCTTGCTGATCTTTCACGGCATCTACAACAAACACATGAAACTATTGAGTTTCTTCAGCTCGAGTCACAACTTCAAAGGATTGAATTGCAAGAAAAAAATGATACTTTAAAGTCTTTGAACCATCTAGATGATAAGTCTTTGCACAATCCAGATGATAAGTCATTCATTCAGCCAACTTCAAGTGTCGAAGTTGTTCCAGATCCAATTTCTTCCAAGCCCATCATCAGGCCCTGGGAAGAAATTCAGAATAACAAGAATCGACGAGGCTTAGGATATGTCCAAGATGATGCCAAATTACATATTCCCGATTATTCCAAGCCCATTCAGTTCGTCAGTGCGGGATTTCTTGAACAGATCCCCTCAGCACATTTAGAGACAATTGTAGACAACCAACAGTGCATGCAACCCAAAGTTGCCGAAAAAGAGAATTCCCCACAACCTGAAGTTGAAGTCAAACCGAAATGTTCTCATTGTCAGAGAACCGGTCATCTGGAAGATCAGTGTTTTGATCTCCATCCCTGTCACCATTGTGGCAAGTGCAATCATTCCTCAGAAAAATGTCGCAATCAACACAAATCAAAGAGATTGAAGATACATTATGAATGGATTGACCCTTGGGAATGGTCATCCACAGTTAAAAGATTGCTTCAGTTCTACAACCATATACGATCACACATTGTGCAGCCAACAGTGAAACGATGATGGTACTCTCATGCAGTTGAATGGGGGAGTACAACAGTGTAAAACTCCTACACCTGAAGGGGGGGAGTTCAAGAATATTTTACAGAGAAGTGTCTCTCCTTTCAGCTGAAAAAGGGGGGAAAATGTCAATGAGATTGATAGTGGTTGTCAGACTGAAAGTCTCGACACAACTAGCAAAAGCAGCTAGTGGGCATCTTCAACATCCAGTAGGCATCAAAAAATTTTCCAATGGGCAGTCGACAACACAAAAGCAGTGAACAATTTTCAGCATAGAAAAAGCAACAATGAGTTGTTTTTGACATCATCAGCCAGTGGGCTTTGAACAAAATTTTGATGCTGATTTCATGCAAAGGATAGATGGATCCTTTTGCAACTTGGCACGTATTGGAGTTGTCAAGCAACATTCAGAGATGAATCAGACATACAACTGATTCATGTTCTCTTGAGATTGAAGATTTTTTCAGCATCAACTTGAGAACTTGGAAGATGGTTCCTCGTTCTTCTTTTGGATTTATCCTTGAAGGGGGGAATGTTAGCCTATTTCATAAAGGCAATTATAAATCCAAAAATACATAAATTAAATAATGTAAAGTTAGGATAAATATATTTATTAAATTAGAATATTTAATAAATATTAAGAGATATTTAGAAATAGAAATTTGTTAATAAAAATTAGGACTCTAGAAAATAGTCGTTCTCTAGGCTCTAAGTTAGGAGTGAAGTTAGTAGAGTGGTTAGAAACTCATTTATTGTAAATGGACACTTGTTGATTTTCCAAGTGATCCATAACTAGATTAAGTTAGAACATAGAGCTTATAAATAGGATTGTTTCCTATTTCATTGTGTAATGTGAGTGTAGTGTGAGAATGAGAGTTTACGTCTGTAAACTCCTACATTTTGTAATGTAATATTTTTTCATGATTAATAAAGGTATGTGTCTGAGGACACTTCTGCATTTACATGTTAAATATTCTCTGTGCAACATTCCTCCTCCTTTGTCATCCCCATCCCCACTATATTCAATCCCTCTTACTCCTCTCGCAAAAACCCCACTCCACACACTTATGGTATCCCAAAATCATCTTTCTTTGCCTTGGCTTTTTTAGAAAGCCATCAACCCATCTAGGACAACCATTCACCAACCTTTGCTTCTTTGGAGA